>VWZF01003633.1:162833-264497 GCA_013396755.1 Sclerurus mexicanus | reverse complement strand
TGAGGTGCATTTCTGCAGAAGATGCTTTTAGGATCAGGGCAGCTCTCTGGGACCAGCCACTTTGGCACGATGCTTTTCCTGCCTTTCCCCGGTGTTTTATTGATGTGTGGCTGCTGGGAGAGCTCTTGGGCGCCGGCTGGACGCCGCCCGGCGCGGTGGCAGGAACGGGATGAGGAGCGGGATGCGGAGCGGCGGCGGGACGCGGCCCCGCCGGCCGGCAGGGGGTGGTGCGGGGTCGACCGCACCGGGAGCGGCTCCCGCGCCAGCAGCGCTGCCTGTGCCAAACCGCGGTGCGAGCCCGCAGCGCGCCTCGCACGATAAATTTAGGGATTCCCCCCACCCCCACCCAGGGAGAACAGTCCACTCTCTACAGGGTGGGGGGGCAGAGCTCTTGGGCGTCTAGGAGATTCCCAGCTGGTCACCTTGATGTAGTTGGGCACAGTGAAGAGCATCTCCCATCTCCCCCAAGTCGTGAAAGCTTTCATCAATTTCTGGGTAGTCTCAGGAGAGCTGAAGTCATTTCAGTGCCTCACTGCTTTTCCTCTGGGCCGACACAGCCCCTTGCCAGACCAAAGAGACAGAGTCAGGACATACAGATAGCGGGCAGCCATAGGTCCTGAGGTGTCCAGTGGACTCTCTCCAGCATCATACTGCACAGAGGGCTCATGTCAAGAATGTCAAATGTGGTAACAGTGCTATAGCAGAGTATGCCAAGAATTTTGGAAACAGGTTGGACACTGTCATCCAGTATACTGGGTTTCCTCCATTATGACAAATGTATGCCAGTAAGCAACAAAAAAAACATAGTGACAACTTCCCTACTAATACAAATCAAATGTGGTGTCTCTAATGATAATATGTAATAATGACACTGGAAATATATACTATGTGATATATAAAGCTGTACATCTCAGATCAGGCATGAAATACAAATTTGAAATCTGTTATTTATTGCACTGATTGTAATGAATTCTGAATTGTGTATATTGATGTATAATGAATAGACATTTTGAAAGGTGATTTTGTGAAAAACTGAACAAGTATCGTGTGCAATACTTGCTATTGGGGTTAGGTGTGCTTCCCCTTACTAGTCCATACATGAAACCCTGATGAAAGATCAGTACTGAAAACAGAGACTACTCTTCCAGAGGTTTTGAGCTGTTCTGGTTTTCCTTTGATCTGTCTCATCTTCTGTCTCAGATGCGTACAAGAACTTTCCTATGACTTTTTAACTCACAAGCCTGTGGAGTTTTTGTTTTAAAGGAGTAGTGCTGAAACCACAAATAATTCTGTTGTAGTTGCACTGTTGTCTTGGGTTTAGTGTTGTGAAGGACTTTAAGTTACCTCAAGTATATGTGAGAGTCTACACCTACATTCTGAACATACATGCCTGTGTATGGTTATGTATTATGCATTTTACAGGGCTTTTCAGTTTGTATATATGTATAAAATATGATTAACTTATGTTGCATTTAGTGTATTCAAAACTTATGTTGAGGCATGTAACTGCTAGAAATTGATTTGCAAACAAGTTGAGAGGCATTTGTGTTTGCTGGACTCTGTTGACTTGGGATTTTCATTGACAGTCACAGATTTTGTCTTTCACGTTTGCTGTCATTTGACACACAATTCCTCTAATGTTTATCAGGACCATTTCTCCTATGTTTGTTTAGAAACCACAGTTTGTGTACAGCCTTAGTAGGAGTCAGTATTCCTTGTAGTCTGTAAAGCACTCTGATATTTTCCTGGAGGAAAGTTGGTTTGTAATTGAATGTGTGATAACAGTGAGATAATTAATGTGATGGAATAAAAAACATCCTGGAAACATTTATTGCTTGAAGACATTGGTTCAGTGAGATTTTTTTTGTTACAATCCCAAGGTGTTTTTTAATAGTGTGTTTAAGTGTCTTGAAATTGCCACTTTGATATGCAAAAAACATTAAACACTTTACTTCTGAATCATCTTGTAAATATTAGCTGAATTTCTTTATTCAGTTCATGAGAGAATATTTATAGTCTGTTTATAGTTTTACATTTCCTGGTGATATAAAACTACTCATTTAACATCCACATGAAACTGGTCACACATGAGGTTTTTGCGGTAATAGTCTTCCAATGTGATTTATGTATTTGTGAAATATTTGATAAAGAAATTCAAACAAGGAAACCACAAGAGTTCAAACAAGGAGTTGATTCAGTAGTTTTGTGGCCTTGAACATGTAAATCACTGCCCTATTTAAATTAATAGGAGAGCTAATACCCCAAGGAATTCTGTAATTTTAAGATTTATTTATTTTTTAAAAGAAGGAACCAGGAAAATTCACATGAATGATGTGGTGTGGAAGGACTTTCGATGAGACGAGGTAGGTGGCTATATTTCTAAGTCAGTCATTCCATAATGGAAATGATAGTACTCTACAACGCTCAACATGTTCTTAGGAAAGCCTCCTTAAATTATTCAAGTCTTTGTTTGCAACATGGACAATTTAGTGTCGATATTAATGGATTAGTCTTTTTAATTCAAAACCTGTTCTCTCCTACCCTTCTCTACCTATGTTCATGGTTTACTAAGGCCCTATCAGCAATGTTCAATAAAGACAATTAACCTTTGCATCCACAGTCGTAGAATTCAGCCTTTAAACCATTCTTCATGAAAGGTCAAGCTGAAATAGTTTTAAAGTAATATACATGCAAATTCCTTTTTTCTGTGTTTCTGTTGTGGGATTTCCTCTCCATCTCCTGATATGTATAAAGACTAGACATAGTGCAGGAGGCTGGAGAAAATTCTATGCATAAAATATAGTTGTTCAGCAGACATAGAAAAAAGGTCAAGACAATGGCAATGCTCTTACTATACACTTTAGAAATCATTCATGTAGTATCACTGCAGAGAATCAGCATAACCTGTGGCCGAGTTTTTTGACATTGTACATTACAGCTTTGCTAAGCTCAACACTCTTAAATCGAAAATACATCAAAATCTGAAGGCTTGGTTAAAGGGAAAAAAACCAGTTTATCTTCCTGTCCTTCATGAATTTTGGGATAAATATTGTTGTTTTCCTCTGCCACTGTATTCTGCTCTTAAAAAAATATAAAAAAATAGATGTAAGAGATTTGCATAAAGGTCAGCAACACATTTTTTTTCTTCCTGAAGTGGAAGAGGTTGAGTGTGTGATGCTACTGAAAGCTGGGTTGTTTCTGTAGGTCTGAATGTAAGATTTGTAGACAATGTATAACTCATGCTACAGCGTTTCAAAGATAAATCACTCTAATGTGAAAACATATTTGTGAGTCCCAGTCATGCTTTCTTATTATGTCCCTTAACCTTTTGGAGGTTGATATTACTTTCCCAGCTTCCTGATTAAGCCAGGAGTAAGATTGCTTGTGAAGTATTATGGCAAAAATGTCACAAGAGACTTTTCCTCTGAACTCATTTCACCATGTGGCATTTTACATGAATTTTGTAAATCCGTGTCCAATGTTGTTGTTTCTATGTCCTCTAAAGGTCCAGCATTCCAAAGGATAAAGATAAGGATTCAAATAATATTAATAGTAATGGCACACTGAGTTACAAGTAGACACTTTTCTCACTTTGACATGCAAATTCTCCATAGGGAAGGTACTGTCATTTTCTTCTCTCCTTCAAAAGATACCTGGAGAACATGAGTTAGAAATTGTACTATTGCCTTTATTTTGAAATACTTTGTACATTTAAAGAGCTTACAGAAACCTACTTAACGCCCTGTTGTACTTTTGACTGCAGCCATGTATAATGCATTGTAAAGCCAGAACTACTTAACAGTCCAAGAATGAAGACACATTTATCTACTAAGACATCTGATTCTCTGCTAATTCTAAGATACTACATGTTAACTCTTTGATCCACAACAAAACACTTTTTTGTGAAGAAAGATGTTGTGAGTTTGCTATTCACAAGCACCGGGTTTTGTTCCTTGTCACAGAAAGGAATGACTGTTGGCTAAGTCACAACAGTGAGAGACACAAAATGTGAGACTTTATTCCCAGAAGTATTACTGCAGCTAATCACACAAGGCCAGATTTACAGAGGTACTGAGTAAGTCAAAGCAAGCTTCTGGTGTTCAGCAACTTCAATAAAAAAAGGTGTTCTTTCTGTACCTACCTTCTTATACCTCTAGATAACACATTAAGGAGGATTGTGTGATATAAACCCTGTGTATTTGCATGCTTGAAAACTACTATATGAGGACAGAGTATCTTTCTGCAATTTAAAATTAGCAATGCTTAGTTGAGTCAGTGCAGTTACATCAGCAGAAGCACATCAGTAATATGCCTAAAAATCAGTGTCACAAGCAGTATAATGCCTCAGGCATAAACTCCTTACCTTTAGCCATATTTCTCTCTTTTAGCAGTCCTCTTCAGTTCATGTGGGCAGCATGGTCTGGAATTTATAGGTTTCACCTCCCTGCTGCTATAACTCTTGAACAGACAAATTATGTTAGTGAACAGAGGCTGACACTACTGAAAAATCATATCCTTTCCAGTTTGTATTAAAGTAATTGTGTACATTTAGTGGTAACACATAAACTGAAAACAGAATTAATTTTAATTTGTGCTTTCTAAATGCATTGTTCTTTGTACCGTGATCATGGTCGAAAGTGCAGGTTGTTGAATCAGATCCACACAGGCATTTTTGTTATTTTCACTCTTCAAGATCAGTGTTGATGATACTTCTCAGTAATGTAGATCTGCTCAAAATTGTTCATAAGCTTATTTGGAGCTGGATTCAAGAAAGGGGGAAAACTTTGTAACTTCATCTTGAATACTAGCAATGCAGTTGTTCAGGTATGTTGGGACCTGTAATTGAGAAAAACGCCATAAACTACTGAAATTACAGGTAGCATTCTTTCCAAATCAAGTTAATCAGTAATAATAAATTATATTGTTTCTAGTTAAAGCTAGTCCACATGCACAGACCACTTGATAAACAGTTCTGCCCTTTAACTGGTTGAAGACAAGTAACTGAACAGTGTTACAGGAAGGTTTCACATTTGCTTAACTTAGACTTGCATTTAACAAATTGCCACCATACATGAAACAATCAAAACTAAAAAAATAAATCAATAGAGCCTTTGCTGCTTTATAAGCTGCTATGTTTCTGCACATAGATCAACAGAGATGACAAAAGTTGAAAGGTAATCTAAAATTTCATGAGTTACCTATAATAAAGGGGAAGAGAGCCAGTTGAATTAGCCTCAGAATCTGGGCTTCAGATTTAAAGCCTTTTATATCACCTTCAATTTAAAGCCTTATATTGGAAAGGGTGTTGAATCTGAACTCAGAAAGGTGCCTAGCTGTCACACATCAAACTTGCCTGCTGTGCACTGGGAAGGATCAGAGCTGGCTCCACTCTGCCTTTCTGGAGGCTTAGGCAAAAACATGATTTCTTTGTAAGTACTTTTGGAAGTATCAAGACATTAACAGACTCACTATGAGAGCTCCAAGTCCTGTGTTTTCCAGGAACATTCACTGTTTCCCTTAGGAGCTGCTACAAGAAAGTTGCCTACAGTGCAACAGGAGCTCTGTCCTGAAAAGGAATCCACCCAGACCCCGCTTCACCCACAAGGCACCAAGCCTTTGCAAATGCTTAGTTTTCCCTAGTAATGGTGCTTAGGCACATCATAAAAATGACTAACATATTTGTTTGCCTATTTTCCATCTGGACTAGGATTTATCCGGCTTAGGGGCATTGATATTCATCCACCAGATATATTGAATTCTCCTGAGGACAGATCTAATGAGGGTGCTCAGGGGTGATTTCTTTGCAAGTATGAGTTCAACACACAATAGTGACCCTAATGGTTTCCACTTGTTAAGTGGCCAAATGAGGTAAAAATTGCCTGAGTCTTCCCTTTAATATGATTTTTTTTTTTACTCTTAGCTTAAACTACATATATTTTAAACAATTAAATGAGTCTGTAGCACAATTGGGGGGGAAAGTGTTCCTATTTTGAAGAAAAGGTTGAGCCAATTTTCTGTATTCAAAGTGATTTCTTGATCATCATAGTCCAGTAGAACATTTAAGAATGTGAAATGCAGTCAGTAGAGAAACTTCTGTCAAAGTTGTAAGGCTTTAGGAAACGTGTAAGATTCCAGTCTTTTTTTTCTCTTTTTTTTTCTGTCTTATTTTTTTCTTTTTTTTTGGTAATTTGTCTTGGCTAATTCAGGAGTCTCCCTGCTGAGCAGGCTGGCTGTTGTAAATCCCATTCACCATGTAATATATGTGTGAGGAAGGAAGTTGAATGATCTATGCCTCAATAAAGGGCAGAGAGGATTTGAGAATCTATTACAGAGACTGGAATTTTTTCAAGAAGACAACTTAGCCTTAAAGCTGAAACTCATAGTTTGAATAGTTTCAGTAGTTTGAAAATTAGCTCTGAATAGGAGCTAATTGTCTCAAACTAGGAGACATTCACTATAAAAATCCACTCCTCCAAAACAACACAAAATCATAAACCTCTCAGAAGTTTAGAAGAGTTCAGGCAAAAAAAGAAAAAAATGAAAACTGTGACCAAGATCCGTCTGTGTTTTGTTTTGCTTTGCTTGAGTCATCAACAACAGATGGTAAATACTCTGTAGAAAGCACTCAGATGAGTTACTCCAGTTTGTGGGGTACCTGAGACATCTACCCTTAGTTTTAACCTTATACTCTGTTGGAACCTCAGTTCCCTCTGAAGGGAACACAGGCTTGTGTGTGATTATCTGTTTTAGATACTGTACATGATATGTAAATACTGGTAATAATTTTATTTCTTCTGAAACAATAGGATTTAGTCCTAACACCTAGGACTTTGCCTCGCTGTGTCAAACTTTACAGTTGGTTGCAAAAATAGCTAGCAACAAGATGATATTGACTGTCACTTGAGCTGACATCTACTATTTCAGATAGACATCAACTTAGAAATATTCTATGTGCCATTTCCCAATGACTTCTGCAGTTGAGCAGACATGAGATGAATGCAAAACCTGTCTGTCGTATAGACTCATGTTACCACTTAATCTTGATGCAGAGAACATTATTCTTCCATTTCATCAATGTTTTATTAGATTTTCTTGAAAAAGCTGGCAGAAGCATGTCATTCTTCAGAGACTAACAAGTTAGTTAGTGTGTGCTGTTTCCCCAGTACTGGTATTGACATTGTCATTTCTGTAAGTATATCTTGTTTTCAAGGGAGTGAGTTACTATTTATAGAATTGATCTCATACCTTCCTTCGTTTCTCCCCCAACTCATTATGAGATGCAAGTGAGTATATGATTGGAAAATGATCTATTTGCCTGGAAGAGACCTCTCCCTAGTTAAGCTCCCTATTTTGTTCAGTATTAATTTAGATGAGGTAGATAATATTCACTGTTCATGTAAATATGTCATCTACTCAGTCTAGCGAGACCACTTGTGCTGCTGCTTAATAAAATTATGGGTATGTGAGTAGTATCTCTGTGTCTCATGATAAAATTTCCATCATACTGCTGACAGGCATAAAACAGAAGGGCACCCTTTGCAGAGGTGCCATCTGTCCTATTGAACTTGGACTTTTGTAAGCCTTGATCAATGAATGAATCTACCTAGTAGGTAGAAAACTGCAGCGTGATGAGCAGAGCAGAGAGGGAGCACTAGGAGAACTGTGCTGAAGCCTAGCACCTGATATGTTAAGAATTATAGATTATATTGAGTAAAATTCATTTTGGTTTTGGTCATATGCTGCTGCATCAGACTACAGTGCTGTTATTTTGTAACAGACATGCAGAGCTTGCCAATGCAGTTTTAGAATAGCCAAGTGGAATGTAATGATTTGAAGTTGAAAGGGAAGGCTGAGGGGTGCAATAACAAATGACAGCACAGTGATGGTGTGCTGAGCTGGTGGCAAACTGAATCAAAATGGATGTATGGGTGTCTGCACTGTTACTGATGCTGATGCCTCACTGAGGTATCTTAATTATTCACAGATTCAGGACTATATTTTGTAATTTTAAAAATATAGGATAACCAAGTATTTTGTCCTAACATTACCATGCAGTAAGTAAGGTGTCTGTGGCATGTGCAACATTTAATGCATGTTAAAAAAAAAAAAAAAGTGAAATTTATTTTTTGAGGTGCTAGAAAACTCAAATGACTGCTCAGAAAATTTGTAGAAAGGCCATGTCTGTAGACATGTAGGATTGCACAGGTGGTGATGGGACCAGAAAAATCCAAAAACCTATGAAAGCAGATGATGTTGCTATTGTTGGTATGAGTTGGATGGTGTTAAGACAGCTACTGTCTTATTGTCCCAGTGGAATGTTACCACTGAATTGGTATGCCATATGTTTTATAGTTTTCTGATCTAAGTATAGGATCAAAACTTGTGCTCCTGGGCAATGCAAATTTCCCTTAAATCATATGAAAAAAAATTGAGACCCATTTCACTTAGCTTTCACTGGATATTATTTTAGAGAAAACCTGTCTTCTTCTGTTGAATGGGTGTACTTTTTTGTTTCTTATAATGCCAATTAACTTTTTTTGCTAGCTCAGCCTTTAATAAAGAGCTAATGGTACTTCCAGAGAATGGCAATCACAGGTATCAATATTGTTTCCATCTTTGAAGACTAGGTATGCTCTTACAACTAATAAGATAAATAGACTTATATTTTTGTTATGATGATGCTGTGATTTTTATTTAAAACAGAAGTCTAGTTGAATTGCAATTTCAGTGACTCATCACATCTTTGTCTATATGCATGGACTCGTTTATATTTAAGATTATGGATTTCTTTGATAATTGATAACAGTAGCAAAATATTCTATAGCACTCATATGTAAATACTTCATGCATCTTCTTGTGACTTCCCCCAGATAAAGCCAGTAGCATGAAGAAGAAGGGAACAGGAGAGATGACAAGATGCAAGTCTACTGGAAGAACCAGTAGCACAACGTGAGCCAAATGAAGGTGCCTTCCACTGTCTTACCCAAGTCAGTTCAACACAGTTCTGTGCTTTTCTCTCACCCTTACCTGACCTGCCAGCCAGTTCCACAGTGTGAGTGCGCAATCCTCCTAGCAATGATAAAGTGCTATAAATTTTAATTTTAGGGGACATGAACACTTTCAAACCAAGATCCAATGTAAAATCCAGGTGACTCAGCAGTAGTGCAGCATTAGTAAGCTCTGTTGGAAGGGCTGATAGTGGGCAGCTGGTAGCTGAAGCATCTTAAGTTGGATCGTCACTTGCAAACCAGAACTGTTGTAACAGTGTTAAGTGCCTCGTCTGCATATGATATTTTCCAGACATGCTGAGTTGCCACTATTGACATTAATCCAGAATTTGGCCCAAGAATCACGTCATAAGGGCAGATGTTTGGAATACAATACACAAATTGTCTGCTTGCTGCAGAGGGTTATAATTATGTGTTTGTTTCTTACCTTCTTTATTATTATAGTCCAAATTTTTTTCCTTCTGATCTTGTAAATTAGAAAAAAAAAGAAAAAAAAAATTGAAAGTTTCACTATGAAAATACTGTTTTCTACATGAGGAAATTAAATTGCAATGACTTGGTTTTCACTCATATGTATTTTTATGCAAGTAACAATAGAAAAGATTGTTTTTTACAAAATAATTTATCTGAAACAGATTTAAATGTAACCTTAGAGCACAAAATATGAAGCAAGGAAACAGAGTTAGATTTTTAAACCAATCAGTTTTATTCTTCACACAGCAATTACTTCTGCTGTCAACAGGAATAAAGTTTACTGCTGTTGGAAACTTGTAAAAAGCCAGATGTGTTCCTGTATAATGCCTTGCTAATCATGAGTAAGCCAGACCACACATTTCAAGAACCAAACATCTCCTTATTTTACTGTCTGTAAGGTTTGTTTACCTGCTCAGAAGTAGTAGCAACAATGTGAATTGAACAAAGAGAAGGAAATGCTATATTCCTGTGTGTCAGAGAAATCCTGCTTATTGACCTTCTGAACTGCCTTAGCCAGAATACACAGGATTCAGTTGTTCATCTCATGGGCAGCCAAGAAATGCCTATAACCAAAAGTTGAACTCAGATTAATATAAATGTCTTTGTGATTATTACATTTCAATAAAACTAATCCTTATATCAATACAACTAAGTCTTAATGGCAGACACAATCCCAGCTTTTTGTTTAAAAAAATATCTTCTGTGAGCCTTTCAAGGGAAGAGGAGACAGGAGGAGGAATAATTATTTGTCTGGTCAATTTATTATGTTTTATTCTAAAACCAATTAAAATAACTAATTAAAAAAATCTACCTTTAAAATCATACCTTTTAAAAGAGAGGTAAAATTGTAATGCATCCTTCAAATAACAGTCTGTATCAGTATCAGTTTGATGGGTAGTTTGCTTTTATTGGCACCTTCTTCTGAAAAAACAAAACAAGTGAAAACATCAAGGCTGTAAATTTCACGGGCCAGGGTTAAGAATGAAATGGCAGTGCTGTTTTCTGAGATAAATCAGGTACTACTAACAAAATTTCAGTACCAAAGGTTAATAATATCATCATCAGAGCTCTTGAAAGAGACCTGACTGCCTAAAGGCAACTTAATTTTAAACACTGGGACAAGTCAATCATTATACACCTAAAAATATGCATTGAGGGATGCAGTTTGCATACATTATAGCTATTTTTTTTCTTTCTAACCTGTGAGTTCTCAAATTCTTTTCTTTGCTTATTTAGGAACTTAGGCTCAGGCACATTTCTTTGTAGTCTATAGGTCTGCTTGTTGCTTGTCACTGGGTATAGAAAGAAAGTTTCTAGGGGAAGTACAAGGCACAGAAAAATAACTTTGTACTCAGAATTCTGTGCTTCCTGTTCTAGTGTTAAAACATCTCTTTCACAAGACTTTGTCTGGAGATAGGGGGATGTTGTTGAGTTGAAAATGTAAATGTCAGCTGAGCCAATGTTCATTGACTGTGGCCTGAGAGGTGGGAAAGTGCACCCATTTCCCATTTTTACATTTTGCAGTATCAGAACTGATAGCCTGTAGCATTTAAAGTGGCTAAGGGCACAGTGGAAAGCAAAATACAGAGATGCCATTAAAGCTGTCTCAGCACTTTTGGGAGCACTATCCTGACTCATGACTAAACAGATGTTTCTGACCAAATGCTAACAATTATGGCAAGGCTGTGTGAAGGGAAAAAAGATCTACGGAGTTTAATTTTTTTTGTTTGTTTGGGTTTTTTTAAATTAAACTGTCTATTATGAGCTCCTAGGGTATTTTTATTTGTATTTCATGGAACCCAATGGCAATGGTGCAGGGAGAAACCCACTTTCACTTGACACACTTTGCTACACCCTGTACCTTGAATATGCAATGACTTGATTTTTTATATAAATATCTACAAAGGCTGGTGAAGAAGGTGTATCTGTTCATGATCACAGGGTAAATTAAAAAAAAAGTACTATTTTCTAGATATCTGCTTTGACTATCAGCCTTAGAAAGAAAATACCTCTGGTCCTTTTAGGTCACATGGAAGAATATGATTTATGGATGACAGTATAATTATCCATTGACTCCTGGAAAGAAGTACAGCAAACCTGATTTTAGATGTGATTTGAAGCATGATGAATACAGATTATTTCTGGTCTTATCAAGGCCATTGGTTCAGAAACCTTTCTGAACAGTCATTTTGAAAGGCTATCACTAGCTAGGCCAAATAATTAATACTGCAGCAAAATATCAGCAAAGAAAAATAGTTGCTGACAAAATACCATATCACACAATCATAGAATCATAGAATAGTTTGGATTGGAAGGAACCTTTACAGATCGTCTGGTCCAACCCCTTTGCTAAAAGCAACTAGACGAGGTTGCTCAGGCCCCATGCAACCTTGATCTTGAATGTTTTCAGGAATGGGGCATCTACCACCTGTCTGGGAAACCTGTTTCAGTGTTTCATCACCCTCATTGTAAAAGACTTCTTGCTTATCTTATATCTAGCATCAATCTACCCTCTTTTAGTTTACCTCTCGCCTGTCTTTCTTATAAGCCTCCTTTAAGTACTGAAAAACCACAATAAAGTCTCCCCGGAGCCTTCTCTTCTCCAAGCTGAACAGCCCCAACTGTCTAATCGTCATCCTCCAGTCCTTTGATCATCTCCATGGCCCTCCTCTGGGTCTGCTCCAACAGGTTGATGTCCTTCCTGTACTGGGGACCCTAGATCTGGATGCAGTACTCCAGGTGGGGTCTCACAGGAGTGGAGTAAACAACCTGCTGGCCGCGCTTCTTCTGATGCAGCCCAGGATATGGTTGGTACTCTGTGCTTCAAGCACACAGGGCCAGCTCATAGTCGCAAGGTATGGTGTGCATATGAGGTCTAGTTTCTTCTTCCAGTTCTTTCATCTATGGGATATGTGTACACACACCTGTATCTCTTCCTGAAGAAGCAGTATGGAATAAGCAGACTCATCTGAAGTGACAGTCAGGTGGATCATGCTGCTACTGTGAAAGAGGTTACAGTGAAGAGGTGTGCCTCTAAGTCAATGGCTGCCTTGCCTGCTTTCTGCCCAAGTCCCACCACCCCTAGGGTTTCTTTGGTACAGAAATTGACATAAAAACTTATTGCATCTTATTTTTAAATAATTTAAAATTTTCTGGGAAAGACTTTTGTTTCCTCTTTTTCTTCTAAAAGAAGCAAGAGCTGCATAAGACATCTGCTTTATCTGAACAATTAAAGGTTTTCCAGATACATAAGTAGGAAAATACTGTCCTTCAATAGCTTGCAGCTGATATGGATAAAGAGGACAGGACATAATAAAGATAATACAAGGTTTTGATTCTGTTATTTTTTTATTTTCCATTGTTTTTTGTTGCCTTACCTCTTCTGAGTTAGCTTTGCAGCCTTTCAGTATTTTCCAAAAAACTTCCCTAAGAAAAAGTCTTTTTTGCTGGCCAGTTTGCTGATATAGTGTACTGTACTAGCTGAACCAAAACCATCTTTCACTTTGAATTCTGCTTTCCTCTAGATATAATTATTCAATCCTTTTCTAAGTAGTATGTGTATTAAAAAGTTTATATTTGTACATATAGCATCATACGTGTGTACAGCTTTTATCGGACTGTATTTTTTCATTTTTTTCTCATATTTAGTTTTTAAACGTCCTTTTGACAATAGTGCTCTAAGAGGTGTGCTATTGTAGCACTAGTCTCTGTTGGTTTGGATCTGACTTCATAAGCACTCATCAGAATGATCTCATTAATTTCAGTAAAGTGAGGACATATTTGCTGAGATTTTAGATTAATATTCATTTATAATACTTAAAAAGATGAATGTATTGCAAATGTTTTTAATAGGAGAAATACTAAGAGAGACAGGTGGGAAAAATTTCCCAAAGTAATGATTGGTGAGATAGGTACCAGATTTGCATTTGTTGGCCTTGTTGTCTAGTAGCTTTCTTTACTATGCACCCTCAGTAATGGCAGCAGAAGGTCAGTCAGCACATAGAACCAGGGCAGTATTTGGGTCTAATTACTGTGGTAGTGTGCGTGTATGTAGCAAGGGGCATTTTGTAGCTGAGAGTGTAACAGCAAAGACAACAGGCACCAAAATCCAAAGATCTCAAAAATAACAGGCAAGGAACACCTTAGTTTTTAGTAACAGCCGTAGCCAAAACTCACAGTGAGGATCTTTCGATTGAATCTTTCCTAGGCCTGTATTTTCCTGAAGAAGGAGAGGGCTTGGCTACCCACCCACCTCCTGCTTGGCAGCAGTGCTGGGGACACACCAACCCATACTCCAGGGGAGGTGTTGGAGGGCAGTCCTGGCTCTGCTGCAGCTGTCTCTCACAGCAGAGCAGTGCTGGTGTCTCTTCAGCTGGCTCTGCTAGGAGACCCTTCCCTTCTACTCTGTAAGCAGCTCTGCTTAAAAGACTGTGAGGTCTCAGGCCATATTAGTTTCCCTTATGATTATTAGTTTCCCTGTGCTGCCTTTCTCTGGCTTGAGTCCCTTGAAGCATTTGCCTGCTCTTGGAGGTGGTGGAGTCTTCCTTAACAAGGTGATAGGGAATTGGCAAATACAGAGGATGTGTTCTCCCTTGCTGCTAGCTTCAGCTCAGAAGACTAAGCTTCAGCTCAGCTTCAACTCAGAAAACCAAGCCCAGGCATATATTTTACAGCTCATAAGTAGTTATAGTGAATGGAAGAAAATGTAGGCTAGTCATAAAAATAAGGGGCAGTGTTACAGCTTTTGCAGCCGTATAATCAAAAGTATTCTTTCTCTCTTGCACTGAGCCACTTGCAGTCTGTAATACACCAAACAGAGATTTTATGTTTCCTCCCCTCCCGCTCAATTTCCAGCAAGAAAAACAAGTGCTCTGCTTCAGCAAGTGAATCCACCCATGCTTGTGGTACACATACAGGCTGTGTGTGAGAATTATACCAATAATTGCTGTTTAGAAGTGTTCTGCATGCAGATGCCACAATAGGACATTGAGAATGTTTCACATAGTTATGGGAAACACAATAGGAATCTTTCTGCAAGTGAAATAATTATATTTTAGCCACGTTGGAACCAAATAACCCAGCTAGCTCTAAGTCTTTATTCACGTGTAAAAAGATCATTTATGCATTGTAATACACCCTTGTTTAAATAATTGTGCTGGAATATTCTATGAATGTTTTTGAACAGCTCTGTAATAGCCATACTGTTGGATGACAGCAGTATCATTAGTAACCTGCATAAGTATTTCTAACCATGTGCAAATCATCCTTTACTCCATTGTAATTCATCACGCAGTTTTCACTTACATATTTCAAGAGA
The DNA here is from genome assembly GCA_013396755.1 of Sclerurus mexicanus. Taxonomy (NCBI): domain Eukaryota; kingdom Metazoa; phylum Chordata; class Aves; order Passeriformes; family Furnariidae; genus Sclerurus; species Sclerurus mexicanus. The sequence goes on along the minus strand of VWZF01003633.1, from coordinate 249,698 downwards.
AATTAGCTGTACTTGAAGTGCTTCCCCAGCCCAATCAGCTCCATGAACAAGTTAGATGGTCCCATGTTGGTGTAAGAGGAAAGTGACACCATGTGCTGTTTCAAGATCCACATCTGCAGGAGAGTGCTGGAAGACAGGGTGGTTCAGAGGAGGGCCACACCATTCAAAGTCTGTTTATCTGGTGAGGTGCAGAGCTGGGTAAGGCAACCAGAGGCAGCTCTCAAAGATCTCTTGTGCCCATTTGAAATACTGTCAATAACGTCCTTTAGCAAAGGTTCTTAAAACCTTTAAGCAGGAAAATCCTCACATAAAGAGTAACTGAATAAAAGAGAGAACATACATACTTCTCCAGGAATGGAAATTGATAAAAATATGTTTAAATACTTATCCTGTCTTTATATGGTGTCTCCAAGTATCCTCCTACCATGACCCCTTATTTGTTTTATCTGCTGTGGCTGTTTTTGTGCTCCTAAATAACCAAACAACATTGCTTCTAATGCTTGCACTAGCTCAAGAACTTTGAAACAGGAGCATCATCAAAAATACCCCCCAGTGAAAGTCTGAATGAGCTTGGCCTGTTTAATTTAACAAACAAATGAGACTTGACTTGATGGAATGCAGCGTAACTTCAGCATATTAAAGGACTTCATTGTAGTGGGGAAGGGCATAATAATAGGTGTTGAAGGCATGTGCATATCCCCATCAGGTACCAAAATATATAAAAAGGAGCATGATTAGCTGCTGGAGTAAACTTGCCAGGAAAGAGATGAATTGTCAGTCCCTTGATGTTTACATGTTGAGACTGAATGCCTTTCAAGATGCTATGCCTAATGTAGTCATAAATTATGCTTTAGTCTAATTTATGTTACCAGTTTAATATGAGTAAATAAGGTAAATGGGTGAAATAAACCTGTGACATTGAGAATAATCCAATTGTTCCTTAAGACATTAAATATCTGGAAAAATGGAAGGATATCGAAGTCTCTGATTGAAACATTAACAAAATGAAGCAATGTTTGCAAATGCCATAAGCACATTTTCAAATGTGCTGCAGATTTTTTAATATATATATGCAGAGTAATTAATTCTCTTGCTTTCTATTTTGGCCAACTTTTTGTGGAAAAGATATACTGCTTTTCTTAAAGTAGTGTAGCCATCCCAAAATGAGCTATGTGATGTGCTACAGAGTCTTTCACAGGTGCATATGTATAGTGTCCAGATGACATCCATGGCTTGAGTTTGGTTGAATCTGTTGTGAGGCTCAACTTCTTACTGACTTTTTCACAAGAATTCAGTTGTATGAAGTTTTACAAAATAGATTTGTAGGATATTCCTTACTCAAAAAGGTGTAGCATCTTTTGTTTGGAAAATTAACCCTCTTATTCTTTTAGAAGCTAATATAAAGTATTTTTAAATGTTAATAGTATTCTAGGCAGAAATCCAGAGCATTATATTTGCTACCTGAAAATATAGTTTAGGAGTTGTAATATATTCCTTAATTAAAAATAGCATGCACAGTAGTGATTTTTTAAATCAATTTATTTTCTGGACCATTGAACTGATCTGAAGAGAATCATCATTCTCAGGGGCACAAGTGAAGAGGCTCCCTTTCTATTTTTCCAAAAAAAAAAATTATTTTTCATCAAGAGGGGCAATATTTTTTTGGTTGGAAAAATAAGGAATTGCTATAACTTGCTACATAATTATTGTTAGACTACAACTAAAGATTGTATTTCTTGTCTGAAGCAACATTCAGGATTACTTTTGTGACCTTTGTGTTCTGTAGTTTATGGGTAATATTCATAAAGATAAATAAATAGGAGATTCAGCTGTGAGGCTGAAGATGGTTTTCAATCATTTGAAAGAAACTGGAAGGCATAAAACTAAAATTCAGAAGTGGTTGCTCTATAGTTATTTTCTTGTTGCACTAAGCCAACAGGTGTAGCCTTTTAGCTCATGAGTATTGTAAGTTTTTGTCCATTTCACTGACAAGCAGACTCAAGATGTTACAATTCGGACCGCAGAGGCTGTGAAGCTCAGACTGTAGCAGTAGACCCAGGCACAGTCTGCAGGTCTTCAATTCAGTCCCAAAGTCAAATTTACACAGTCTTCTAAATGGCAGAATACACTGGTGAATACTATGAAGAATAGAATATAGTGTCCACTAGATACTTTATAACAATTTGTGTTCACTTTCTCTTGTATTATGTGATTTGATGCGGGGATGTTGGTTGGTTCTTTCCTTATACATCTGCACCTACAAATACTACTGCTTTTGATCTTCTGAACATTCAGATGCTTCCTATATTTCAATAATACTAAAGGACAGAGGTTTATTTCTTCTAAATTTTATTAGACCTGCTTTACATTTTCCAGGAAAGAAAGAAGCCATTTAATCCGATCAGGGGTTTTGAATTTTTGTGGGTTTTTTCACTAGACATCTTTTAACTAAATCATCTCTACCTCTGCTCTCCAAAACCTGGAAATCCAGTAGACAAAAATCTCTTTACGTAGTAAAAACATGCATTCTGTTTTTAGTTTCTTAATAAATTAGTATGGAATAATATTGGAGATTCAGGAAAAATAGTTTGGTAAACCAAAATTTGAACCCTAGAACTGAGCAATGCTGCAGTGACAACTTAGTGATCACCTTTACTGTTTAGATTTCCAGATACTTAAATTCCTTTGCTGGAATTAAAATAAAACATCAAGCATGTATATGTTTTCAATTTTTTTTTTTTGAAAAAATCACATTATTTGTATTGCAAAAAATTCTGCTCAGTCCATTTTACTTTAGGTTTTTGTTGTGCCATGGGTGATGTTTTTTACTGTATGTTACTTCCTCATTGCTCTACACGACAAAAATAAATACCATTTTTATAATATAACCAAATTAATAATGATGTGTATGTAGCTGAGCTCTAATTTTGATTCTGTCTATCTGAAATCAATTCATGTTCCAAATTCTTCCAGGCTAATTGTTTGACTCATGGCAAGGCATTTTATTCAACAAATGCAGCATAAAATGTAGGGATTAGGTAGACAAAGCTCAAAGGTAAACTCAGCATTCCACTCTGCTGACAAAACTTGCTTATTTGTCTTAAAATTCTGAGCTGTTACACTTCAGTAATTTTCTTTTACACCACAGAATATATCTAGAGTATTACACAGCATTTCTGAATTTTCTATCAAACACAACACAGAAATTACATTGCGCTTTTATTTGCTGAGTGCTGTCTCACAAAGAAGTAATATGATGCAGAGAGAAGATAGCCTGAAGCCCAGAGTATGGTTATGGCCTGTAAGTGGTTTTTCTCATCATGAATTTGCTAATTCGCTTATTAATTGATGTTCATATATCATCACTTTGCCATTAGGAATCCAGTTACTCCATTCACACACAATTTTAGGAAGATTATTTCACCATATTTTCTGTTGGCACAGGGTACTTTTTCTTTCTATTAAAAAAACCCAACACGATACTGAAGTGGAAATGCTGGTTGTAAAAGGTTACACAAATACATGTGTACCAATTTTTTTTTACAGTTTGTGTACTAAGAAAACTAAATAAGAAACTTCTGTTACTAAATACAGCTTTACCTTCAGAGAAAACCAGGTTAAGACATTTATTGTTGTCTTACACTCGGTCATAAACAGCCATTTTTTTCCCTTCATGATGAAGCATCTTAATCCATTAATCTTTAGCAAAATGTAAATGTTTCTATTAGTTGATTAGAACAAGGCTTTCTTGTGGTCTTATTCTCCTTCTCCTTCAATATACACCTGATTTATTATTCAATAAATTTTGTCTTTTGCAATTTTTCTGTCTGCATTGTAGCTTTGCCGCTTGAAAATTCAGATGTATGTTCTACACGATACTAGGGAAAACCAAGTTTTATTTTGGCTGTAAATTTTAGGCAAGTGTTTATTGCTTTCAGATGTGAATTTCTATTTTGAATTTTTCTAATGAAATAGCTAAACATTATTGATTGAAAGTTTGATGTTGTTCCTTACCCTCGCAGGCAAAATGCACAGAATAACTGCAGTGGCACCTGCACTAATCCCTGCAAAATGCAGAACTGGGGTAGAAACTAATACCTTGGTGTGCTGAGGTGAAAAATTTTTGCATAGTTCTTATTAAACCAAAGGAAGCCAGGGAGGATCATCTTCAAATGGTTTAAAATGATGTATTCTTTTATATAAAGTAAAAATGGAGGGAGGCATATCTGCAAGTACTTTTGGGAAGATTTTTTAAGATCTAAAACTATCTTGTTAATTGGTGGTTTGGTCTGAAAAGCAGAATGCAGTTCAAGTGGGACAAATGCAAATTATTGCATTTCAGTAAGAATAGTCAGCTGAGCAATGAAAGATAGAAACTGTCTAGCTAGGCAAAAGTTGCAGGAAAAAAAAATATGTTTTATTGAAGGGAACTTCAGTTATCAAATGCATATTGTTGTAAGGGAAAAAAACAACCAAACCCAACACCTGGTATCTTGGCTTGGTTGTTGCACTTAAAATAAAATACTGGTCAGCTGAAGAGATTGGAGAGAAAAGTATGGAAAATGATCAAAGGTCCAGGAGGATGGAAATAATCCATTTCCTTCATTCAGTGACAGGAAGGAGCGAGCTAATGTTGCAACAAGGAATTCACAGAAACAAGAAATACTTTCAAAGATCATGGAAGATGGACCAAGTGGATCTCAGTGCCCTGAGCTGGAGGACCATGACAGCAAGAATGATCAACTCCCAGTGAAGCCTGAAATTGTGCAGGATCTGCTGCTCCAGCTGGATCCCTACAAATCTGTGGGGCCTGATGGGATTCGTCCAAGAATCCTTGAAGAGCTGGCTGATGTCATTGAAAAAAACCCTCCTGTTGATTTTTGAGTGGTCTTGGGAATGCAGATGTCCCAGCTGACTGGAAGCTGGTGAACGTTGTCCTGATTTTCAAGAAGGGTGAGAAGAACGACCCTGGAAACTACAGACCTGTCAGTCTCCCTTCAGTGGCTGGTAAATTTATGGAGAAGATTATTCTGGGAGTTATTGGAAAACACCAAAAAGACAATGCAGTCACTGGTCACATCCAGCAAGGTTTCGTGAGAGGAAAGTCCTGCTGATTTCCAACCTGATTTCCTTCTATGACAAGGTTACCCAACTAGCTGATCAAGGGAAGACAATTGATGTAATCTTTTTGGATTTCAGTAAAGCTTTTGATACTGTCTCTCACAGGATCCTTCTGGACAAAAGTTACAGTGAATGGGGTGACATCGGACTGGTGACCTGTCACTGGTGGGGTTCCACAGGGCTCCATCTTGGGCCCTGTGCTCGTCAACATCTTCATAAATGACTTGGACACAGGACTAGAAGGGATACTAAGCAAGTTTGCAGATGACACGAAACTGGGAGGAGCTGTTGACTGCCTCGAAGGCAGGGAGGCCCAGTAGAAAAACCTCGACAGATTAGAGGACTGGGCAATCACCAACCATATGAAGTTCAGCAAGGGAGAGTGCTGTATTCTGCGCTTGGGATGGGACAACCCTGGATGTTTGTACAGGCTGGGAAATGAGATGCTGGAAAGCAGTGCATTAGAAAGGGACATGGGGATCTTGGTCCATGGCAAGTTGAACATGAGTCAGCAGTGCCCTAGCAGCCAGGAGGGCCAACTGTGTCCTGGGGCGCATCAGGCAAAGCATCAAACCTGATAGAGTTCAAAAAAGATTTGGACGATACTCTCAGGCACATGGGGATGACCCTGTGCAGAGNAAGACAATGCAGTCACTGGTCACATCCAGCAAGGTTTCGTGAGAGGAAAGTCCTGCTGATTTCCAACCTGATTTCCTTCTATGACAAGGTTACCCAACTAGCTGATCAAGGGAAGACAATTGATGTAATCTTTTTGGATTTCAGTAAAGCTTTTGATACTGTCTCTCACAGGATCCTTCTGGACAAAAGTTACAGTGAATGGGGTGACATCGGACTGGTGACCTGTCACTGGTGGGGTTCCACAGGGCTCCATCTTGGGCCCTGTGCTCGTCAACATCTTCATAAATGACTTGGACACAGGACTAGAAGGGATACTAAGCAAGTTTGCAGATGACACGAAACTGGGAGGAGCTGTTGACTGCCTCGAAGGCAGGGAGGCCCAGTAGAAAAACCTCGACAGATTAGAGGACTGGGCAATCACCAACCATATGAAGTTCAGCAAGGGAGAGTGCTGTATTCTGCGCTTGGGATGGGACAACCCTGGATGTTTGTACAGGCTGGGAAATGAGATGCTGGAAAGCAGTGCATTAGAAAGGGACATGGGGATCTTGGTCCATGGCAAGTTGAACATGAGTCAGCAGTGCCCTAGCAGCCAGGAGGGCCAACTGTGTCCTGGGGCGCATCAGGCAAAGCATCAAACCTGATAGAGTTCAAAAAAGATTTGGACGATACTCTCAGGCACATGGGGATGACCCTGTGCAGAGCCAGTAGCTGGGCTCAGTGATCCTTGCGGGTCCTTTCCAACTCGGCCTATTCTGTGATTCTGTGATTATATGACTGAAGAGAGCTGTTGTGTAGTATTCAACATGATAGGAACTGCCCAAAGGAATCTATAAAGGCATTACTTTATTTTCGCCTGTATCACTGCTTAAAACTTACCATGGCTCTGAAACTTACCCCATCTTCAGCAAGTTACATCCTTGGAATTTTGTTAGAAAAATTATTTTGTTGTTTACGTGGAAAGAGTCCTTTTTTCTCCTCTTTCTGCATTTATTTCTTGAAGCACAACAATATGTCTTTAGATGCATGAAAAATCTGAAAAATCTCTCAAAATAATCTCTCTCAGGCCAAATGCCAATGTTGTGGCAGGAATGCCCACTAGCTTTTATCAATATTGCTATAAAATCCAAGTCTCAGTTCACTTGAGTTTGTTTCTGTCAACTGATTTATGTTTCTAGTAAAAATGTATTGAAAGCATAAAATGGAGCTGAACAGCCTTCAAAAAAGCAGAGTACAAATTGAAACTGAACATAGGAAAACCTTTCTACTCTCACAGTCTTTTTCAGACAGTATTATTTCTTCATTTTATTCTTCTTTGTCCATGTTTTTAGCCTTCCTAGACTTTTTTTTCACTTTAGAAAGAAGACTGTTTCTTTGGCAAGATTACTGTGCAAAATTACATTTTTGTATACTCTGCTGCAGTGTACTTATATAGTGCTTAGATCTAAGATTGCCTATAATTTAAAGTTGTGAAAATTCTAGAGAAATGAAACAAATGAAGGGAATTTCCATTCTTCAACCTCTCTACTTCAGCACTGGCATCTAAATAACCATCTCTGGTTCTTTACCTTACTCTGTTTTCCCAAGGTCATTGTAGTTCTTGTTCGCTTATGCTGCACCCCTATGTCTTTGAAATTGAATTGCAGCCTAGTTCTGTGTCTGCCATTCAGAGCGCCACCCACCTCATATTTCCCCTATTTTGTACATCCTCTGTCCCCCCATGTGCTTAGGCAGGAAAAGAAGTCCTGGAACTAAGACTTTGGAATGGACTCCTGTGCATCTCAGCATCTTGTACGCTTGCTCTTCACATATTTTGTCCTAGATACAACTTCTTCTACTCAGCTATGATCAATCCCTAGGCAGAGGAAATATACTTATTCTGTAAGCCTATATAGAACATAAATTTTTGAAGCACATTTCTGGACAAAAAGGTGGAGATGAGTAATGAAAAAATTGGGTCACACAGTTGCTGGTGCAGAGTAGGACTTCTGTGTTATATCACACACTCTTACCATCTTTAGCAGGAAGGCAAATATGTTTGCTTCCCAAGGCAATGGGAGTGTGGTATCAAGGAAAGAAAGGGAGAGGAAGCTTTTATTACATAGTTTCTTTTTTATGGAAGTCATGAATTGAATCATTGGACAAGACTGAATTTCTCATTCATGGCCTCTGTTTTGCACAGATGGATGAAAAGCAGATAATTATAAGTGAGGAAGACAGAAGGCCTGGTGCTGTAAGAACCACTGCTGTGAGTCTTGAGCCTGAAGCAAATGTATTTATGACAACTTGGTATATCTTACTCTGTCCATGAGGTTATTCATTCCATAGCAGTAATCGGCAGCACATTGGGTTAGTCGTGTTCCAAATATGTTCTTTCCTAGTACAGAAGAAGATGATACCAGCATGAAGATACTTTTCTTTGACTTTTGAGACTGCTTTGACTGGTGATAAATATTGGACTTCCTTTTCAGATATATGGAAATAATGAGGGATTGAAGAATGTCTCTAATAGAGCATTAATCATAATTTACTAAATTCTTTCTTTAAAGGGGAACTGATCATCAGGTCCATTATCACAAGCACCCTTTGGCTACTTAAGTAATTTGCCAGATGGTCAAAAACTTAGTCATCTGATAGAAATGCATTTTCTTTTATTTTTGTTCAATTTTTTTTTTTTGTAACAGACTGATATATTTCTTTGCACAGTTATAGATATTAAACTAGACTCTTGGGGCATGTACCCAAGTTAAAAAAATACCCAATTCCCAGCCCATAAGAAATATTTTTCTCCTCTACTGGAAAAGGACTTACTCCTCTTAGTTTGTAATCTCTTTATATATTTATCTCCAAGCTTGTCTGAATCAAAAGCATCACTCTGGCTTCTGGCCCCATTCATTGGCTTTGTGTGGCAAGGTTTTGGTAGCAGGAGGTCTACAGGGGTAGCTTCTGTGAGAAGCTGCCATGTCCTCTGTGTCCCATAGAGCCAATTGCAGCTGGTTCCACTGCTGGCCAAGGCCAAGCCCATCAGTCACAGTGTTAGCATCTCTGGAATAATATATTTAAGAAGGGGGAGAAAAGCAGCCAGACAGAGTGAGAATATATGAGATCAACAGCTGTGCAGACACCAGGATCAATGAAGGAGAGGGAGGACGTTCTCCATGCGCCAGAATAGAGATTCCCCTGCAGCCCATGGTGAAGACCATGGTGAAGCAGGCTGTTCCCCTGCAGCCCATGGAGGTCCATGGTGGATCAGAGACTCATCTGCAGCCCATGAAAGACCCCACGTTTGGAGCATGTGAATGCTTGAAGGAGGCTGTGAGCCCATGGAATGACCATGCTGGAGCAGGTTTATTGGCAGGCCTTCTGACCNTTGGCAGGACTTCTGACCCCACGTCAGACCGACACTACAGTAGTCTGTACCTGAAGAATTGCAGCCTGTGGGAAGGACTTGCATTGGAGAAGTTTGTGGATTGTCTCCTGTGGGAGGGACCACATGTTGGAGCAGGGGAAGAGTGTAAGGAATCCCACCCTGAGGAGGAGAGAGCAGCAAAGTCATGAGATGAACTGACCGTAACCCTCCTTCCCCAATCCCCTGAACTGCTGGGGGAAAGGAGGAAATTCAGCAGTGAAGTGATGGTAACTGCTGAGTGATTTCTCCCTGCCCTTATCTTGACCCATGAGCCTTTTGTTGTATTTTCTCTCCCCTGTCCAGCTGAGGTGGGGAGTGATAGAGTAGCTTGGTGGGCAACTGATATCCAGCCACGGTTGACCCACCACATCCCAAACCCATAAATTTGTTGAGTTTGATTGAGGCATCAGTGCTGAGTCTATAGTACTAATCAATAGAACAACTCTCTTAAAGAAATAACACGAGTCTTTCTTTCACTCTTTTCAATCTATATTACTCAGTTGTAGATTCAAAAATAACTGCATTTTACAAGATATAATTTTGGTAAAATCTTTATTGAAACAATTTAAAAATTGGAATGTTTGATAACCTTCCTCTTTTTGGCAAGATTCTAAAACAAAATGAATAAAGAAAAAGAAAACTCTAGTGTACGCTGCCTTTTGTCACTGAGGATTTTAAACCCAAGTGTGATTCCCCTCATGAAACACACACATTTCTGACCATGTCTATATGTCAAGGTTTTGAAATAGTTCTCACAGTTTACCATATTTTTGTGTTTCTTCTTGATTATTTTCATGTAGTTCACTAACACTACACAAATGATAGTGACAAAGATTATTTCACAAATGGTACACCTTCCTTCTCTTGCTATTTTTTGTGTTTCTGTTTTCTGCATTTTTAGAATCCAGGCCAGTCATTGANTTTATGGAAGTCATGAATTGAATCATTGGACAAGACTGAATTTCTCATTCATGGCCTCTGTTTTGCACAGATGGATGAAAAGCAGATAATTATAAGTGAGGAAGACAGAAGGCCTGGTGCTGTAAGAACCACTGCTGTGAGTCTTGAGCCTGAAGCAAATGTATTTATGACAACTTGGTATATCTTACTCTGTCCATGAGGTTATTCATTCCATAGCAGTAATCGGCAGCACATTGGGTTAGTCGTGTTCCAAATATGTTCTTTCCTAGTACAGAAGAAGATGATACCAGCATGAAGATACTTTTCTTTGACTTTTGAGACTGCTTTGACTGGTGATAAATATTGGACTTCCTTTTCAGATATATGGAAATAATGAGGGATTGAAGAATGTCTCTAATAGAGCATTAATCATAATTTACTAAATTCTTTCTTTAAAGGGGAACTGATCATCAGGTCCATTATCACAAGCACCCTTTGGCTACTTAAGTAATTTGCCAGATGGTCAAAAACTTAGTCATCTGATAGAAATGCATTTTCTTTTATTTTTGTTCAATTTTTTTTTTTTGTAACAGACTGATATATTTCTTTGCACAGTTATAGATATTAAACTAGACTCTTGGGGCATGTACCCAAGTTAAAAAAATACCCAATTCCCAGCCCATAAGAAATATTTTTCTCCTCTACTGGAAAAGGACTTACTCCTCTTAGTTTGTAATCTCTTTATATATTTATCTCCAAGCTTGTCTGAATCAAAAGCATCACTCTGGCTTCTGGCCCCATTCATTGGCTTTGTGTGGCAAGGTTTTGGTAGCAGGAGGTCTACAGGGGTAGCTTCTGTGAGAAGCTGCCATGTCCTCTGTGTCCCATAGAGCCAATTGCAGCTGGTTCCACTGCTGGCCAAGGCCAAGCCCATCAGTCACAGTGTTAGCATCTCTGGAATAATATATTTAAGAAGGGGGAGAAAAGCAGCCAGACAGAGTGAGAATATATGAGATCAACAGCTGTGCAGACACCAGGATCAATGAAGGAGAGGGAGGACGTTCTCCATGCGCCAGAATAGAGATTCCCCTGCAGCCCATGGTGAAGACCATGGTGAAGCAGGCTGTTCCCCTGCAGCCCATGGAGGTCCATGGTGGATCAGAGACTCATCTGCAGCCCATGAAAGACCCCACGTTTGGAGCATGTGAATGCTTGAAGGAGGCTGTGAGCCCATGGAATGACCATGCTGGAGCAGGTTTATTGGCAGGACTTCTGACCCCACGTCAGACCGACACTACAGTAGTCTGTACCTGAAGAATTGCAGCCTGTGGGAAGGACTTGCATTGGAGAAGTTTGTGGATTGTCTCCTGTGGGAGGGACCACATGTTGGAGCAGGGGAAGAGTGTAAGGAATCCCACCCTGAGGAGGAGAGAGCAGCAAAGTCATGAGATGAACTGACCGTAACCCTCCTTCCCCAATCCCCTGAACTGCTGGGGGAAAGGAGGAAATTCAGCAGTGAAGTGATGGTAACTGCTGAGTGATTTCTCCCTGCCCTTATCTTGACCCATGAGCCTTTTGTTGTATTTTCTCTCCCCTGTCCAGCTGAGGTGGGGAGTGATAGAGTAGCTTGGTGGGCAACTGATATCCAGCCACGGTTGACCCACCACATCCCAAACCCATAAATTTGTTGAGTTTGATTGAGGCATCAGTGCTGAGTCTATAGTACTAATCAATAGAACAACTCTCTTAAAGAAATAACACGAGTCTTTCTTTCACTCTTTTCAATCTATATTACTCAGTTGTAGATTCAAAAATAACTGCATTTTACAAGATATAATTTTGGTAAAATCTTTATTGAAACAATTTAAAAATTGGAATGTTTGATAACCTTCCTCTTTTTGGCAAGATTCTAAAACAAAATGAATAAAGAAAAAGAAAACTCTAGTGTACGCTGCCTTTTGTCACTGAGGATTTTAAACCCAAGTGTGATTCCCCTCATGAAACACACACATTTCTGACCATGTCTATATGTCAAGGTTTTGAAATAGTTCTCACAGTTTACCATATTTTTGTGTTTCTTCTTGATTATTTTCATGTAGTTCACTAACACTACACAAATGATAGTGACAAAGATTATTTCACAAATGGTACACCTTCCTTCTCTTGCTATTTTTTGTGTTTCTGTTTTCTGCATTTTTAGAATCCAGGCCAGTCATTGAGAAAAACACAGCAGAAGAGACACACTTTTGAATTTCTTTTTCTCCTTATAAGAATACACATCTTTTTGCAAAGGCATATCTTGACTGACATTCACTCTTGGCTTATTGGTATATCTGGCGCACTAGAAGCTTCACACGACCAGGCAGCTGCAGGGCAGGCACACTTGAGCAACACTGAACAGTTTGACTTCAGTGTCGTAAAGGTCATTGACCACATAACCCAAGAAAGCCAGCGGAATGTATTTGCCTGAATAACCATGGAGTCATAACTTTGTAAAAGTGTAAAATTCACATTCATTGGGGTAAGTGTGAAAAGACACCTAACTGTAGAGTTAAAATAACTTCTAGAAATAAAATAATTTCTAGAGATTACACATTACAGTTGAAGATGTTTCTTTTGCCTAAGTTAGAAAAAGAATAACTTTTGTTTAGTATTTTAGTCAAATACTAATTAATCTAATAGATAATTTATAGGAAAAAGAAGGAAAGAAAGATATAAATAGGTTGGAACATGTACATAGTATCTTTCTTGTGGAAAGAGATGAAAAAGGCATTTTTTCCCACCATAGGTGGTAGAATAAGATTACCAGGAAGAAAAACTTAGTCAGTGATATTTGCATAAAAATTAGCCAAAAAAATTTGCAATAAATAAAATTATTCAACCAACTTGCTCTACATTAGATCCTTCAATGCTAAAAGAAAATTAGGAAGCTGTAGAATAGTATAAATGCCTTAGGATCCATCTTTCCATGCTTAGTATATAGTAAATGTCCAGTTAATAAAAAATTCTCTGCTCTCCTGTTCTTTAAAGAAAGTGCTTTTACTTCATCAGTTTATTTTAAACCTCTAAGTGTAGTTGCAAAATTGACTATAAACCTTTTAGCTAGACTACTTGCATGTTTTACATTACTTTGGATTAGGCAATTGCTTTCAATTATTATTCTTGTTACAATTTTCAGCGTAGAATGTAATCTGCTAATGTTGCCTGCCTAATGTTACTGAAAGCTTGACTGTATTTTTTTCAGTTTGTACAGTGACTGGTGAGACATTTCATTATGGTGTCTTTTGTTAGATTCAGAACAGAAAATGACTGACATGACATATAATGTCTTTTACTATCTTTTGTAAAAGATCTTAAGAGCTCATACTTCTGTTTTTGAAAGTAACTGAGTCAAAAAGTATCCAAAAACTTGCTGGATGCTCACTTAGAGCTAAAAATTCTATGACTGCAATACCCTGAATCCTAAGGAGTTCAACACTTCAGATTTTGTTCTCAGTGAACTTCTTTCTATGGGAACACTGCTGATAAATTGGTTGACTCCTTTGAACTATGGTACGTGTGGTGAAACTTATGTAAGTTTGCATTTTAGCAAGTTTCTGGTTCTTCTGTCACAGGGAGGAAAAAAAGACATTCCTCCTGCCTGTCCTTTTTGTAGTAAATGGCAATTCATTTTATATAATCGGTTCTTACATTTTAATCTCTAAGAGAAGCAGCAGAAAGTGTGATCAAAAGTTTGCATAAAATTGTGTCTTTTCAGGTTACAAAAGAGCTCTTCAAAAGGCTTCAATATGAAAAGAACTTACAAATGTACTTGTTAATTGGTTGTGGTAGAAATGTATGCCTAATTTCTAATTTTAATATGTGTAACTTTAGCTTCTAACCTTTGCTTCTTGTTTCATTTTCTCAGCTAGATTAAAGAGCTCTTTACTACCTAGCTTTTTCTCTCTGTGAAGATACTTTCACAGAGTAATCAAGTTATTCTCGTACATTTTGTTAAAAGAAACAGGGCTTTCTGAATCTTTAATTGTAAAATAGATTCTTAGGTGTTGACATTTTAATTCTATCTTTCTTTCAATGTATTTCACAATACCTCAGAATCCATTTTGAGAAAGGAGCACCAAACTATTGAGATTTTTCTGATGAGCTGAAAAGTCAGGTACACTGCAAGGTCTACCTCAGAGTATATATTAATATGAATGTATTTATATATATATGTGTGTGTGTGTCCTCAAAGGTTTTATTAATCATATTGGCATTTCATGGATGAACTTGACTTCATGAGCATCTTTTCATTGTTGGCCAATGCTTTCCAGAGCACTAGTCCATTCTTTTCTCTGTTTACTCTGTATTTAATTTGTGTCCTTTGTTCCTAGGTACGTTGGTGAATTCTGTATTAGGTAAATTCACACAGTCCGTAGAGGTCTCTCTTGCAGCACCCAGGATTGCAGCTCTTGAGGTGACATACCACAGCTGTGTAGTACAATGTACTTACCCCTGGGAAGCATTTGTTTCCTCTGTCATGTAGACCAGAAGGCTGACATAGCCCTCTCTAGTGTGTTACCAAGTCTTGACAATAGGGAAGATGGAAGGAAACAATGACTTGGCTTCTCCAATGCTTAATATAAACCTATGTTTTTTTCAGTTTATACTTCCCCAGTCATCTGCTTAATACATAATTTCAGTAAACTGTCACTTGGTGGATTGTTACTGGCAGATGGTACAAAAGATCATAGGGAATCCAAACTTTTATGAGTGCTTCAGTAGAATGGCAATAGTGTGAACCTTGGCAGCAAGAAAATTGGAGTGCTACTATCCTGGAATCTGGCTCTCAGCAAAATAATACATGAAAGCACATGAAAATGCACAGTAAATACTGGATTCAGCTACTCAATGATGCACATATTACTCATCTGATTTTTCAAGTGCCTCTATATTTTTCATAGTATTCCTAAAATTATGAACAAATTGCATAATGTATTCACATTGTGTCTGTAAATCCTTGAACTGTAACACCACAGTTATAATCTACCTTGTCACATTTAGTGTAATATATTAAACTTGGGTTGTGATTATATATAGGTTCTAGCTATGGAGACCTTTTGGATTTATGAAGTGAAAATGTAGCTATATAATTTTTAAAGTTCAGATATTGAGGGTTGTCTGTTTTCTTGCTTTGTGCAGATTTCAGCAATAATATATTTCATAATACCATTTAATAACTGTACAGTATGCTCCTTGCAGTACTGTGTAGCCTTTTATGATCCAAGAAAATATTTAAGGCATTGAGTGAATCTTTCCTAATTGAATACCATTGCTGTAGGGCTAACATATTAAAACACATTAAGCACGTTGAAATTAATGAAGTACTGTCTGTCTGTGTCCAGTGAGTGCTGTATTAGGATTTTGTTCAGGGACATATAGAAGTAGATTTGCAGAAATTATAAAAGAACAATCAACTTAGATTACTTAGGATTCATTACCAGATTGATAGCCACAGGCATAATTCCTGTGCTTTTTACCAGTCTTACTACTATGTTCCTGCTAGTTTATTTTCACTATTACAGTCTACGTCCTGATTTTTGATATAAAGCAGATAAACAGATTTCCTTCAAAGAAATTGCTTTAACTTTGTCAGAAAAACACAGGAAAACTACAGAACATGGTGTGTCCCCTAGTATTTGTGCTGCTGATACCTGTGGCTGAGCTGTAAGCAGTGATTCACTGCTACGTGGGCTGAAAAAATAAATATATTAACTTTATATTGAAATTTTGGTGGAAATGCAACAGGTACAGAAGGTCCTCAAAAGGAAAGCAGTATTTTGTCCTTTTTTTTTGTTTGTTACAGTTTTTTTTAGATAGAGTATAGGGTAACTCAAGTTGGAAAGGATCTTAGGAGTTCTGCAGCCCAAAATTATGAAAGGACGTCAGAGAAGGTTGCTCAGAGCTTTACCCAGTCAGGCTTTGTACAGTGTCTCTGGGGAACCTGTGCTACTTCTGGACTGTCCTCATAGTGAAAAAGGATTTTTTTTACATCCGATTAGATAGGCTTTGGTTGTTGCTTTGTGATTTCTCAGTGTGTGTTAGTCCATATACTTAAAACTGTATTCCTTTTTTTGGGTATTGTTTTTCAGGGAAAGATAAGTAAGAATACAGTTAGTGTCAGAATTCAGAGTTCTGGGACCTCAGTATATAGGACACACTTCTGCAAATCTCTGTGTTTAAATGACACAAATCTGCTTAGTAATCAGATTTCTCATTGCAGAAACAGCAGAGGTAAAGCTCTTAGTATGTTGTAAATAACTTTTATTTAAACTTTGCCAGGATTTGGAAGTGGGTTTTGATGCAAATTGATACATTTAAAGGCATTCTTGTATGTTGCACGTAGAAAAGTTTCAGACAAAAAACCCCAAATGTCCTCTAAAGAGATTGTTCAATTGCATTGGAGATAGCGTCATGTTTGTTGTGAAAGGGCAATTGCATAGGTGACTTTTTTGATCATTGAACTTAAAAATGATTACCGAAGCAAGGAAACACACAAAAGAAACTGGAACATGGAAATAAAATTAGTAATTACTGAGAATATACAAAGAAAATTCATTACATTAAAAAGTTCAGGACATTACAAACGTTAATACACAGTAGCAAATTTGCACTAACTGGCCACTTTTTTGTAAACTTGGACTATCTATTGTATTTAAAAGGCTCCTGGCCTGGTCACTGTGCTATTCTATCTTTGCAGTACTCTGCTCCAGCACTTAAAACACAGTAGGTGGTATTCTTAAGTCAGTGTGGGAGCTAATTAAGCATAGTTCCCTGCAAAATGCCTGCACAGTGTGTATCAGCTGCAGTTCACCTATGGAACTTTGAAACCGTGTGCAAACAACTTACTGAGTAGGTGCAGTGCCCATCTGATTTAAATATTGACTGATTTAATGGTTTTCTTGTTTCAGCTTTCATAGGCCTAATTACAGGCATTACGCACAGTTGCATTTTTGTCCTAATTATACATCGGCTCGATGATTTCTGAAGATTTAACTGCCAATTGCAAACCAGTGGCATAGGTCTGTAATAAACTGCTTTGTTCTTTAAAGAAAGTATTTTCAAATGGCCTGTTCTTTTTCATTTGAAATTTAGAAATTCCAGAAGCAAATAATATAATCCCTGTTTTTCTCTGTATTATGTGCTGTATGGATAATAAATAAAAATAAAGCTAAGGAACATTTTCCTTAGCGTGGTATAGTGGTGTGAAAGACTGCAATCTTCAGTGTTAAGCTCAGTCATAGAACCTGTTTTTCTAAAAACTTTCTGACTCAACCTAATTTCAATTAGTACATAATACCTGGGTTTGTGTCTGTGACATAACACTACATGTTAGAATTCATGATCTACAGAATTTGTCAGGATATCTGAGTGTTTGAAATAAAATATCCCGTGTACACACAACCAGAATTAGTGAATTTAAGGTCCCACATTTACTTATAAATGGATGAATATTTAAGGGATCTCAGCATTAGTTTTGTATCAAACCACAACATTAGAGCTTTGTCGATTTAGGCTTCCGAAGATGCTTCTTGAAAGACATAACACCAGGTGGCTTTTTTGACTTTAAAGCTCCCTCTGTGTATTCTGGCTTTCCAGTGGTCTGACTGCAAGAATTTAGTTTCACTAGCTCTGAAGGAGCACTTGAATATTTTTACCAGACATCTGGACCTAAAACTTCTACCAGACTGAGTACTTAGAACTAAAAATAGTTTAATTAGTTTAAATATATATAGATCCTCATAAAAGTGAATAAAACAGTTTGCAACAGAGAACACCTTATCAACCAGCAATCTGCAGGGTTGGTTGCTGACACAAAGCTTGCTGTTTTCCGCTTTTAAAGACTTCAGGTGCAAACAGATAGGAGAAAAGTGTTTGCACAGTGGTTCTGTATTCTCTAGCTCCAGCAGTGATGTAAGTCCCTGGTGCTAAAGTGGATTCAACCTAGTGTCTGTAAGCAAAAATACTATCTAAGAAATGGTACATCATATATAAGAAGACAAATGTTCACCATCAAATATCTAATTCTTTAATAGAGCATTTTTGTTGTTGTTGGTTTTTGTTTGTTTTTATCCTTTAGCAAGAGGTGGATTGGGAGAATTTCCATCATGCTGGGCAACAATCTGCCTTTATGAGGTTAGAACTGCAGAGCTGCTGTTTGATCTAACTATCTTCTCTACTTACATCTTTTATATGTGGTACTTTCCTAGTGTTACTGTAGACATAGATGCATATTGAAGACTTTTATGCAACATACAGTGCAGAAAACAACAAAGGATATATTTGTGACCTAAAAAACTGGGAAATATTGATGATCTGGACAAAATTGTTTGTGATTTTTTAGCCTAGATAAGAGACCAGAATTTTTGTCTGAATATAACTTTTCTATTTTTCTGTTTACTAGGCCGACAGTTGTTATCCCTTTGAAAATATTTATCTCTAAGAAAGCACTGCAGTTCAATATCACAAGCATGGAGACTTACTTTCTTTCTTTAAAAACAAGAACCTCACCAGCTTCTGTTTCTTCATAGTCCTTAATATGATGTCCCTAAAAGTCAGGACTGATTTTTTTTTAAGGTGTATGGTCATGTCAATAAAGAGGTTGTATGTATTCCTGCAATTCTTTCAGGTTATTCAGTGAAAAATGCATTGGAGATGGGGTGTTTTCTATTAGGTTTTTATTCCTTGTTTTTATTCCATTCTGATATTTTATTTTGAAGTAATATATATTACCTTAGTTAACATGATGCCTGATAAGCATGTGGTTGCTTTTACTAATAATTGCATTTTCATACTTGTAACAAAAGAATAGAATTTCTCAGGGTAAAAGGTAAAGCAAATTAGGGCATAAGAAGGCCCATCTGAGTCACAGCAATGAGCCATCCAGCTTAAGTGCTCTCCAGCTGAGAACAAGGGGAAGTGCTGTTTAGGGAATAGCACTCTTGTTGGTTTGTTTTTTTTTTTCCTTTTCTTCTTCCTGATTTTCTGTCCTAGAACTGATGTTTTAAGGATGTTGGCAGGTAAGATCTTGCTTCAATTTCCCCTTTATGCACCCACTGACTGTGAGGGTTTGCCTGCACAACCTTGAGGTACAGCAACGAATTATAGAGAGTACTGTTGTCTCTGTGTGGTACTTTATTTTACCTGCTTTAAAATTGTGTCTTGCTAACTTTATCAAGTGCTTCTTAGTTCTGGTACTGTGCATTTAGTGAGTAATAGTTGTGCACTCATTCATGGCATTCAGAAAATTTTGAAGCTTAGCCATATTCCCTTTTATACCTGTATTCTCTGTCTTATTCTTAATACCTTTCCCGAGGGACACCCAGTGCTTATGTCACTTTGAGTCCTACTGTATATTGATCTGGTGACATCAGAGAAACATCAATGATGACTCTAGAAGTGTTCCCTATGTTGTCACTTTCAATTCCGGATTTGTGATAGATGGCTTAGATTATTGTCTCTATGCATTTAGGAACCTGAAAATTCATCTTTTTGCATGCTCAGTTTCACAGAATTGCTTAGCTTTTTTTTGACTTCAAGTTTAAGGTCATTTGATGCAGTCTTTTGTTTGAAATCTTATATCTGTGAATACAGGTGACTGCTTTTATGTGATACTGATTTTCCTGGCCAAAACTTCATTGAGTGTGAGAAATGCTTTTAGGCTGATGATAATGCACGTAATGAGGCTCCATGTCTGTGTGTATATAAAATGCACATAGGCAGCATACAGCTTACTTTCCAGATTTTTAATACTTAAATGTGTGCAGCCAAGACATGTTTGTCAGTTTTTAAGTTAAATATTTTGGCAGCTCATTGGTGGATGATAGTAAAGTGCTAATGTTAGATGGGTGAACTGATTCTGAAGAGCAGATGAGAGAAAACAGCTCAGTCTAAGTTATTGCTCTTGTCATTATTAGTGTGTACTTTGGTAGCTCCCACAATACTCCTGGTGCTGCTTGTAAAGATGAAAATTTCTTTTCCTTGCTCCAAAGAGATCATAAGATGTGCAAGTAACAGATGACAGTTGGGGGGTGATATTATAAACAGCTTAAAATCAGCTATTGCCAGCTGCATGTCAAATTGTGATCATAAGGAAAAAAAACAGGGAGAAAAAGAATTTACTGAAAACATAAGAAGGCATTCAGAAATCTAAATAGATAAAATTTGTGTTCCATTAATCTAATGGTATTTTCTCTATTCATGTATAACTTTCCCTCAAGAGAAAGTCCTTTAATAAAAATTTGTATTCAAACAGATAATTTCCTTTTAATAGTTTAAAATTATCACTGAATTCAAGCTAAATTTCTAAAGCTAAAATGGCCTCAAAGGACTGTTGGAAACGCAGAATTAGACCAGATTTTTAGTCAAGAGAGTTTGCACTATTTCAGTACTTTGAAGCATGTTGTAGTAATTTTTAATCTACTTCTAAGTACCCTAAAGAGGGTTATTTTGTGAAACAATACCTTACACTTTCTGTGAGTTTCCACACACCTTCACATTCAAAATTACATTTCCACTATTTCTGCATTTGTCTTCAAACTTGTGTTAAATTCTCTTCTATTTTGCTTATGTGAAGTAATGAAATACATGGAATTAAGTTACTTTCACTTGTCTGTAGCCATCTAAAACAAAAACATCTAGTTTGATCTTTCCTTCTATTACCTGCTTTTGATACTTAAAACTCTTCTGCCATTCTCATGTCCTGGAGCTGCTAGTATGGCTCCATATATGAGTGCAAGCTTTTCTGGTCTCCCTTATCATATGTAACAGCTTTGTACAGAGAGCTGAAATGGCAGCTCGCATTTAGGCACCTGCCATTGCTCTCTCCCTTAGCCAGCTAAGAATGAAATTCTCTTGAACGTGAACATAGCCAAATGATCATCTTGAACCAAACTTCTAGTTTTCGGTAGTTAAAATAAAAATTAGTATTTACAGTGTGGGGGAGAACTTCCAAAACTACTTTGAAAATAATTCTTGTAGATTCAGGCTTTTTTCGCCTTGGTTTTGGTAATTTTGCTGTACATAGGAAACAAAATATCTTTGTGCTATTTGTCTTGTATAGTTACAACACATATCATCAGTGAATTTTCTTTTATTGGTGTGTTTTAAAATCCTACAGTTAATAGTATTTTATGAGTTAATAAATGATAATTATAATCCATAAAAAGATACACTGGTTTAGGTTCTTTTTGACATGACATGTGCTGAATACCTAGGTATAAAAAAGACATACCCTTTTCCTGAGTTCTGCCTTTCAAAGGCATATTTGCTACAAATTTGCTTGCATATATTTGATGAATTACTTCTATGGTGTCAGGAACTTAACACTATTCCCTGAAAGCTCGTAAGTAAAATTAGACCTAGATCCAATTAATTTTTATTTAAGGATGTGTATGATCTTTGTTGCACAGAAATTACTTTTCCCACACACTTAAAATTTAATCACTCTGACCAATTACAAGCTATGAAATAATGTAAGCTTGGAATCACAGTATTTGCTATCTATTTGATGATTATTATATAGTTAAAAGCAATAGATCTTTCATCAGATGTTCAATTAAGATTTCTTAAAAGATTTCTAAAATAACTCTAGTTAATCAAAAACTTTTCTGGAAATATTGGTATCCTTTATTTTAAAAACGGGCCAGACAAAAGTCTTCTCTTCAGAATTATGCTCCATGATTTGTGCTCTGTATCACTGGATTTTTAAACTATGTTTAAGTGCCCATATATAAATACAGTACTTTTTTTTTTATTGCTTCCATAGAAAGGAAAGAAATGTATTACTATTCCTATTAACTGCAGCATAAAACCAGTGAAAGAAAAAAGACCCCAAACAAATAGAAATAAAAGGGCCTAGGACATTCCAGGACAAGTAAAGACTATTGCCAATATGGGCTTTTGTCCAAGAAGGGTTGTAGAAAGGAAGCAAATCAGAACTGACAGGAAAATATTACAGGGGCGGGATATCTGGAAGGCAGGGAGGAAAAGCACAGGTTGGCTGTTCTAAGCATGCACATCTCAGGATCTGAAGGATGGTGACTGCACCACCTGTCATGATTTACAAAAGTCATGAAGAACTGAGAAGCTGCCACTGAGATATGATAAATATATTACCGATAGAAACCATGATCTTGAAAATTACAGCACTGTGCAAAAGTCCTAACTTTAAGTCTTGGTAGTATACTGAAACAAATATGGCTTTTGCAAACTCTCAAAGCTTACGAAGCTATAGAATAAGGAAAGAAGAAAGAATATCAGGCACATGTAACTTTTAATATCATCTAATAAAGAACAGAGAAAGGGAAAGTAGGAATGCGGGAAGCTTAATGTACATAGAATTTAATGAAGTATTTGTGATAGCAGAAATTAATAACATAGTGGTTTGCAAAGTCTCATTGAAAAATTAATGGAAAGTGACTTGAATAACACAGAGGCTGCAAACTATCCAAAAGACTGTAAACAAAAGATAATGATAAGCAACAGCATATTGAGCTGGGATGTGAAGGGCAAGAAGTGTGTAGTGAGATGTCACAGAGATCAATTTTATGTTTGATCTAATTTAACATTTTCATTAGTGATTAGCAAATGATATAACCAGCATGTTAATGAGTTTCTTCAGATTAAGATGTGCTAAAAAACAACACAGACCAATTAAGTCAATTCAGAGATCTAGAGAGGTTAAAAAATATGAGGAAGTTATCTGATCTGACAGGCCACAAACTTGCATATGTTGTGAAAAATCATTAAAGAATAGATAATTGTGGACTTTTTTGTATTATAAGCACACCTAATGGTGGGATAACCAGAAAATCACTGTGTGCAAGTTCTGATCAATAGGTGCCATACATCTGTAAATAGATCTGTGTGCCAGGCAAGAGGAAGTCGGCGAATGCCTTGATGTTCTTGTTAGTGTTTGCAGATGATACAGGTTGGCATTTCCACAGTTGCAGCCACGATGGCTAGTTCTTTTTTGCTTTCTGGCATCATCCATACTTCATATATTCTGGTCTGCTACAGACAACAACATAAATTGGTATAACCAATGTGAGCAGAGGAAAATAAAAGAATGATCTATTATTTGAGTTTATTTGCATGGACTTTCAGGCTCAGACAGGAAATCTTCCCCAAGAAGTGAATCAGCAGTTTTGCATAGAGAAAAAAAATGGAATGCACAGTTGGGATGTAGAGTTTGAATGCTGCTTTAAAAATTTTGCTTTAACATTAGGTTCCTTTGCTGGTTCTCTGATTAGTTTTGGTTAATGTTCTAAATCCAGCCTGCACCAAATCGAGTATGTCTTTCATGCAACCTCTGTTGCCACTTTCATTTACTTTTTGCCTGACATGACTGCTTAGTCCCACATTTTGTGCTAGAGGCCAGGATTTTCTAGAACAGTTTACAGTTAAAGCTGGAAGTTACCTTTCAGGTGACTGAATCTTTCCTTTGCTGCTGACTAAATTTCCTGCCTATGAACACATAGTGACTTGGATTAGCAGCAGATCTGAGAGCTACAAAAACTAGTATGTTCTCCAGAAAGTGAGAAAATAAAATCTAGGTGGGGGTATTAAAAAAAATGTATTCTTTTACATAAGACTTTAGATGCTTATCTTACTGTGCAATGAAGTTTCAACACTTGAAATATCAAGGCAGTGAATGATGAGCTAGAGCACAGTTGAGCTGGATGACTTCCTCACATTGCTTAGGAGTTGTGATGGAAAGAACTTTTCTGGTTTTGTGTTGATTTCCAGACTCTCACCTTGAAGAATGGCATATTAGATGAGAAGAAAAATTGCTGTCAAATTCAACATTTGATTTCCACGCTTTCTTTTTGACTTTGGATGTTCCATTCTTAAACTAAGAATGTTAAAGTCTGCCTTTATTCTTATAAATTGGAAACGAGTTCATCTTAGAAGGGTTGCTGCACTGCTTATGCTGAATCTGAGTAATATATACTTATGCTGAACAAAATAAAATTCAGAATTACTGGGTCTCGTAACCTGTTTTGCCCTATAGCATTTAGTCTGTTAAAAGACACAAGTCATGTGGAGTATGACGTAACCTGGACAAAGTCCACATGACTTTCCTGATTGTTCTTATATGTCAAAATGAAAAGTTTCCTAGAGAGCCGAAGTGAAATACAATCAATGCTTCAGGTTAAAGCTTTCTCAATTTTGCTTTCATTTTATCCATAACTTTCCATATGATACTGATTATGGCGTAAACTCATGCCTACAGTGTTCCTTTCAATAGCTGTGCAAACATTAACATGCAAATTGTGCTGTCATGCACAGCATTAATTTTAATCCTTAGTGTATGTGAATGTATATGCCTGGATTGTCAAAAGCAAATACCTAAATCTATACTAAATATCTTAAATCTGTATTTAAGCATGTACTGATTTACAGATGTGCTTTGATGCACTTCAGATCTGTGAATACTCCCAGGACAGATGAGAATTAGCAATCTTTATCTACTTTATAGTGGATTGGTAGCTAGGTATAAGCTATACTAATGTTTGGGTTTTGACATTCTAACACTCTCCTTCATGTATAGATTATTCTTATTGATATTATAAGACAAATAATTGGAAAAAAACCTTCAGACTTGGAGGAAAAAGGAGTATTCTTAATCTAAATAATGCTTGAAAATTAAAGTATTCAAGATACGTTTTCTGCACTCAGTTAAGAACCATTAACAGAGAAATTGCCCATAATTTATGAAAAAAAATTCTGCTAAATTACACAGCTAGATATTTTCTTATTAAACTATTTGGCTCTTACTCTTTAGTCTGTGTCGCTTGCACTAACAAGCTGACAATTCAAGAATTCTTTTCATTTTCAAACATAGAATGCAAAACACTTCAGCACAAGGTGTTTGAGACACCAGGTCATGAGCCAGTCCCCGGTGCTGTTCCATGAATGAAACGGAGTAGCATCGGATATCCAGAAGAGGGCACTTGTGGCCCTCCGCTCCGTCTGCTCAACCCAAAACACCGTCTGCACTACAAACTTCTTGTGACTGTGGGGGAAAAGGCTTCAGAGACTCTTATCTGAATTGAGCCAAAGTGCTAATAAGCAATTATGGCTTATGTACGGCATTAACTGGAAGATTTGCTTGCAGTTTCTGCAGTTAATGGGCGTATTTATCACACAAGCTGCTATCAAAAAGGAGCAACACCTTTCAAGTGCTTTCAGAACTGCAGCTGGTGACAGCAGAAGGCCACCTTTCTACCATAAGGGCTAAAGGCAGTTTCTACTAAAAGTTCAGTCCAACCCATTAGGCTTGATAAATATTTAGACACTGACACTGGGAGTTGGGTTTAGGACAAGAAAAATTGTTTTCTGTGCTTGTTGAAAACAAAAAAACCCAAAAGATTGGTGGAATGTTGTACTTGATGCAGTGTAATTCAGCATTTGAGGTCTCACATAGAAAAATAAGCTACAAAAATTTTATTTGACTTTTAAAGTTTTTAAAAGCCAGCTAATTATGCCCTTGAAACCAAAATAGGTACTTTAGTATGATAGATGGACATAGTGTTTGCTCATGTAGCATTGAAATCATGACACCTAAATTCTGTGTATGTGAACACAGCAGTCAAGTTTGCTCTTCAAGAGTCTGTACTCAAGTCAGGAAGACTAGCCTAAGACACTTTAATTTCTATGACTAATAGATGAGACATGAAATATAACTTCTGGGGGGATTATCAATGTGCATGAAATTAGAAGAATAAAGCTTAATCTGAGGTTTTCCTCATATAAGCATTTGGTACACTTGGTAGAAGAACAGACATTTTGAAAGTGCCCATGTTACAAAATATCATATTATTGAATACACAAAACTATATTGTTTTAAAAGTAATTTCCATTTAAATAGTTTTGTTGTTTTTTTTTTAATTAGGAAACTCCCCACGAAAAACTAACTTCCAGTAAATCCCTTTTCCAAGGGTTGCTGAAGCTTTCTGACCATGTTTTCCTTCACTGTTTGGACCATGTTTTCCTTCACAGTTAGTTCTGTTGGAACTAACTGGACTGACTTCTGAGATATGTAAACTTGTATCATCTCTCACATACAGCATTCTGAAGGATGAAGTTTAATGCTTCTCTGGGCTAGAGAAAAACATTTTTTAAAAAATAATTTCAATGCCAAAAATGTATTTGTTTTACATACTTTGTTAAACTTCAGTGGAGTAGGTGTAGAGACAAATCTTGATGAGGTAGAAAACATTTCAACATTTATTGATGCCATTTAGTTTCCAATAAATGAATGGGTTTTTATAATTAAATCAGTTAAAACTTCTCTGTTCTGCTGATGGTAAGAGTGCCAGGCAAGTGTGTGTGCTCTCTCTTGCGGGGGGAGGGAGGGGATGTGGAGGACTGTGTGGCAATGGCATCTTTTTGCCTTTTTTTTTTTTTAATTAACTACTTTTTGCAAATTAGTCTTACGGAATGAATGAATCCTATACATTTTTAGCAACTCTCCCTTCAGTTGCTATAGCAATGCTGTGGCTATCGTGATGTATGAGGAAAGGATTGGCTTTCAGGAACAGACTGCTAGATAAGCTTTTCACCTCAAAGTTTGTTTGTGTGTATTGAGCAATATTAGTAGTTGAGAGAAGTCTCTTCTCCCTATAAATCTTGCCTTGCTTAGTTTTTCCTCTGAGATTCCATCTCATCAAACTAATTGAATAACACTAGATACAATTTGTAAGGTAGTATCATGAAATTCATTCCAGTTATCCCTCTATTCTGTATTTCTCACCAGTGCCCTCTTGAGTTCTTATTAAGTGAAATTTGATGAGCTGTGATGATTGCAGGGTCACCTTCCCTGATTCACAAAGAAGCAACAATATTCTACAAAAGATTACGGAACTAATCCCCTAATTTCTCTCCCTTCAAAGACTGTTGCTTATCAGTTCAGGCTGGCATGAATGACAAAAAGAAAAATGGCATTTTTTTATTAACATATCTGTACAGTACCTGTGGCTGAGATGATCCTCAATTTAGACTGTCATATTCTTAACACTGACTGAAAAACAGGTAATGAAAAGAAAATAGATGCATCCATTCTCAGGAAATGAGCGACTTGGAAGATATATGGCTTATGTAAATGTCTACTCCATTTAAGGTGGGCAGAGCTATGCTGTATTACATCCAATGAGGTGTGTTGTTCCCAAATACAAACCTGTATGTTGAAGAGCACACCCCAAAGTTGCAAAAAAAAAAAAAAAAAAAGACTATGGAAAAAATCCTGAGAACATCTATGAGATGATGAGGAATCAGAATCAGGGAGTGTGAGCGGGTGGGGAGTGTCCATGCATATTAGTAATGTGTTACAGTTGTAAAAACTTGTGAAGGGCCCAGTGTTGCACCTGCTTTAAAAAAACCCAAAAAATCCCATGCATTTAAAAGTTTCAGGTAGATCTCCACTATCATGAACTTAGTTAATTTTCTTGTATTAAGACCAACAGGATTGCCTATGATTAGTGTCTATAGGTCTGGGAGCACTTTGTGAAGAACAGTCAGAGGACTATTACGATACTGATTATGTGTTATTTCTTGGTGTAGGCAGGAAGGTATCAAATGGTTCCACTACATGTCAAGTAAAAAGACTACTGTTGTAACTGGTATAAATTTTTCAATTCCTTTTGTCGTTAGAAGGAATAAAACATGAAAAATAGAAAGTGTTTGCATGCTGTTGGATAGAAAGTACGGTCCTAACCAAATTATCATTTTTTGCCCTGTGTTTTCAGACACGCTAATTACTGGCAGACTCATGACTGAATCCAGAATAAGTATGAATCTGTCCTTGGTCAGATCATATAATGTATATGATAAACTAGTTAACATATCCCACACCTCTATTTTCTTCAGCTTTCTAGAAGCATTTTTCTGCTGGAAAGTTGTCTGAGTTTTTTTCAGCACAGACATTTGTGATAGTTTTTGCTAAAGATAGCAAAATCAAGTTTATATTTTTTTTTCTAGGGTTTTGGATGAGCATTTTTAAAGACAGCAGATAAAAACTTTGTAGAGAGTCTAACCTGCAACACAACATTCATTCAAAGTTACATATAGTAATAAGGAACCCAGAAAATTACTTCAGGCTATAGGAGAGAGAGATGAGAGAGCAGATAGTTTCACTGATTAAACCCTATTGTCACTGGGAGTGAATAAGGAATGTTGAGGAAGCATACCTCATGTTTATAAGGAACCTGGACAGAGGCTGCTATAAGCTCTGATACCGCACATTTGACTTCCATCATCCAAAGCATGCACACACAACATATCACTTAGATCATTGCCATTTACTCAGAAATATAATTTATCATTTCTTGGTCTAATGACCCACCGCATTCTCTAAAACTGTTTCCAATGCTCCTGTCAACTAATAAGCATTTAATTCTACTAGACAGTGCTGGAAGAAAAGGAATGGCTAGAAGAATTTTTGTAGCCAGCTGGTCATTATCTCTAAAGTATGCAGAAAACCTTTGACTTGCAAAACAAATATCAAGGTGCTTTGAGATGTAGTGAAACAATGTTGATACAGTTGTAATAATGTACTATAATCTATTCAATTAAGTAAATGCAAACTGTATCCTTTCAATGCTAGTGGATTTTATTTATTTTCTAGTATCCCTTTGGCATATTGATTCAAGGAATATGATCTACGCTAGTAGCAAAACTGATTTGCATAAGGAGGTCTTTGTTGGTTTATGTCTTTTGCAATCTGTCACTCGTCAATGCCATCTCCAGTAAATTTATTCTTCCATCATATGTGCACCCCAGGCACTGACTGTAAGTTTCCTTCTTTCACCAGTGCCATACTGCTTCCTGTCTTAATATGACTTCAGTCTCTTTCCACTAACTTTGTTCTCTCTGCTTCTCTCTCTAATACAGTCTGAGAACTTTGAATCTTAATTACTCCATATGTCTCTTCCTGTATTTATTCCCTTTCAGTGCTTCCTGCTTTGCTTCTGTGAATTTCTTTATTTGACTTTCAGTCTGGCTTTAGACTTAATTCTACCAAGAGTGTCGTAGTAAATGCTCACTAGAAATACTACTGAATAAACAGAGCATTTTACTGTCAGCACTTCTTATCTGGTGGTTCTGGTTCTGATAATAATTAAGCAATTACCTCTGAGCAACCAGTTCACTCCTCCTGTGCTTCTCTTCTCAGTTCTCCAATTATTTTGTCTATCTTCTCTTAATAGAGTGATTTGGAGAAAATTACTTGCATGGAGTTAGTGAAATAGAATCCTACAAGTGCAGAATGTTTTAGGTTGCAAGGGGCCTCTGAAGCTCTCTTATTTCTACACCCTGCTCAAAGCAGGTCCAATCATCTGTTTGTTTAGCTAGGTTTTGAATTTATCCAAGGACACAAATTATATATCCTCTCTGGGCAACCAGTCTCAGTGTTTCACTGTTCCTCTAAGTGTTTTTATCTCTAAGGATTTAATATTTTTACTCTGAGATTTTTTGCTGCTCTATTGTCCAAGGGTCTTCTACTTGGAATCTTAATATTCTTCATTGCTAGAAAGAAGCTTTATACTTGAACTGAAGTTTGCAACTCAAAAAAATTCCTAGCACTACATTTCTCTGAGAAATTGAAAAAAAATTATGCAAACTTTTTTTCTGTACTTAAGAATATGAAAACTTTGAACTAAGCCCATCATTAAAAAATTGAAGGAAAAATAATATTAAAACAGTCCTGATTGTTTTGTCCAGTGGGTAATAACTCAATGTGTTTTTTCACAAACACACTGCAAAGCTGAATCACTGCTTATGCATCACGCATGTCTGTCCTTTTGGGCATTCAGTAATTATTTTCATTGATACCAAATGAATAATATGACACCTGAATTTTTAAATGTTGAATCACAAATTCACTGATTTCTAGATGCATATTACCGGTGACTCTTGAAATTGATACTGATTTAGGGTGCCCAAGTACCTCTCAGAGTAAGAATAAAATCAAGACCCCAAAGAAATACAGGAGTATACTGTATGCTTGAATATGACAGCATTCTATCATAGCTGATAAAATTGTCTGCAAATCAATCAGTCATCACTAAAATAACATATGCAATCTATAACTAAAACCATTCACAGTGGAATATGCATAGTCCATGTGCTGTTGTAGCTGCTACTATGCAGCTCCCAGTTCTGTAACTCTGGTTAAATAGACGGATGCTTCCTTTGCATTATTATTGTTGTATGACTAAGATGCTCTTTCCTATATGCTTGTTTAAACACAGCCTTCAGAACTGAAAACTTAAGGTTTAATCAAAGGTTTCTTGGGGCAGATCTGTATACGTAAGCAGTTTAGAAATATTAAGGGACAAAGATAACCTGATTGAGTAGTCAAATTATATGGGCCAGATATCCACATATCTCCTTTCTGCAGTCTGAAATGGTATTAGTTTGACTTGTTTTTATTTCAAGAGAAAGTAAAGCCAGAAGTTTCCTTTGGATTAATTGTTTTATTTCCATTATCTCTTAATCCTACTTAGTTTTTGATCAGTTTGCAAAGATCTAATGACTAATCTACCTGTCCCAAGAAAAGAGCTAAGAAGTGAGACTCTGTTTTTGACACTTGCCAGACACTTCCTAGAGTCGGCAAACTAGTGACAGAAGCAAGACAATTTTGGAAGCAATTTGTGAAGAGGCAGTGCTTTTTCACACTTCAGTTTTGTTTGATTTATGCCTTGAGGCAAATCTGAGCATTAATAGAGTCACTTCCGTGCCTTCATTTGTCTATTCTGTGCTTCCCTTTTTGATTCAAGTGATGATCTTGGTAAATATTCGTAGAATTCAGCTGTATTTCTGCTGTCGGTTTCTTGACAGAGTTGCTTGTCTGTGCCTGCCAGGTAGGAAGGACTTTTCCTCAAAATATGTCACTTGATGCTGACATTTGAAGTTCAAAAGAAGCTTACCCCAATACCTTGGTCTTTCAAATTTGTCTCAGGTTTGTGTACACACAGTTTCCTGGAATTTACAAAGTTATAAAAGTATTCCTCTCTATCCTTATTGCTTAATTTCATGTGGAATCACTTTTAAAACTAGGCAAGATTAACGTCACAACACAACAAGTTTCTAAGAAAGTAAAAGAAATCTTTGATTACAAATGTGGAAGGTGGAAAACGTGGTCAACAAAAAGGATCATAAAGCACTGTAATAATTCCAAATTATATTTAATAACAGTTATTATTATATTTAAGAACAGTTATTTCATCTTGGTGCTTCTCTTCCAAGAATCTCAAGGAAAGTTTTGGCCTTGAAAGCTAAGGAAAATAACATGCCCAATGCTCTTAGACTGTCTGACACTGTTACATGAAATTAGCATGGATGTGTAATATGTTACCCTGCTATTTCATAGTTCTGAATATCTTTTATCCCTTTTTGCTCCAGATAAAATGTGCTCTGCCTTTTCTTCTAAAATTTAAGAAATGTAATTGGCTTTTTCTTATGAATTCTCTTGATTTATATACCTTTAATAAAGTTGATTTGGCTACTCCTGTTTTCACCAGTTTTCTGAATTGCTTCTGTTGCATATAGTGCCCTTTGCCTTTAGGAAATAGCCAGGGAATAACTGAAGACCACAGAAGTCTTTATAAAGAGTAAGTTTGAAG
Source organism: Sclerurus mexicanus (assembly GCA_013396755.1). Taxonomy (NCBI): domain Eukaryota; kingdom Metazoa; phylum Chordata; class Aves; order Passeriformes; family Furnariidae; genus Sclerurus; species Sclerurus mexicanus. The sequence goes on along the minus strand of VWZF01003633.1, from coordinate 217,964 downwards.
ATAGCACCTTAGCCAGTACTTAAATTTGGTTTTGTGTAGCCCCAGAGGAAACAATAAATTTTAATAAATCCCCTTCAGGCCAAATAAATATGCTTAATAAATCACTTCTAAGCCATACCCTGGACTTTGGAGATCTTCCAATTTCCTTTGATTGTCTCCATGTGATGTGCCAGAGCTGTTGAGTACCATGTTAGCATAGCTGCAGGCAGTTAGTGCAACAGCTGGGTAAGGCTTGTCAGTAAATAAAAGATTTGGATGTGCTTATAGTAGTATTCATACCAATAAATAAATGGCAATATATTATGCCATGGCCTAAGCTTTATTCTATGTTTCCTGTTGTGCACTGCTGTATTCTTACTGCTTTGGAAAATGAGGAAGCCCATGTTTCTGATTAAATCAGTAACAAAGCTGAAAAATCACTGTCAGTGAAGTGTTTTGGTGGTCCATGCCTCTTTTTTTTGTATACAATATATAGGCATAAATACTCAGAATTTTTAGCCTGATTGTGTCAAATATACTTTAGCTAATATATAAGCAGAAAAAAAGATGAGATGAGAAAACCCATAAAAAAACCTACTCCTGCCATTAAAATGACACCTGCCTTCTGAAAACAGTATTTTAAATATTAACAGAAACCTTTCTACATTTACTTCCACAGTGGATGAGACGGAAGGAGAGGCAACTTTAGCAGCGATAAGACCCAAAATCTTGCATATTCCACATTCTGCACAAGTGGTGCAATAAGCAGTTGGCGGTCTGGTTTATCACTGCAGAACAAAGAAAAAAATAAATTAATTTTTCTTGCACTAATCCTTGTCCAAGAAACAGAATTGGAAAAAAAGGATCCCCAAAGAACGTATTCCCATAGATGTGAGCTCTGTCTATCATAAATTTGAAGTAGTATTTTATGCCTTGCCTAATTACTTTCTTGAGTTATGCTTCAGTAACTTTAGAACTGCTATTTAACTCTTTTTAGTTCAATTGCTGAGAGTAGCATTTACATCTCACTCACTTCAGTGCCAGCATTCATCACAGTCAGTTTATACAGAATTATTATCTGTGAAAGAACAAGAGTTTTCTTTTTCTATTTTTTTTCCCATATACAATTCCTTTAGGTACCTTGGATAGCACTGATCTGGAGTTCCTTGGCAACCTGTTAATGTCTCAGCTTTATTAATCTATTAACTAAATTTTAATATCAATTTTAATGTAAAAAGATTTAAAAACTAAGTAGATTTAGAAATGGTTAATTATTTCTTTGCCTATAAAGAACTGGAAGGTGTCAGTCCTATTGTTTCTCTATGGAACCACAAAGAGCAATAATGAGAGCGCCACTACTATAAACCTAAAAGTTTATCCTTTATTTTGGTGTGCCTTCTCACTCTTGAGTGTGTAACCGTACAACCTTTCAGTTATACTTAACTACTTCTCAGTGGATTTTTGGAATGGGGTTGTTTGTTTTAAATGAAAGGTGAGAAAGGACTGTGGTGTGTATACATGAGTGTATATATATGTATGTATAAAAAGTACAAAGTAACTGAGCAGCAGTAAAACACCCCCTTTTGGAGGTCTGAGTGGTAGGTTTTATTACTGAAATCTAGAGAAAAATGTAGGGTTTGTACATCTGGTAAGGTCTCATCAAACATTCTTTTCATCTTTCCTCAACAGTCTGTAGTAGGAGAGTGGGCCTAGTGATGCTTAGATAGCTGCATCAATTTCTTTTTTTCCCATTTGAACTCCTTTTACTTGGTTCTCAACCTTTGTTGAAGTGATATTGACAAGGTGCCCAAATTTCAAAATAGGACATATATGTTTGGGGTTTTTTTAATCCTCTGGAAAGTATATAAATAAATGTGCTAGCCTTTACAAAATATGCAAATAAAGCATGCTCTTAATTTTCCTTGGAATTAAATTTCCTTGATATTTCCCTTGAAATTTTCCTTAGCAGAATTATTAGCTGAAAATTATATTTATGCAACACAGAAGGGCCTCATCTCCTTTATAGGTGTTGCAAGTTGACAGAAACATCTATTCCAATCTTCTAGCTTCCTGGGAATCAATATTGCAGTGTAGTGCATGATTTGTTTAATTATGCAGGCATAAAAACAGTAGAAAAAAGGCTACATGTGTTGGAGAAAATTATTATTGTTTTCAGATTTTCTTCTTGAAAACACAGTGATTTTGGAGCAACACAACACAGGTGTGTTGCATATCTTAAGATATGATCATACAAATATATATGTCCATTCATAACTTCTGCAGATGTGTTGATTTTCAAGAGAAAAATATGTTTAGTAAACCAAATACAGCATCAGTCTTACTTCACTCCTACTAGGCATGGAATCCAAACCTTTCAAACAATCAGTTCTGTTATTTAGACTATAAAGTGCAAAGCCTTACAGCTATTTGAACATATCAAGCTTTAAATTATGCACATACCGTATGATACATGAAAATTCTAAGCTAGGCGTTCTCAAAACTTCACATGAGAACCTCCCCCATGGTGTGGGGAGGTGGGGATTTGAGATTTGTGTTTTCTTTTTTTGTAAATGTCCCTATTTGCCACATAAAGAAATGTAAAATATAGTGAAAATAGTGTTGCTGTGGAGATATGAAGGCTACTAGAGAAAGGAGATTGAAGTAGACAGTGATGAAAAGTGATTAAACTGAAGAGTGAGAAAGATGTGGTTTTTGGGTTGTGTTGTTTGTTTTCCCCTAGAAGGCTGAAATGGGGAAGGTCTGACAGGGACACAAAAGGAGGCGCATTACCAGTAACAGACATTTAAGAATGGAATTGAGTTGGAATCATAAGATAATACTGACCTATTTTTTTGTGTGTGTAAATATTCTGTGAGGAAAATACAATGGCATTTTCTCTGTATGGTATTTCTAAAAAAAATTGCTGTTTTTTTATTTAAATCTTTTGTCACCTCAGACCTATTTCCCACATAAAAACATGTAAAATGAAGTGAAAACTGGTGTTTCTCTTGGGCAGTTCTCAGCTTTGGGAGTAGCAAGCATCTTACTGTGCTTATAATAAATAAAAAAATCAAAGAACAAATATAAAAAAAGAACAAATATAAAAAACCCTATAGAACAAAATAGTAAAATGTATTTCTAAAAGGATGTAAAGGGACATAATTTCAGCGTAACTTGCTAGTGGTGTGCTTTCTAGTCAAAAGCACTTCATGATAAATGACTGCTTTACATTTTAGAAAACTCAAGTGAAGTGAAGATTGCAGATTTCACATCAGGAGGTACATGATTTTCTTTGGAATCACATAGTTTCTTCAACAGTGAAACTAGATATACAAAGTGCATAACATGGACTTTCAGATCTGATTCACCCTATGGATCTTCTATTTTCTCATGTAGGCATAGCCTCAGGGAGGTGAGGCGGGCAAAGGGAAAGAAAAGACTTGTGAGACAAATTTGGATGATGGCAAGAAGAAAGAATATGACAGAACTGGAGGGAGAGATGAGGTGAGATAGATGGTGGCAGTCTGATTTAAAAAGCCTGGAGCACACTGAGAGAGCTGTAAGGAGGTCCTGAGAACATTAAGAGTGCTGTGAGGTCTTGAGCACAGCCTCAAGGGAAAGAATGGGAATGAAATGGGGAGACTGATTCTGACTGCTCTGAAGAGCACCACCAGCAGATAGTTTGAAAGCTTTGGAGGCTATCTTTGAAGTCTGTGGATGAGTGTCGCTTTTCCCACCTCCTGTGCTAGCCCACGGTGATACCTTGGCATTTCTGGAGAATCCTCTCTATACGTGTGTAACAGCTTTGAAATAGATTTTCATGCTTCAATTCTGGTGTCAAGCTCTGCAGGTTTCTTAAAAAATGCTGTCGATGGAATATGCTTTTAATTTCTGAATAACAAACAGGGCAAACTTTGCTCTCATGGTTTAAGCAGCTGATTTTGCAGGCTTACCCTTTGTCAAAGGGTTTGTGTGTTAACCTGTGTCAGTATGAACATGTGAAATGGTCTTGGTTGGTTGAGGTGTTTGAATACCTGCAGATTCCACTGATCAGTGAAAGTTTGCTGGAATTCATTTGGGTTCTGATGCTGCTACAAATGTTCGGTGCCTTTTAAAAAATAAATAAAGAAAAAAATATGCAAGGCTTCACACCCACCCAGTAAGTAACTTCACTTACATTTGTTCATTGCTATGGGCTCTCACCTAACTGACAAGATATATCAAGATTTTGATTTAATAGCTCAGGAATTAGAGGCATTAGAAGAAGTTAGTAATTAGGGATGCAAATATGCTACTCAATGGTTGAGACACCACTTCAGCCCCTAAAGGGTTCCAGCAGCTGCCAAGTGCTAAGGCAGCTGGTTATTGATGGGAAAGGTTGAGTCCCTACTTGCAAAACAGCGCATCAGGCACTGGCTGGGCAGTGGTACTGATGGAGAAGGAGGAGGTGAGGAAAGTAATCACAAATTACATTTGGCTTGGGCTACAATGCTAGGGAGAAGAGAGCTTTGCTGCTGCTACTGAAGTCAGTAGAGCTTTGTCACTATCTTCCACGAGGCCTCTGGCACTCTAAGAACATGTCTATGCCTGGATCTCGCCAACATGTCTCCACATTAGACATTAAAATCTCTATTTAGAAGAGAAAAAGAGCCACTTAATACAACCTTAGATAATTCCCAGCTGTTTCAGTGCAATCATTCTGCAACCATTGAAATGTTTTAGCCATCAAAAGGGAAAAACGTGGAATTTTCTGCTCTCTGGGGATTTCTCTATGACAGCAATTAAAGACTTTCTGTTAACCACATGTTAAATGTATCTGCTTTTCTGTCTAACTGATATTAGTGATGGATATTAGCCGGAACGTTACACTAATAGCTCTGCAAAAATATTCAGCTTCAGGTCTTGAGTTTTCAGGGTAAAATCTATTGTCTTGCTTTTTGATACAAAATTAATCACAATTTTCCAACTTTATTTAGTTCTGGAAACAAACCAAGCAAACCTTGATTCCCACCTCTCACTGCAAAACTAACCTGAGGTTAAGATGTTTAAAGAAAATCCAGAATAATGTAAACTTATTTTGCATAATATTTCTTTCAACAGTTTAGAATGGCTTTAGTATGGCTTTAATTGCAGGAAAAATGCATCTGTATATTGTATTTTTCATCTTAAATGCCAACTTTTTAGTTTACATTCAAATACATTTTCTCTGTATATATGTATGTATAAATGAATTTATAGATTCCATTGTTACAGCATCTTCCATTATATTAAGTGATAAGAGATTTTTCTTTAGCTTTTGGTTGCATAGAAGCTATTTTTTGAGATTGGTTAGGAGAGACTCACCTGGCAGCAGAATAACTCATGTTCTCGGGTTCCTCCTGGGACATCATGAGACTGTTCATTCCTATTTTCAGGTTCAAGTTTTCAATCCCAGAGACTGGAAGTTCAGTTTGCTCTGTGGCTGGAAAGAAGTCCTAATCTGTCCTGTGAGTAGACAAGTGGTTCATCTTCCTGTGGGACACTTTCATTATAAGAGAGAGGCTCTATCTTTTTAAAGAGCTTTAGCAGTTAAAAGGTCACTTGATTTGTGAAGGTCATGCTCTCTTCTTTGTGTTGCAGCTGGTAGAAGTGGAAAAGAGGGAGGGGAAAAAAGAAATTTTACAAAGACTTAAGCTCTTATCAACTTCAGTAGCTTTTTATGTGGGTCATCCCATATTCCTCTCCCTCTCCCCGCTCCCTCCCACCCCCTCCTCTGCCCTGCTTCCTTTTAGTCCTTTCAGTGTATGTGTTAGCATCATTTTTGTTGATGGAAGAGAGAGATGAGACCATAGAGATAACGCTTAAAGGTAACATCCATCAGGTAAAGAGGAAAACTTCACTGCAGTCCTTTTTGAGAAATTAATATATTCTGTTTGAATACATTATTCTAAACTGTATGGGTGATATAGGCATAATTTGGACACACTAAAAACCTGAAAATATTTCTGCCAGTGTCTGTCCATAATATCATCACTTTTTGACATAATTGTGTGCAGGCTTCTACATGCAGGGTGAATAAATGTGACAGTTTCTGCTTCTTGAAAGAAATAATCTATCAGTTTAGTATAATTGCATTTTTCACAGTTCTGTCAGCTGGGAAGAGTCAATGAGTACTGCTCAGATTAAATTCAAGGTGTGGTACACCACTAAGACTGGCAACCCTTAACTGAATAAGAAAAATAGTTTAAGCAAGAAGATACTGTGTTGCTTTAATTCATTAATTAGTTATTAAGTAAGCTGTCCTGGTTTTGTCTAGAATAGAGTTAATTTCTTCACAGTAGCTGGTACAGTGCAGTGTTTTGGATTCATTATGAGAATAATGTTAACAACACGCTGATGGTTTGCTTGCTGCTTAGTGTTTACCCTAAGTCAAAGACTTTTTATTCAGTGTCTCATGCTCTGCTAGTGAGGACGTGCACAAAACAGCTGGGGGGAGCATAGCCAGGACAGATGATCTGAACTGGCCAAAATGATATTCCATATCATAGAACATCATGCCCAGTATATAGACTGGGGAGTTACCTGGAAGAGGGTCCAGTATTGTGCATCACTTGTTTTTCTTAGGGTTTTATTTATTTATTATTACTATGAATGCTTTTTATTTATTTATTTCCTTTGTTTCAATCATAAACCTTTTCTTATCTCAACCTACAAGTTTAACTTTTGATTCTACTCCCCATCCCACTGGATGAGGGGTGGGGGACAGGTGAGGGAGTGGCTGTGTGGTGCTTAGCTGCCAGCTGGACTTAAACCATGACATAAGCAAAGAAATACAGTCTTTGCTTTAGCAATGACCAGTCTGATGGCATTGCAACAACTTTAGATTTTCAGCTTCTGCTTAGTCCATTGTTATTGCTAAAATACAGATACACAGCTTATATTTTGTTGGAGTAATATTCCTTTCTTTGCAGAAGAGAAAAATGAAGATACAATTTCCATCTATAAATAGACTCTGAATACTGGAAAATCTTCCCTCCAATGTGTGCCTGTGGGAGAGTGAAAGATTATTCTTTTGAGAAGACAACATTATATATGACAAAAGAGTAAATGCCTGATTAATTTCTATATTGCTGCAACAACATATTGGTGTGTTTTTCTCTAATCAAACCTGCACAATAGATGCTTCCTGGAGGTTAAAAATGAAAATCTGTTTTTATGGAACAAATACTGATACTTGCACGTGTCTGAAGTCAGGCAAGTTCCCAGTACTGTAAGGTCTGAATTTTGTGTTCCTAGGTTTTTTTGTTTGGCTGGTTTTGGTTTTGTGGTTTTTTTCTTTTTTGTTAGTTTGGTTTTTGGGGTTTTGTTGGTTTGGGGTTTTTTGTATTTTTTTGTTTCGTTGGTTGGTTGGTTGGGGTTTTTTTGTTTGTTTTGATTTGTTTGTTTTGGTTTGGTTTTTTCCCCCCAAGACTTCTGGTCAAAGAGAGGCAAAATAATTATTGGTGATGTAGTTACAGTCTGATTGCAACTGCATCTCAGTCATGGCAAAACTGGTACTGAACATAAATGGGTAAGGTCATTCTTCTGCAGTTGAGAGTGCTCAAGATGAGCTATGTGATACTTCCAGAATTAGCTACATGAAAAATAAACTTGGGTCTTAACTAGATTTACTCGGAGGAAAGTAAAGCTAGAAAAGTTTTCATTGTGAGAAAAAGGTACAATAGGAGCTTCAAGTTCTTGTAAACTATGTTGAGAGGAAGGACAGTTATTTATGGTAATATGCAAATAGGTTTTTTACTTTAGCAAATACTCTGAACTGCTTGTTGAATATGTGCTCATATGAACGAATTTTGAAACTCAGAAGTTGTTTTATGAAATCAGATCTCATGAGCCTAGAATATTATGTACTGTAATTGACTACTTCCCAGATCACAAAAGCAAAAAATGTCTGGAGACTATCTTGTGTGTCAAGATTTTAAGGAGACATGTGATTTTCATCGTGTAAGATAATAATAGAAATATATTCCCCCACCCTGTCCCCTGCAAATTTTTTGTTTCCTAGCATTTTGATGACTTATTTTCAATATCTTGAGTATGTTGGCATTCACAGGTCTTGCTTGACTTAACCTGGTAGTGTGTTCCTTCATCCTCACATAGTGAAGTAAGCTAGCAAGGGGAAGAGAGATGCTTGGACTTTTTATTGAGAAAAGTACTACATACATGTCTACATACACTGGTCTCAGTTATCTAATACCCAGAAATATACCATGTTCTACACAATTAAAATTATTTTGATAAATTTGCACTGAAATGCACTTGATTATGATTCTGAGAAATTGAGAGATGGTGGTACTCCTCGTTTTGTAGGACAGCTGGGAGAAGGAAGTTTAGTCACATGAAATGTAATGTGGATATGTTACTGAAAGCAGTAATATCACATTGGATTTTGTGCTTTTACTGTAATTAATGATCATGTCTCATTCTCAGAGAAGGTTCACTAAAAACAGGGAAAAGGCAACAACAAGGTATGTGTTTGTTATACATGACACCTAGCAACTTACCAGCCATTTCACTAAGACATTTTACATGCTAACATTTTATTATGTCATTTCATTTTACTTTTGTGGCAGGTACTATAACAAAAAGAGCACCAAGCAAGTAAATTTGAAGTATTTTAGTTGTCTTGTTCCTTTACACCATTTATTTAAATATAGGCCATTATAAACAATTTTCTATTTAATTTCATTTAGGAAATCTGTTGGAGTTGCTTTATTAAAATCACAGAATAGTGCGGGTTGGAATGGACCTTTAAAGGTCATCTATTCCAATCCCCCTGCAATGAGCAGGGACATTTTCAACTAGATCAGGTCGGTCAGAGCCGTGTCCAACCTGATCTTGAATGTTTACAGGGATGGGCTGTGTACCAACTCTCTGGGCAACCTGCTCCGTGTCTCACCACCCTCACAGTGAAGAATTTCTTCTTTACATGCATTTTGATTTTTCCTTCTCTTAGTTTAAAACCATTAGTCCTTGTCTTATCATAATAGGCCCTACTAAGAAGTCTGTCCCCATCTTTTGAATAAGACCCCTTTAAGTACTGAAAAGCCACAGTAAAGTCTCCCTGGAACCTTCTCCAGGCTAACAAACTCAAATCTCTCAGGTTTTCCTCATAGGAGAGGTGTACTATCCCTCTGATCACATTTGTGGCCCTTTTCTGGACTTGCTTCAACAGGTCAATGTCCTTCCTTGTGTTGGTGGCCTCAGAGCTCCATGCAGTAGTCCAGGTGGGGTCTCATGAGAGCAGGGGGAAGAATTGCTTCTTTTGAATCAGTCCAAAATGTGATTTGCCTTCTACACTGTCAGTGCACATTGCTCGCTCATGTCCAGCCTCTCATCCACCAGCACCCCCAGATCATTCTCGGCAGGGCTGCTCTCGACCTGCTGATCCACCAGCCAGGGCTTACCCCAACCCAGGTGTAGCACCTTGCACTTGATCTTGCTAAACCTCATTAGACTCCCACTTCCTGAGCTTTTTCAGGTCCTTCTGGATGGCATCCTGTCCTTCAAGCTTCACTCAGCTCAGAAACATACATAGATAAAAATGGAAGTTGATTATTTTATAAATGTCAAGGTTCAAATAGCTTCTTCTGTGAAATAGAAAACATTTCCTGCATTTATTTCCTTTGAAATTATGTTTCATTATTCCTTAATTTCACAGGGAAACTTCATGTGTAAAATGGTAAATCTACATCTCCCATACACAATATTGTAAATACTGAAATACCAACATGAAGAACCCTTTAAAATAACAATTATCTTACCATGTTAAAGTGCATAAAATCCATATAATTTTTGAAAATATGCTTTTCTCCACTCTTTCCAGGCTACCGAAAAATAATCCTGTGTAAAGTCATACATGATTTTACGTTTCTCCAAGTATGCGCTTATACTGAATTGTATAAGCAATATGTGCTTGTACACTTGGAAGCTTAAATGTCGTTGTTGCTTGAAGATGGTTATAAGTTGCTAAATTCGGATGTGCTAAATATACTGTACTTCACCTGATTTTAATTCCTGTCCAGGGACTCTTTTCACTTATGTGCTCTGTGTAATTCCTCTCTGATAATGTATTGTACATATGCATAGGGATTCCAACATTTTTGCAAACTGCTGGATATTAAGACCAATACAATTATTAAAAACAAACTTTTGAAAAATAATTGGTGCTAGATTTTCTCAGAATTACTTATTCTTATGAAACTGAAAGGTTCTGTTCAAAGCACAGTTTTGGGGTAGATAAAGGGAGTGTTCATTTTTTAAAATGGTATCCAAACTGGAATAACATACTTCTGCACTTGTAACATTCTGAACCTATCCTTTGAGGTGAAGTTGGTCTAAGAAAAGTTCTGTAAGAAAATGTTTCCACTTTAAACTGTGTAGTACATAAAAATCAAGGCATATAATAAACGAATGAAAACAGATAATATCTCTTGTAACTGTCCTACTTTTTATAGCTAGTATTTCTACAATAATGTTTAGTCACTGGTTTAGTCCAACATGTAACTAATACATATAAGTGGTGACCAACTTTTTTCCTTCATGTTTATGTCCTTTGGAATTTGCAACTGTGAGAAGTGGTAAGAATATGTGCCCAAGAAAGAATAAAACCAATCTTTATCAAGCCAGAGGGAGTCTCTACTGCTACAATTTCAATACTGCGTTCACCAGTGTGGCTACCATAATTGGACTGCCTGACTGAATTATTTCTAAAGCATATTACTGCTTAAATAGCAGATAGATGCAAGTTTTCCCTGTTAAACTAGTGAATTTCAGCAAATCATTTCTTCAAGTATTTTCACTTGGAAAAGCCATGGATTCATTAGGGAAGACTGAGAGAAAAATGCTGTTCTTTTCCCTGGAGCTCTTTCCCTGTGTGAGATGGGTTTGCCCTCTTGCAGAGTCCTAATGATGGTAGAAAAAGGTGCAGGAGCAGAGTAACTAAAAATAGTAGGAAAGAGTAGGTGCAACAAGAAATAAGAGAAAAGACTGAGGGAGGAAAGAGAACTGAAGAAATACAAAGACAAGACTATACTGAAAACATAAATGTCAAGAGCAAAGGAGAAAACAAACAACTAATACACAAAAGAGTAAAGTCAGAGTGATACTTTGTTAGATCTCTTTCACTGATGTGCCATTTCATTTGAAATATTTTCTCATAACATTTATTCTCTTATAGCTCATAATTTTGTGTAATATTTTGTGTAAATTTTTATGCACACAACAGAAAGAAATGTAAAACATTAAGCAACTAAATATTATTAAATACTCATATAGCATTTATGAAAAAACTTTTCAGGTAAAGTAATTTATTTAAACTAAATGCCATTGCATTGCTGGGAATTGTTTAAATATGTACAGTGGTTCTGTATCCATGACAAAACAAAGATTAAAATAATCTTGTTTTATCAATTAAGTTATATTTTAAGTTAAATGAAAAAATATCACCTTTTAAAAGCAAGAAGATATGTCTAGTCTGGATACATGTGAGGAAAAATATACATATTTGCATTATGCATCAGATGACTGGGACTGTCTTGTTTGTTAGACCCTGATAAATTTAAGTCTGCAAAATTACACTGATGAGCTACTCTTTATGGTATGGGCTTAGGACCTTGTTCTTTTTCTTGGACAGAAAGTCGCTTTTTGGTTTCTCTTTCTACTCTGTTTATCTTGTATGTGTGCTGTGAAATACTCACTCCTTTGCAAATATTTGCTCTGCAATCTTTTTCTTCATCATGAATTTTGTTGTGATGTCATGGTTTAACCCTAGCTGGCAACTCAGCTCTAAACAGTCACATTCTCATTCCTTTCAATGGAATGGGGGAGAAATAAAACAGTAAAAATGAGAAAGCTCATAAATTGAGATAAAGACAGTTTAATAGTGTTGCTGTAAGGAGAAGGAAAAATCTTTTCAAGACAACTTTATGTGGGTAAAGTAGAGAAGAGTTCTTTTACTTATAGGGTTTAGGGATACAGAATATAAAGGAGTATAAAAGAGTACATAAAGTATAAAAAGAGTATAAAAGAGTACAACACATGTTGGCAAGTAACAGAAAAGACCGGTGCTAGGTTGTACTCACAGCCTCAGGAATACCATGTAAGCTCTTTTCCAAGCACCACTGCTTCAAAACATGCAGAGTAAATTAATCCAAAAAGCATCCCTTTCATTCCTGGCTATATCCAGTCAACCCCTGAGCCACTCTGCCATGCCTTACTGAAGCAAACAAGGGACAACAACCTGCCCCTCCCAAGGTTGACCCTTTCACCCACAGGCTGGGAGCTCTGACTCTTGCAACATCTGGGCCCAAGTCAGCTCGCCTCCCAACCCACTATAAGCAAGGGAGAAAATCCCTTTTGCAGCTGCTTCCCTGCAGCTCAGCCACCCCCAGCAGCTCATGGTGGTACCCAGTTCCCATTACTGGTCTCATCTTCCTTCAAGCAGGACTTGAGGTTCTTCGGGTCTGGCCCAGGAGAACAAGGGAGGGGAAACTTCTTCTCCCCCCTCCTTAAGAGAACAAGGGAGGGAAAACTCCCCTTTGCAAGCAGAGCTCTTCTGAGCTCCCCCCTCCCCCACCTTTCGTGGGGGGAACACAGGGCACCACACCGGGCTGGGCAGCAGAGAGTGTGTATGTGTGAGAAATGTCAACAGGTGTAAGAGCTGGGAAAGCTCTCTGTCTACGTGGCAGGATACTAATTTTATAACACTACTCAATTATCATATCTAAAGGTTGCATCCAATCTAAGAAATGTCTATACCCAGAACTTCCCTTGGGACTGCCCCATGGCACGCCTCTCCTAGAATTGAGTTGGAGGTCTTAAGACTTAAGACTTCATCCTTTATCATCATCTTCATGCCACTTTCCCTTATTGGAGCTTCTCCAGGGTTGCTGGGCTTTGCTTTCTTGTTTGGACTAACATGGTATCTAATTGTCTTAGCTCTGGTACATGTTTCCCAGGCATGGTGTTCCAGCTATTATCTGACCCTTAAGACAGCTAGCACAGGGTTAGAGGTTGCTAGCTACTCTAAATGTAAGAAACTATATAGAAGTATAAAAATCTACAAATACATGAAAGCTCTAAGGCATCAATAGGAAAAGCAAAAGCTGTGCACACAAGCAAAGCAAAACAATTAATTCAATCACCCCTTCCTGTGGGNAGCTCGCCTCCCAACCCACTATAAGCAAGGGAGAAAATCCCTTTTGCAGCTGCTTCCCTGCAGCTCAGCCACCCCCAGCAGCTCATGGTGGTACCCAGTTCCCATTACTGGTCTCATCTTCCTTCAAGCAGGACTTGAGGTTCTTCGGGTCTGGCCCAGGAGAACAAGGGAGGGGAAACTTCTTCTCCCCCCTCCTTAAGAGAACAAGGGAGGGAAAACTCCCCTTTGCAAGCAGAGCTCTTCTGAGCTCCCCCCTCCCCCACCTTTCGTGGGGGGAACACAGGGCACCACACCGGGCTGGGCAGCAGAGAGTGTGTATGTGTGAGAAATGTCAACAGGTGTAAGAGCTGGGAAAGCTCTCTGTCTACGTGGCAGGATACTAATTTTATAACACTACTCAATTATCATATCTAAAGGTTGCATCCAATCTAAGAAATGTCTATACCCAGAACTTCCCTTGGGACTGCCCCATGGCACGCCTCTCCTAGAATTGAGTTGGAGGTCTTAAGACTTAAGACTTCATCCTTTATCATCATCTTCATGCCACTTTCCCTTATTGGAGCTTCTCCAGGGTTGCTGGGCTTTGCTTTCTTGTTTGGACTAACATGGTATCTAATTGTCTTAGCTCTGGTACATGTTTCCCAGGCATGGTGTTCCAGCTATTATCTGACCCTTAAGACAGCTAGCACAGGGTTAGAGGTTGCTAGCTACTCTAAATGTAAGAAACTATATAGAAGTATAAAAATCTACAAATACATGAAAGCTCTAAGGCATCAATAGGAAAAGCAAAAGCTGTGCACACAAGCAAAGCAAAACAATTAATTCAATCACCCCTTCCTGTGGGTGGGTGGGCAGGTGTTCAGCCATCTCCAGGAAAGCAGGGCTCCATTGCAGGTAACTGAGTTGGTAAAACAAATGACATGGCTCCAAATGCCCTTACCCCAATTTATATACTCAGCATGATGCCATATGGTGTGGGATATCCTGTCCTGACTGTGTCCCCTCCCAGCTCCTTGGGCATCCCCAGCCTCCTTCCTGATGGCATGGGGAAGGAACAGAAGAGTCCTTGGTTACTGTATAAGGCCCTGCTCAGCAATAACAGAAATATTCCTGTGTTACCAACACTGTTTTCAGCACAAAACTAAAACACCACTGAATACCAGCAACTCTGAAGAAAATTAACTCTACCAGCTTAAACCAGCACAAATGTAGAGCTTATAATTAAGCTAGAAGAACATCAATTCAGCAGCTTTCGCTGATTGTATTCCCTGAGACTGTGTACTCAGAAGAAACAGCATGAAAGGTCATCAGCTGATATGAAAATATACAAATGTATTTTTGAATTGTTAATTTATGAAAACAAAATCTATGCTATGAGTTCTGAAATACCTAGCAAAAGTGACAAGCTTATCGGTTAGCAAGGGAATCAGTCTGGTTGTCATTGGCTTCAGCATGCTTGTGAGCTGAGTGATGAGTATTTTTCCACAGACATGAAAGGCAAGCTTATGAGTGGAAAAGTGGAGTGCTATAGTTAAAATACGTGGAGTTATACATAACGATTTAGAGGATGAAAAGAAAGGCACCAGTATCACATATTTCTACAACTCAAACTATTATTTTTTTTTCTGCAGAAAAGGAAACTTGTAGGTTAAGAGCGGTAGTTTCTAAAAAGCTGATTAACACAGCTTGCTTAAGGTTGTTTAATCTAACAAATGTTTTACCTGATTTTTCTCACTAAAGGTTGCCATGTGCTAAATAAGTACAGTGGGAGTGGAGGATACCCTACGTACTGATGTGTTACATTGATTCTACTGATGTCATATCATGTTTTAACATGCAATCTGTCTGCATCTGCCTTTTTGGAGTACTGTAACACCTAGTTGTAAGATTGTGATTCGAATTCACTAGCTGTGAATTGAAGATATCAGATGTTCCATCCATTCATGCTGCAAAAAATGGGAAAAAAGTAAAATCTTTTTCTTCATGGGAATTTGTGAGATGGTTCCTGGGGCACAGCTGAAGCCTCTGCCTCTTCTTTTACAAGTCACTTCTGAGAAGCTCCAACTTCCTGTGAAGGAACTGCTCTGGTCACAGCTCAACCTGACCCAGACCCACCTCACATCCCCTCTTTGATCAAACTGAAAAGGAAATGCAGCCCAGAAGCATTGTGCAATTCATCCTGCAGGCATTAGTGAGTTACAAAGCTGTCATGGTGAGAACAGGAGAAATGGAGGCTGCAGAAGGAAAGAGAATTTTCAAAAAGACTAAAAGTCCTTTTACATAGAGGTCCCACCATTTTTGAGCATTGAGACTCAGGGGAATTGTGGGAAGCTTGCTTGAAGGAAGGAAAAGCAAGGGAGACAAATGTACCCTTTTAGTCCAGCAGCTATAAGAGCTGTACTGAACACAGTGCAGAACTGTAGGCTTGCTATAGATGGCTATAAATCTTATTTAAAAGCTAAACTTCTTTCCCTTCCACTTTTTTTTGTTTTTGGTATTTTTTTTCCCTTTGTTTTTTAGCTACCTGCTTAAGGGGCTTCTTGTTCCTCTTCTAACCATGTCAAGAGAGTGTGTATCAAATGAGAAGCTGATGGAGAATACCTAGCACAACCGCAGAGTATAGTGGCCTTTGCATGTATTAGAACTGCTTAATACTTCAATGTCTAATTGGAAAATGCTTATACAACCACTTTGGCAGAGATGCTTGAGATGCTTAAGAGAAAAAAAGATTGCTAGAACTGCACAATTTGCAGAAAATAACTTTATGCCCTTGTTATTGCCTGGAAACATGGATTTTTCAAAGGAAATGCTACTAGGATGAAAGAGAATAGAAAATGAAAGGAGTATGCATTCCTCTAGCAAAAAACACCCCCTACATTTCTGTAGTGATTATTTACAGACTTTGGCATTTGAAAACTTGCATATTTTTTACTTGTGTTGTCCAGAAATGGATCTGTGCATTTAAATTAGGTTAGATGGCAATGGTAATGTTTTAAGATGAAAGCAATAAAACAAAGAAAACCATAAAAGGTCGGCTATGCTTGGCATAAAATAATTGTCTCTAGTGGCAAAAGAAATAACATATACAGCTAATAGAAACCATAGGATCTCTAGAGTATTTTTGAAAATACAGGAATTACATATAAATCAAGCCATACCTTCTAAAAATAAAAAAAAAAACCCATGCTAGTGCTTAAGTGCTAAGTATGTTATTTAGTGGTAGTTGTACAATTTTATGTAACATATGCAATAAATATTATACCTTCATTATTATGTATTAAAAAAAAAGAAGTAGTTGATTCTTAAAAAAGCAGAAGAGTCAGTTTTAAAAATAAGGTAATCTGAACTTAAATGTTGTGAGCTATGTTTATTACTTCTCCAAAAAAAGTGAATGTTATGACTGACTTTCAAGATTTTAAAGTAAATACAATTGCCCTGTCATAGAATACTTTGAAATAATTTGTAGGAAAGAGTCCTTGTTGGTGTATTTGAATATAAATAAGAATTACTTCTGGTTACTTTTTGCTTGATCTCATATTACAGAATGATAAGTAAACTGGTAGGTAGAAAATCTATATTTTTGCAAAAAAATATTGATCAAGAAAGATTTTAGGAGAACCTTTTCTTCCTATCCTCCTTTTATTTCAAGTCTTGAAATAAAGCTTATAAAACAAGGAAAGAACTAAACCTCTATGAGCTGAAATAATTTAACTAGAATTTTATCAATATTTGAGAAAGAGAGAGCTCATGGATTTTTAAGAAGTGTTAAGAAAATTTCTTCTTCTTATTCATCTTCATCTTATTTCTTCTTCATATTCTTCACATCTAATTTTTATTATCAGTCTGGTTCTACGTGATTACTCTGGATTAAAAAGTGTAAATTAGACCAAACGCTGGACCACTTTTACTTTCAATTGCCTACAAACACTGTGAAAAACGTAAATATATGTAGATTTTGGAGCTCACTTTGTATTGTATTATTATTATATTGCAATCAAAAATATGAACATGATAATTTATTTTTATCATGTATTTAAGGCACATTACAGTCACTTCTTTTAGAATCTGACTTTATTACTATCCTGAGTAAGTTTACTGTTATGACCCTCTTGCATTTCATTCAGTAGCATGAGGTGTGCTTACTGCTTTATCGCTTATGTGGAAATATTGCTCAGAGAATAGTTTATGCATAGTTAATGTTGGCTTCAGAAATTAAAACTGATCCTGTAAAATATGCAAGTTTTTGATCAGACCAGGCTGTAAGGAGTTGATTTAATTATGATAAACTAATATTTGAAACTGTAAGCCCTAGGAAAAGCATTTATGCACTCAAACTGGTTCTTAACCCTTTTTGGCTTTTGTATCTAAGGGTTGTTTCAGTGAAAAATTTAAAAAAGAAACAATACTTGCTGCTTTTTGCCATCTGACAAGTTACACTGAACAATTTTCTGTGTGGGGCTGAAGACTGCTGGTCCTCAAAGCAAAGAGCTAGGCTGAGTGAAGAATTATGAAATACAGTTTTCAGTAATGGTTCTGTTTCTTGCTAATTGGTTTTTGCAACAATTCTAAGAGAAAACAGTGGGATAAATGGAAAGCTGTTTTCACTTTCCCACTTTCTGAAATTGGTCTTTGTGACAATTGTTGCTCACAGATAAAAAGTAATCAAAAATAATTCAGGAGTTGCCAAATTAGTAAAGGTGTTAGGTCTATATTCACTTAAATTTTTGAAGGAATGCAATATGCTTTTCCTTACTGCTTCAAATAAAATTGCAGAGCAGATATGTAACTATAGATACAATATAGATATAGATAGATAACTATTAATACAAATGCTTATGCTCAATGGAACAAGCAGAACTATATTTGTACAACACTGAGAATTTTTTTTTCCCCAAAGAAATATTTATTAAAACCCATTAAAACCCTATATTTAGCAAATTTATGTTGTTGCTTGGTTTCAAATGGACTCATGCAGAACTTCGGAAACAGAATATTTTGGCTTCTTCTCTTGAAATTTCTGTTGTTTGGAAAGTCTGCTTTTCATATGAGCAGTTTCAAGGGGCAAAATGGCCTAACTTAATGAATAATTTTTTTTTTCAGACTTTCAGACTGAAAAAGCTGTCCATGCTGTTCAGAACAGAACAGAGAATTTTGAATCAGTATGCTTAGTTTCATTTCTCCTGGTGCACATTGTGATATGCCTTTCTAAGAGCACAGAACTCTTAAATCAGCACTCTGAGAGATGTCACATGGTAAATGCATCTAGCTGAAGTTCTGATTTTAGAGTTGAAGCACCCAGTGACAACTGCTTTTGGAGAAAAGGGCTTTACACCTGAAATTGCTGATTGAGGAAGAAAAGTTCTGGTGGTTTCAAGTATACACTGAAGTCTACAAGCAGAAAAAAAATATAAAAGTATGAAAAGTTAATCAAAACCATTGCTGGTTTGAAATGATACTTTCTTGGCCATTGATTTCTCATGATTTGTTTTGGTTTTAAATTGAACCATAATTTCTACATAACCTAATAATTTCCACCTCCTTTTCTTCCAGCTGCTTTCTATGGTTTGGGATTTCTGTTTTTCCACAGGAGGTGGGTGGGTGTTCTTTAATTTCTAATTGGCAGCAATGTCCTTGCTTGTTCTCAAAGCTCTGTTGGCACAGTGTTTCCAGACAGCTCCAGTGAGGACAGCAAATCTTTAAGTAAGTTCTAGTACTTCTCTATCAAAGACATATTGCCACAAGATTGTGCTTAGTGTAGCAGGTAATATTTATCTTCCTAGCCATAACACAGATAGCAAATACTCCAGAGCTAAAGTAACAACTAAATATGTAACTGCGGGAAACTCAAGGAAAGCTGGATGCATATCCAGTGAATCCTACAAATGAGAGATTTCCAATGACAGTGCAAAAATGCATTTTCCAGTACTCCAGTGTGGTTAATTATTGTTCTTTATCTAGCTAATCAGGCTAAAGACAGATATCTTAGAACACAAGCGATTATCACTCTCAATAGTAACAGACATTGACCGGAACACAGCAGCTCCTTCAAAAACCTCTAGGCTGATGTCTCCTAATGTAATTCAGTGATTAAATCTTAGAGAAAGACCTGAGTGATGTGCAAAGGGTTATTGAGTGATTAAAAACGCTGTTAATCTCAGACTGAATATTTTTCCTAATTGAATGCTCTCAGTGGAATAAAGTACGTACCCATAAGGTTTGAATCACTTCATTCCATACGGGCTGCAAAGAAAAACAAGGTAGTTATAACTTTCGTAAACTAATAGACTCCAGTTGAAGGAGGGTTACCTACACTAGAAAAAGCTGTGAACAATTTTAATAATTGTTACCTTCTAGCCTGATTTTTCCATTAGTCAGTATTTAGGGAATTTTTTTTTTTATTTTAGATTACTTTTTTCTGTTAATTTTTCATAGTTTTTTTTTTTAGATAATTTCAGAAACAGCTCAATGATAGAATATTTTTCTAGAAAGTATCAGGATCTGTATCCTGTGCATTAAATAAAGAAGATATTAGAGAGGAGGAAAAATAATTAAAAATGTATGTATAGAAAATGCCTCTATCACTCCCTTCCTCAGCAAAACAGGGGAATAAAATAAGATGGAGAACAACTTGTATGTTGACATAAGGGAGTTTCTGGCTACTAGTGCAAAGCACAGCACTCTCAGGATTGCCCTAGGGAAAATTAACTCTGTCTCAGCAAACCAAATATGCACACAAATACTATGTTTTCAAAATAAAATAACCATATTCTTGGTTCTTTCAGTCAGCAATTGTTTAAAATATTTTCTAAAGGCCCCTGCTAAGCCATTAGGGTAGTATAATGCACTCCTGAATATCTCTGTGAGGTTAATTAAATTTCTAATACTTTATCAGACAGTAAATGAAGGAGTATTTGGCATTTTAATTTAACAGATACTCTTTTACATTTCAGTATGGTGATAAATTGTTTGGAATGAAGCTAAATTTCATAAGTTACAATGAATCTAACAATAACAAAAAAAGAGTTTTGAAAACTTGAATAAAATCTTTTGCCTTTTAATCTTTTGAGAGTTACCTGCATGAGCCTCAGTCTGTCATGAGCATTTTCCAAAGATAAAACCAAGGCTGATAAAAGGAAGAATGAAAGAAGGGGAGAAGGGAAAGAAAAGAAATTAAAACGCAGAAAATCGTGTTTTCATCGTACATACATCATTTTCACAGTGAAAGGATTTAACACAAGTATGTAAACTTCTTTGTGAAGAAGCTCATCTTTAAATTTAGTTTGAATTTTCTAGCTTCAGGACTTTAAAAATCCAAAATAAGGTAGCCCAAAAAAAAAAGCTTCTTCATGTTCAGTTTTTGCACTAACAGATATAGATACTATATCTATTTAATGCTAATGCATACTAATTGTATAAACATACCTGTAAGTTTCTGGCTTAGTGCTGTTTTCTGTTAGGTATAAACTATGCACTATGCATACAAATGTCAAATACAAACTGAAGTAAACATGTCAGCTATTTCCTATTAAATTGTCTCTTATTCTTGTTCAGTACATCTACCTCAAGCAAGTAACCAATTGTTCATTAAGTAAGTTTCAGAAAACCTCAAGATGTTTTAAAAAACAGAATTGTAACAGGCCTCAAATTATTTTAATTTTTTTTTTTTTTTTTATGGAATGGTCAAATTCGGAAGTAGCTGATCTTTAAGTGGTAAAACCATTTCCGATTTAGATTATATTGTTAATGAAGTTCCATTATAATGAGCGTAACATAGCAACTATAGTAATTGCATCACAATAAGGAAATTTTGGCCTTGAAAGATTTAAAAGCTAATTACTGAATGCCAGAGTGAAACAAATAGAACTCTTTATTTCTGTTGTGGTAATGTCTGAATTGCTACCAAGCATTTTTTCAGCAAAGGTACTTTCTAAATGACAGTAGGCCTAAATATTCCTTTTTAAGGTCCAAAATAGTTCTTGCACAGCAGCCACATTCAATCTTACTGGCAGAGTTGCCTGCTGCCTGTCAGTAGAGAAACAGCCCCGAGGAAAAGGTGAAGTGTTTCTTCATCAGGGTTGGATGATGAAGAAATCACCCCCTTTTACAGTGATGATAGGAATCAGCTGGAGACCAGCCCTGACAGAAAGTGCTCTGAGTCTCACCTGCCTTGTTCAGGTACAGCCCTCGCATTGTCCCTGGGACATCATCAGAGACCTCTTGTAGGGTTCTCTCATGGTTGCAGTCATCCCTTTTCCCCTGCACCTTTTAGAAAGCTTTCAATGATAAACACTTAACCGAATAACACTTTTGAAAGGCTCATGAGTAAATGTCGTTGCTGATGTGACATATAAGACTCAAAAGAACCTGATATACGTTTGTAATTTAAAAATTTTTGGATTGTCCCTCCATATTTGAGCTTTACATAAAAGAAAATAAATAAATACCATAGTCTGAATTTTGTTTATCCATTTGTAATTTAAATTTTAAAGTAACCTCAAGCTGTCTTCAGGGAAATTAACTAACTACTCAGTTCTATGTTATTTTCACAAATAAAACAGGCAAACAGAAATGTTGCCAGTAGTTGCATTTTGAGTTTATACTCTCTTTAAACAGTGAGTATAAGTATTTACCAGTATAAGTATTTACTTTCAGAAACTAGTATGTGCAACCTTTCATCAGTATTTCAAGATAACTGTTTGCTGTGGAAAGCATGTAAAACTCTAGAGCACGCATGTCCGCTTTTGTTGTAAATGTTTTATAGTGTTTTATGATGCTTGCATTTTATCAGACTCCTGGAATCTGTGAAACTATTGGGCTGCCAGTACTAGAAGGAAGCGTTTTATCTTCCTGGATGGAAGCAAATGTCACAAATGTTAGTGGGATGTGGGCATGCTTCCAGCTTTCCAAAAAAAACAAATGACACTGGTTCAGCCTCAGTCACCAGAAAACCAGGATTACAAGAAGCTGAGCCCTTTTCTGCTTTCTCACTATGCACAGCAATGTTTTTAGGGGTTGGCTATGAGAGGGTAATTTACACAACGTCACAGCAACCAGGTTCTTGTGCAGCATGAATTTAAATAAAGGTCAGCACTGCAACATCTCCTTCTTGTATGCATGCACTATTTATTTAGATATGGTTGATTTCTTTTGGAAAGGGAAAAAAGAAAAGCTTAGACACCCCATCTAAGTATTTGCATCTTGGATAGTTTGCCTGTGAGGTGTTGTTCTGGCAGTCAGGCTTTGAAGAAGATGAACTTCTGCTGAAAAGGGACAGTGCAGAACAAAGGGTTTCATAGAGAAATGAACACCAAAGCATCTCTCTGTGCTCTTGATGCAACCCCTTTGGTCTTTTTCCAGAGTGATCAACATTACTTTATTGTAATGAATAACTCTCATTCTGACACACCCACCGTGACAGTCCCTTCCCTTCATTGAAAGTTACAAGAAATTTGCCTGTAACTTCAGTAGAGACTGGAATAAATAATTTATTCTCTGTTGCTGAAACACATAAAAGCTTGAGAAGTCTATGAATAGGTAACTTCATCCTTTTCTTCTTATTTTAGAGTCTATTTTCAAATTTTTAGATTCTGTATCTTCAATGAGAAAACTTAACTAGACTGTGCCTTGTGCCTTAGTGTCTTGGATACTATGAAAAATTGTCTCCTGAAGTAAACTATTTTCTCAGACACTAATATTCTACAGCAATAGAAGTACAGGCTTCATTATTTATACATTTCCCAAAATACACAACTTCTTTTAATGGACACAGTGAAGTGAAAACCAGAATAGCTTCAATCACATCTTGTAATCTTACAGTCTAGCTGTAATGTTGAACACGCTTGTTTCTTACAGTCTTTTCTTGTTGTCCGGTTAAATATACAACTGGCTGCTATTTTACACTCTCTTCTATTAATAGAATTGGGTTATACAGGACATGGGATACAGGAGAGATAATGGAACCCAACCACAGAAAAGCCTTGAAAGAGCCCTTCAGAGCAGTATTTAGGAATATTTCCATTGCAAGTTCAACTGCATTTTCACATTAAATAATCCTTGCAGAGTTGAATTTTTTGAAAGAGTGAACTTGGTTCATAACACTCAGGAAAGAAGATTATTAGTTAAAGAGTTTTGTTTTGTTATATGACTGCTAATTTAATATTCTCTTAAAAGCTTAAAAATAGACATTTTCCTGTCATTTCCTTTAAAATCATGCTTGTTTGACTTCCCTACCTAAAATACTTCAAAGAGCAGGTTTCTTCATGCAGAAACATTTTTTTTTTCTGGTAGCTATAAAGATTTGTTATATTTGAAATATTTCACATTTATTATATTTTCGCAGTTGGAGTTTTTTTCAAAGTTACCATACCACATTACACAGGTACCACAAAATGAAGGGGTTTGGCCAGGACCTCATGAGATCATCTCATTTAACTCTCACTGCTCAAGTAGGGTCAGGTAGAGTAGGTTAGGACCCTGCCTAGTTAGGTTTTGAATATCTGCAAGGTTGAAGACTCCAAAATTTCTCTGGGTAATGTGGTATTTGATCACCCTCACAGGAAAAGTATTTTATTACATGTAAAGTGAATTTCATGCATTTTACTTTGTGCCTATTGCCTCTTGTTCTGTCATTGCTGAAGAGTCTGACTCCATCTTTGTTACCTCTCCCCATCAGATTTTTATATACATGATGAGACCCCCCTAAAAGCTTTCTCTTCTCCAGGCTGAGCAGTGCAAGCTCTCTTGGCTTGTGTCTCATATAACAGATGCTTCAGTTCCTTAATCATCTTTGTGGCCCTTGGCTGGATTTTTCTTCAGTACGTCCAATTATTCCCCTGGCATGGGGAATCCAACACTAGACCCAGCACTCCAGATGTGTCTCACCAGGGCTGAAAAGAGGGGAAGGATCCCCACTTTGATCTACTGGCAATGCTCAGCAGCCCAGGAGGCTGTTGGGCCCATTTGCTAGTGAAACATTCTTGGCTCATGGACAAATTGTTATCCAGTAAGTGCTTTTTTTTTTTTTCAAGCTTCTTTCTGGGCTTTAGTTATATAGGACCAGAGGAAACATCAAAGGTGATACTAAGCAAAGTTTTCTTTCAAAATATGACTTCACTCCTACTTACTCTCTTGTGCTGACACAAACCAGCCCAAAGTGGAATTTCAACATCTGATTCTAATTAACCTCCTTGTGTCAAATTAATTTTACCAGTATCAAATGAAGGTGAAAGGGTGAGTTGGTGTGTTATTTAAAAGCTGTTTAGGGGACAGAGGTCACCAGAGAGTGGGGGAGAGCAAAGCAAGGAGCTAATTTGGTAGGTGAGATGAAGTTACTGTGTTAAAAGGGGCTAAGTTTTTCATGGTTTTGTTTTTGTTTGGGGTTTTTTTGTCTTTTTTTTTAGGTTTTTTGGTTGGTTGTTTGTTGTTTTTTTCAAGAGAGGTGTTTCAAGGACTAATTTTGTCAACAGTTCCTCAAACTATGAAATACAAGCTTCTGGAAAACAAGTTAAAAGTACTCTTAATCTGTGAAGGAGGTCTAATTATGTAAGTGGTAGAAGGACTGAGTAACCTGTCCTTTTTCTTAATCTAAATCTGCATTATAGCTATGTCCCTGAAATTAGAGTGTTCATTTACCAATATAACTCTGGACTTTCTTATATGTATGATATTTTTCTTTCCAGTATTATACATATGTATGCCCCTTTCCCCCAGCCAGCTCTGTGGCACTCAGCCACTGTGAAGTGCAAGCAGCACTTGTAAAGCCTGCTGTCTATACAGCTTATGTGTAATTGAGCTATGCAGATGCAGCAGCTGAGTCTTTCTTAGAATTGCTGCCTGTGTGATTTAGCTGAAATACTGGAGTTGTAGTGATTATGCAGATGAATTATGCTTGTTTATGCAGGACACTCCAGCACAAGTGAGGTTGCAAATACCCAAAAATCTCTTTACATCTCCACTATAAGAAACACAACTGCTTTAGGCTCCTGGACAAAACAGCTGCTGTGATAGATACATCTTTCTAGCGATCTTCAGAGTATCTGACTTTACCTTACAGCTGCCTTTGGCCTTTAAAGGATTAAACAGCTGGTTAAGGTATAGACATTAAACTTCTACAGAGAGCTGTGAAGGAGTAATTAAGTGTTTGTAACTTCTAGTATTTTAGCAGCGTTTGAATATGCTTGAAGGTAAAGCTTTAGTATATGGGAGGAGCATATGTTGTTGCTTACTTTCAATACTAAAATGCACAAGCTCCTGTAAGAGCATCTGCTGTGTACAGGCTATGTTTGGTAAGCTATCAGCTACTGGTCTTCAAGCAAGCCAAAGCTCTCTATTAAGCCTTAGTTGTTGCTTTTCATTTTTCCATAACTGTCCATAATAAAGCACTTGATAGTGAAGAAAATGCCAATTTTTCCTTCTAGTGGAGGAGGTTTATGTTCTCTCATTTGTTTTAGTGATTTTCTACACTTTTCTGTGTCACTCTGAATCATTTTGTGGTATTTTATATTAGCAACATTTAGTTAATTCTGGATTTAAGTCTTATTTTTTTAGGGGAAAAAATAAGTATATCAAAGTGCCTTGAATAAAATTGCACAGTTCTCTCTGCTGGTTCCTTTATGTAAATGTCCATATTTAAAGAAGTAAAAGTCACAAAGAGGTGAATAACATTCCTAACTTGTAGTTCCTGTCTCCTGTAATGATTTCTATGAAATCCCAGGTGGTCTAGAGCAGCTGCTCAGTGCTATCAATGGAGGTATTTCTTCTCTGGTGTAGAATTATTCAGGTAGCTGTTATAAAAACAGCACTATAATTTTTCCTCCTCTCCGAGACCTAAAATAAAATTGTTTAACATGATAAGCTGCCTTTTTCTTTAAGCTGAGGTACTGACAAAACAGTATCAGTTTTCTCCAATGCTTTTTTATTTCTGTTTTTATTCAATGTCTTTAGAAAAAAAAAACAAAACCAAACCAATAGCCAGATGAAGTTATACAGCACTCAGTGGAATCTAAACTCCGCCTGTTTTGGTGGATATTTTTCTTGCTGTTTTTGGGTATGGGGTATGTATTGATGGTGGGATTTGTTTGTTTAAGATTTAACTTACATAGCTTTAAATGCAAGCAATTGTTTCATGAGAAGTCTCTTTTATCTTCAGGGTCTTTTGGCATTTCTCTGATAAGCAGACATAACTGTCAAATCAGATTTAATTTTTATTACTCTACTCGAGTGTCTTCACCCATGAACATCCCTTCCATTGCACTGTGACTATGGGTGTTCCACTGCTATCTTGATTTGATAAGGACTATCTGCACTCTTGTATAGCACTTAATACAGCAGTTGCTGAAAAGCTGATGTTTACTTTTAAGGCTTGGATCAAAAAGTGTCAACATATTTAAGGCAAGAAACCACTTTGCTCTCACTCAGATGGCGAGGTTTTATGCTCACTTTCTTTGCTCACGGGACTGACAGGGCTCTGCCTGACAGGGCTCTCCTGGAAAAGTACTGACAGAGTAGAAAAGGAGTGGGAGCGAGGTGTGGAAGAAAGAGGAGTAGGAGGAAACACAAATAGCCCCTTAGTGGTCAAAATAAAACAACCCTAACCCGAAAGTGCTGCAGGCAGTTGCTGTTCATTCAGCAATGTGTGACAGAAACAAGTGGATTCTTATTTAATGTTTGTGTAAGCCTGTAGCCTTTACAGGGAATTTAGTAAATTGTAACTAAATGTGTGATCTTGAAAGAAAAGCATCAGATTTTTGTGTGACATAATAACAGGGCCTACCAAAAAAAAAAAAAAAAAAAGAAAGTGAGTATTTGGCTAATTTTTTTCCCCACAATAGTAGTTTCCTGCATAAAGGGCTGGTGACATGACAGGAGGGACTAAATGAATTCTAAGTGCTATATTTAGAGGCTATTTTCTGAATCTAGCTAGCAGCAGTACTTGACTCCTGGCCTTCTGACTTTATATTTTTATACTTCTGACTTTATACACCCTTATCTGAAATACTAATAGTGAAACATTGGAAACTAATTTTGAAATGCTAATTCAAATAGTGTCTTTGTAAGGAAGGCTCCTTTTCCTATTTAGTGTAAGATTGTAACTCTGAAGTGTGGAATACTTGTTTTTGAAATAACAAAATACTTAACTGCTTATTGCCAAGTGGTAGGGATGAGGAAGTCATCAAGAGATGCATTGGAATGCAGAATGGCTGGGATTATATTTTACTTAAAATTTGTAATGTTTTGCTGCAACCATTATGAGCTGTGTGATGTTATTAATTTCAACTATATAAAAGGAAAAATTTGTATTGGCTAGTCACTTTTCCAAAGGCTGTTTAGGAACTGTTATATTAAAAATGAAATCACTTTTATTTTTTTTTTTTAATAAGAATGAAATTTCATGACATGTTGATAATTGTAATGTGAAGTATTAGAGCTATTTAACTGTTCTTTCCACAATGACAGCTTGATGCAAAGCTGCTAAAATCTGTGTTATTAATTGATAAACACAGAACTAAATAAATATGACAAAATCTAGGGCACCAGGGCAAAATGACCTGAAATGGCAAGGTAACAAGGGAGTCTTAAGGAATAGCTCTTCTTGATTCTTACTTGATATATTCCCTCCAGTTAGGCATAGGAAGAAAATTTCAAGCAAACACTTGAGTCATACTTGTTTACTTTGTCACAGTGATGATATTGGACTTTCATATAAGAGCGAACAGCTTTGCTGCTCTTTACTGAAATCTGAAAGAAAACTGAGGTTTGCATGAAGGATTAAAATGTGGAAATCCTCTGTGCCCTAGGACGCTGGAATAGCAGCAGATACTGAATGGCCTGTGCAGCAGGGCATGCTGCTAGCTTTGGTGCCCAGGCTCCTCAGCTGCTGGGAAGAAAATAAAAATAGCACCTGATACCATATTTGAATAGTACCAAACTATAATGACAGTGCTTTATGCCAAACACAATGGCAAGTTAGAGCACTCCACCAAGTTTTGCTTGATCAATGTGCTGCACCGTGACAATTAAAGATGGTTTGGGTGAAGTGGTGACTGTCATGTCCAGCCAGTAGGGAGTGTTTGACTACCAGTTTGGCACATGACCATATGGCTGGAGTCCATAATGGCTGATGCAGTGGTAGATCCTTCAGAATTTGCAGCTGTACCTCATCTGATGATAAACTAATTCAAGAATCATGAGCTAAAACATCAAAATATTTCAAGCTGTCACAACAAACTGTGTAAGCGTGGAAAAGTGATGTATGTCTTTCAACTTTATATTGTCATTCATTCAGCAAAATTAGCTGGACTATACTTTTTACTGTAATATTTGCACTCCTCTAAAATAAATAGCAGCCCATTTGAAGGCTTCTTTTTTATTACCTACAAGAAAATACTTCTACCCATACATTACACTTATTGGCAATGGTATCAATACATCTATCTAGGCACTAATTCAGTAATTTATTTATTTAATAACTTCAGGATTTTACTTTTTTTTTTTTTAACCGAACTGCAGATGATCTTAGTTTATTGTAGGAATAGTGTCTTGATAATACACCATAAAGGCTTCTATGCAAAAATATTCTGAACAACTCAATTTGAAAACCATACCCCAGAGTAAAATTTTGCTTGTTGAAAGTCCAGAGAAGAACATGTGTGCCCAGTCCTGATGGAATTATTTGTGGGCTAAAGAGAATGTGTTTTCCAGGGAAACAAGGCAATACTGATCCAGAATCTAGAGAATGACTGAATCAGACATATTCTACTATTTTAACTTACACATTGTTTTTGGAAGTGAAGGGAAGGGATAGATGAATGTTTTAGTCCAGGTGGAAAACGTCTAAGTAAAACCTAGAAAACTGCAAAATCAGGCGTGCTTTTTGTGGACTGGATACCTCTGAAGGCTACAAACATAACATTGTCCGACATGAAAGTGGTAGTTGGGGAAAAAAGAAATAAATTGTTGCTGAGTTTTAAACTAAACCTCTACTGGGCAGATCTGTTTACCAAAATGTGTAAATGTACCTCTATAAAGAAAAAGAAACAGTGACATATATACATAATGTCTTGTCTGCTCAGTTAAACCAACTATTGCCACCAATGCTGAATACAGTTGAGTGAAAATAACATGAGCAGCTCATTCTGCTGAGAATTTTACTTAAACACCTACTATCTAGGTATTTAATTTAATTTAATTTAATTTCTGAGACAACAGACATGATTCTAAATGTTCATTACTTTTCACTTCATATCAAGAGATTCATAAGAAGGAGCTTTGCTTTATTTCATATATGTTACAGTGGGTTTTTTAAAGAAAAAAGTTAAGTCCACTGCTGATTTCAAAAGATGGCTCTTTCCTGAATTGCCTGCATCAGTTTGGCATCACCCTGTGTCTTTCAGAGGCTAAGCCATCAACAGCCTTTCTGGTTTAACTGATATTTGGCCTTATGAGTTGCCATTAATTCTCTTTCATTAAGCTTTGCCATTGCTTTTAGCTGTTCAGGTATCTCCATTTCAGTTCTGACAGATTTGCCTACAGCCAAAGGTTTGTTTAATAGAACATATGGAAGCATTGGGCAACCAATATGATAATTATCCAAATAATTGCACTACATATTACCAGCATCTAAGATCAGATGGCTAGTGTGTGCTTGAATAATCAAGACTCCTTTCTCACAGTTTCCACCTTGATACAGTTAATTTTGTCTTCACTGGAGGCCAGTGGGTGGTTTCTGTGGTTGAATTGTAGCTTTTCAATTGCTGTTTTATTAATACTATTGTAAAATTTATTCTTAATCTTACAATCTTATTTAAAGCCAAGCTATCTCATTGCAAACATCAAATATAATTACTATGCAGTGTTAGTTTACATTTTAATGGAAAAAAGCACACCTATTCGACTTCCTTATTTTATGGATGAAGGGATCTCATAGCAGGAGCCTTTTTTTAACCTTGCAGTCATTGAAGCGGGATCTTTTTGCCAACAGGTCTAAAGTCCCTTATCCTACAGCTACTAGTTTCATTGCCCACTTGAGCAAATAAATCATTCACTTTAGGGAAGAAATTTCTCAGCAGAATTTTAAGAAGGTACTTGAAAAATATTACCAAACTGCTGTTTCTTAGAATCATAGGCAAATCGACATTGTGAACAAAAGATCCAGATGATCTAATCATCAAATACTTTCATATCAGGCTCATCAAGGAAAGATTGAGCACAAAATGCTCTCATAAATATTTTGTATCAAAATATAAGTTTTAATGTGCTTTTATATATATGTGCATACATCACATAACACATACACTATATAAACCAAGTATTGTAAAGTAATATGGCTGTCTTAGACTCAAGTTATCTACAGTGAGTGAACTCTCCATTCTAGCTGTCAGTATAACCTTAAATTTGCCCCCAGCTGTACATAGTACTACACATTGCATGTAGGAGGGAATACCACTGTTACATTGATACCTATTCTAGATCTGCTTTGTGCAATGGTGTATCTATGAAGGTTATAATGAAGCCAGCTCTGTTTTGTTTCAGTGAGCTTTTTAGGTATATTCCTGGCTATAACCCACTGTGATTCAATTTTACTTGTGATTTCACTTGTCTTCTCTGATAAAGCAACTTATGGAACTAGTGAAATATGACTTAGTATGTAGAATGTAGTTGGTATTGAACCATTGCCTGTACAATGAACCAACAAGCATCATGCACATGAAGCATAAAATGTGTGGTGCAGGGTAATTTTTGTTTTAACCAAATGTAAGGCCTCCATGTATGGCAGTGCATACAGGTCAAAACATCCATCTGGCATCCAGCACCAGATCTCTAGTGCAAACTGCTTTTGGAACCTGATAGGCAGAATTTTATCCCAGCAACCACAAATGGATTTGTTTGTACTTATACCTGTTACACGCTATAATTCTATAATAATATTATGAAATCTGGGAAGTTACTAAGGATTGCTTTGATGCCCTGGTACCTCATCAGAAAGAATCCTTTAATTGCATGTGGTAGAGCATCACGAGATGTCATTGAAATGGATGGTTCGTTGTCTCAGACTCCTGGAACTCAAATGTAGCTAACAAAACAGCATGTCCAGCTGACAGACAACACTTTCCATTTGGAAATACCTTATTTGGTGATATAACTATGTACAAAATCTATAGACTGACATTTGATACAAGCAATTGAGGGTGACTGTGTTACAAAGACATCTCTGAAAAGTAGTTGAAAAGGCTTTCAAAACTGCTATT
Source organism: Sclerurus mexicanus (assembly GCA_013396755.1). Lineage (NCBI taxonomy): Eukaryota > Metazoa > Chordata > Aves > Passeriformes > Furnariidae > Sclerurus > Sclerurus mexicanus. The sequence continues at coordinate 186,545 of VWZF01003633.1, read as the reverse complement.
TTGTTAAAAATCATGTGATAATCAACCTATTAATATGACATTTGAAGTATTACTAAATTTTTCTTTTAGAAACAGATTAAAAAATAGAGAACTCATTTGCACTTTGGCTTAGAATGCTGTTAAGAATCTAATTTCGCATTTGAAAATAAACACTGAATGCAACAAACCCATAACTTTATACAGGAGCTATCAATATTGAAAAAAACTAGAGACCACAAAACAAAAATCCCATCCAGCCAAACATAAAACAAAACCCAAACCAAAATGTGTAGGAAAGTGTTTCACTACACCTGCAAAAAAAAGAAAAAAAAAATTTGCCTGATTTCATTGTCTGTTTTGGAGATAAGGAGCCAGCTAGCTGGAGTGTGCAAGTGAGCTTGCATTGACACTGAGTGGGCGTACAAAGCATTTCTGTTATTCATTCCTAGGATGGGTCATTCTTGAATGAAGGCAGGAACATGGCTCGACTGTTTTCTGCCAGTAACACCATGCAACTATTGCAATATGACTAAAACTTGTAAGTTAGAGAATGCAAAAGCTTATAACTTAGTACAAATAAAAAGACACTATATCCTTGGTGAGGATACGTAAATATGGACATATGTATGCATAAATATGTATATACATACATATCTATGTATGTATATATTTATGTCTTTACATATGCACATCTGCAATGGATGTATGTAAATTTACCAATAGTGATTAAAAAAAGAAAGGGCATATTTATGATAAAGATATAACCTGCTCTTTTTTTTTTCTAAGGATGTAATTTACAGCAGGCTAATGGAACAGATGCTAGTTTCTGTCAGAGACTGAGGGCTAAAATGTGTTCACAGCCAAATGTATCCTCATGTTAATTGCCATAACCAACTTTTGTAATAATTGGGAATTCTAAGACTTCTGCTTTTATAGGTGTAGAGAGAGGAGTAAATGAGAATCTCATAAAGCTAACAATCATCTTAGCAATGACAGCTGGGGCTGATAGCACTGTGCTTTTTTCAGGTGTGTGATTTATGTGTTTTTAACAGTGCTTTGACATTAAAAATTCAGGTTCAGAAAACACAGAATGCCACCCTTGAACAAAGAAGTACTGAAAATCCATATATTGTATCTAGTGCTGATGTTCAACCCATGCTCATTATTGATATTCTCGAATAAACCACATGTGTTCAAGGGTATAATGGAAAATAGGGCTAATTGTTGGGCTAGTTGTCTGCTCCTCTTTCCTTACACTCCTACTATCTCATTCAGAAAGAAAATTTACACTGAATTTTGAAATATACATTTTATAATTTAATTCAAAGCTATTTAATTTTTATACATTCAACTTGGTTTATATTTTAATTCAAAACTTTTATTTTTCTTTGTTTCTCTTATTTTGATTTCATTATTATAATTTCTGTCATTATGCAGTAGTCTTATAAGGAAGATGTGGAGAAATATTTCTCTAAGTATGGTACACTATAATAATGTCTTTCTTTTAATTAATTACTAGAAAATTAGCTCTAGTTTGATACTGAACAGTAATTGACTTCACATCTAGCTGCAGCTTTGGTCATCTCCAAGGAAGTATTTCTGTGACCCAGTCCTTCATTTCCTCCAATACCCTGTGATCTCCCATATATCCTAAGAGGTTACTTTGTTGGGAGCTTTGAATCCTTTTAGAAAGAAAGCAAGCATGGATGTTTGCCATAACAACCACACTCATTGAATAGTTCATAGTTTAAGAAAGTGATTAAACCAAAGACTCAAAGTTATTTGAAGAAAATGTTTTCAGACTTGTTTCCTCTGTGTTTTTTCTCCACTAAGGGAAACTTTGTGTAACTAAGTCAAAGAATAGGGAAAGGTCTTCTTTCAGATGAGGTATCTTTTCCAAAAGATGTTAATTGAAAGCAAATGCAAACCCTTCTTTGTACTTCAAGTCATATTGCAACATCTACTGGGGCTTCATCTTTTTTTTTCACTTAAGTACCTTTTATGCCACACCACGGACTTACAGGACCATGGGCATTCAGAGGTCATGTATGTCACTAAACAGGCCTTTGCTCTGCCTGCCATAGTCTATGGCATCTAGCATGGGAAATAAGGAGATGGGTTTTTTTCCTAAGTTTTAAAACAGAAATGACATCTCATAACTCTTGAAAAACAAGCAGTAAGAAAGTGTCAAGAAAACTACCTTCTTGTGTAAAGAAGGCAGCTTTAAAAATCTTCATTTAAGACCTTATAACACAAGTAGTGTTTTCTGAACATTTGATTCATGAATTTTTTTTGATGGATGTAGCTCATTAACAACCTCTGCAACACACTGTAGGTGCTATTCCATCTCAAATCAGTAATTAGCTGTTAAGTTGTCTTGAGTGAACTCATCTATAGGCAGTTCATCTCTATGAAATTAAGTGATGTAAACAAAAGAACAGTTCTCTTTTTCTAAGTATGATCAAATTTTCAAGTTATTTTTCTTGAATTATATTTCTTTGCAGGATAGCTTTTGCACATTCAAGTCATGTGGAGGTGAAAGAGAGGATGAGGATCAGCTCGTGTGGATATCTGCACCTTTAATACATACTGCTGTTTGAGTGAATCTTTTGGGCTGAAAAACCTTTGTGCAGCAATGATTGAATGACAGGGTCTGCTAAGATGCACATTCATTTCAACAAACCCTTTTTTTGTGTGTATGTCAGTAGCTTTGAATCAAGCCTGAGGGTACTAAATAATGACATATAAGCATAAATTGTTTACCTGATATTCTTCCCCTCTTCTGAGCATCTGGAGAGCCTTACTGTTGAGTGTACTGTTTCAGGATACCAGCCTTACTGACATTGATACTGAAAACCTACTACTGACCTTTCACATACTGCCTGTACTGTCCAAAACAAGGTTACTGTGACTGTAACTCCATATGATTGTCAAAACCATCTTAAAAACCATCTAATGGAACACAATTTTAGTGTTTCAGCATGTGCAAACTGGTGGGAGCCTCAGTGGATGTCTCTGGCAAGTTACATTTATTTAATAGCTGTGCTTTAAAGTCAGAGGGAAGTGTGCAGCAGCTGTTCACCTGGTAGAAGAAGGGTGTTTTCCACTGAATGCTGAACTGAGACTCTGGGGTTTTAGGAGGCTTTTCATTTCCTTGCAGTTAAGTGTTTCATGCCTTGAAGTTTTCCTCTATTTCAGCTTATTTCTCAATGTGGTGTCAGGAACATGGCTCAACTGTTTTGTGTCAATAACTCTTGATATGATAGCCCAGCTGAAGTGTTTTCCTGTCCCCACAGCTGTGCAATGTTCTTTGAGTTCCAGGAGGCTCATGCAGTTTCTTAAACTCTTTTTGCTTAGTCTTACGGGTACTAGCTGGTAGACTAGACCAAATTCAATATCCAAGCACTTTTGCCCTTTTAGTATGTCCCCTTTATGCTGCTGAATAGTCTCCTGCAAGCTAAAAATATCTGTTCTATATCAAGCTGTTTTAATCCTTTTACAACTGCTGTGGATTTGTGCCTTACCCTGGGTAGTCTGGAAACTGAGAAACAACTATGGTTTGGCCCAGGATCTTAAAGTATTGATGCACTTCAGCAAACAGGTGACTTATTTTTCTAAATGTAGGATTTGACTTGGGTAATAAAACATATCCAAGTCTGGAGTTTTAATATAGCTTCAGATCAAAGAGGAAGTGAATTTAAACTAATCCACCATTATCATTAAAGCTTCATCTGATACATTAGTCATAAGGTGTTAACTGAAAATAACAAAGGAAATGAGACTAAGTAATTGGCACTTTTATTTTATCAAACAGAATATGTTCGGTCTCCACTTTTTTTCCCCTGTTTTCCCCTACCAGGATAGACATTCAAGGACGATTTCCTTAAAATGAGCTGTGCAAAGTGAATGCTGTCTAATTATTAAGAGGTAACTATTTGTCTCTCTAAGGAAAGACCACTTTGGCTGCTATGTAAAAGACCCCAGTTATAGATCTCTGCAGTCACATTTTTGCCTAGAGACAATGTGCCAGCAAAAGCTTTTATACAGCAGTAGATATCAGTAGATTTAAACTAAAAGCAATTCTACTAAAGCAAGAACTCCAAACAATGTTATTTGTCCCTCAGATTTGTGCATTATTTTAGGAAAGCCATTACTTGGAAATATTAAAAGAAACAAAGGAGAAAGAAGCCTTCCAGGTTTTAGGAATTTCTGTATGAATAGACTCAGGTATCTAAAATTTGTGTATCTCACATGCTATGGTGCAGTTTCGTCAAATGTGTGTGGCAGGTTCAGGAAAGGGGAGACCATAGTTTTGGGGCAGGTGGAGGTGTTCATTCTCTAAGGTTGTAGAGAGTAGTAAGTTCTTGCACAGGTAAAGTATGCTCTTCTATCTCTCTTCTGTTTGAAATCAAAAGTTTTCTCCTGTAAGATTTCTCATCATGTATCCTAAGAAATTCCACAGGAAGAAGAGCCTAAATTGCTTCTTTCAGTGTTCTGTGTAAAGAACTCTCTGTGTTCAAGGACAATACTGAATCAGCATTGATAGGTTAGTTTGGAGTCCCAGAAAACCTATAAAATGAGTCAAAAAAAAAAGAAAATAAAAAGTACCTAATGGCATGTCAGCAACTAAAATGTTATTTTTGGGTCCCACCACACTGCTAACTCTGGTTCTTTTTCACTCTGCTTGCTTGAAAGTACAGCAAATCTAAAAGAGGACCATTTTATAGAGAGTATTACTCAACAGAGACACAGATCTGGGTATTATAGTCTTTGATAGACATGTAAGGTCCCTTCTAAGATTTGACAAAGTAAAACTGCCTGAATTGATCTTAAGCTCATAGTTACCTCATGTTATGGAAGACTTAAAATTCTAAATTATTCCTGTTGGTTTTGTATAACTTAAACCATCTTGCTTATTAGAATAGTCTCACTGTTTAATTATGTTTTGATTCTCTACCCCTATAGATACTCATTTCAGAAAACAGAGCACCAACTATTAATGAATCTGCAAAGACACTGTTGTTGTCTGTGGGTCATTTGTATGCAAGCATCTCACTTGCAGTGAGTAACTGCACTGTATCAAGGTGAGAAGTGATTACTTCTGATTACTTCTGAGAGCTCAAATGAGGTAACCAGACTAGCATGTCTGTCTTGTCCTTGGTCATGGTAATGCTGCCATGAGTTGGATGATAGACTGGCTTCATTTTGGGAAAAAAAGAAAAAAATAGGACATTCAAAAGTTTCTATTTCTTCTCAGAGTATATGACTAGGAAGGATATCGGGGACCTTTTCAGGGTCTGGGTCACTTCTCACCTGTCCCACTCAGCTGACCATCTCATATGCCTGTTGCACATGCCAGCTGTGAAAGCCTGTTTGGATGGTTTTTCTCCATGTCATTCTACTTTCTTCAATCTCAACCTTCTGTGCTTTGCTGCCACATAGTAGCCAGAAAAATGGTGAAAACTAAGTTACCTGATGAAGTTATCTCATGTCTCACCCTAGAGACTTAGATTTCGAATCATCAAATTCCCATGCCATACTGACCTTATGTTTGCCATCTTTCTAACTCTTTGGTACCTTGTCTTGCAAACAAACAGTAGAATGACTTGTTCTTGGGTGGGGGGCTGTTTTGCTTCTGTTGTACTTTCTACTGTAACATTTCCATTCTAAGCAAGACCGTTGGTTGCCAAATCAATATTCATATATGTGGGTGTGTTGATGTATTATCTTGGCAAGCAAAGATTGTTTGTGAAACATAAATCCTTAATGTAACTGATGTGAGTTGCAAATATTTGTTTTATCCTGTTTCTGTATTGTTTTGCTATTATGGTTTAAAAACTTTTTAAAAAACTTTAAAAAATGTATGCAGAATAACAAAAAAACCCAAAAAACAAACAAAAACAACCACCCCCCAAAAAAAAAAATCCCAAACAAAATAGTTGAAAATATGTCATATGTTCATTTGTTCAAGTTACTTCCTCTACTGCTGTTTACTTAACTTGAGGACTAATGTGAAAGTTAATTTCTGTTTAAAAAAAAAAAAAGTGCTTTTTGTAATAAGCCTTTGTTTTTACTGGAGGGATGAATGTAACAAAAAAAAGTGCCAATTCTTTGGAAGACAGGATACTAAGTTAATAATTCCCCCATCATTATTTTCTCAAGAGCTAGAATACTGCACTGGCTTTAGCAACTGTAAATTGTCATGAAGATGTAGCTGATTCTTAACAAGCCACTTGCAAAGATAAAAAAGGGAAAGTACTGTAGTACTCTATGTATTTTATCAAAGTGTTAATCCACACTCTAAATTTAATATATTTTACCTGGTAACGCAATGCTATAATAGTGGATTTAATTTAATTAAATTGAGATTCTGTGCAAGTAAAGTTAATTCTAATTATCAATATGAAAATTAAATTATAATAAAATTATTATTTACTTTCATAACTATTTATGAACATAGGCTATTTGACAAAATAATCCATAGGTATTCTGGATTAATTGATATCTCAATTCATTGTAATACTTCATTATGTTTCATTATGTTTCACTTGGAAATTTCAAGGGACAATTATAAGAAGCTGATGCACCAGGAGATACATTTACCTATACTTGCGGTGGGCAAGTGTCTTTTTGGTGTCTATCTACTGCTGGGTTAAACCGTGATATTCTAACATTCATGAGTTACTCTGGGAGAAATTAGGTGGGACTTTTTTTTTTTTTGGTTGTTTGGTTTTTTGAGTTCTTTTTGGTATGTTTGTTTTTTGTTTTGTTTTAGTTTCTCTGTAAAACATAGAACATTAACATAAGGAACTTGATGTATTTAGATGCAGAAAAATCAGATAGCAATGTTCAATAATACATTTTATATAAATTTCTATTAACTGTTTCTCAAGTCTGAAAAAAGGCCTTAATGATTTAATATGGTACTGTATAAGATACAGTATCTTATTGGTACAGTATCTTATGGTCTCTGATTTTGCATTATGCTGAACTAACTACTGCAGCAAATATCTAGGCACTTCTTTCTGGGCTTGTTAAGGGGTTTCATGTTAAATGGTCAGCTGAGGTAAATGATACTGCTGATTTTGTCAAAGAAGTGGTTTCTTAACTGGTATATTTTTAAGGAGACATAACTGAGTCTGATTTACTAACCAAACTAAAAGAATTCATTGTGCTCATCTCTCCATACAATGAGTTTCTGTAAAATAGTTATGCTGATTGGAAGTCTTGGTGAAAAATTTGTTTCCTGTCTCTTTGCATAAGCACCAATAACATCAGGAACTGTGGGTTTTTTACATAAACTGACATTGTATTATTAATATCAGTATTCTTTCTATATATTTATTAGACTCTCTTCACCTAATTTATTTCCTAAAATTACCTTACAGTAATCTCAGAACTAAAATGTTTTGAAGGCTTGAAAAATATCAAACTAGCTGAAATAATTACAACATATAATGGAAGGACTAATCATTTTCATTAGTAGCTGTCACAATACTTCATCTGTGACCCTTTTAGACTGCGGGTTGTATACATCAAGTAGAGTGCTGTAATTTAATCAATAGGCACATTGAACTCTATCTCAATGCTCATAAGTCTTGTGTAAATTGAGGAGTAAAAATGTTTTTGGTACATATAATTGAAAGAGAACTAATGAACACAAGGGAAAGGTAGCAGGTGCCACTCTTTAAAATGGAAGTTCTAGAGAATCAATTTTCTGCAGACAATTGTACATACACTCTGAACTTGTTGCTTTAATTTCACAAATACTATAAATAAATGCAGTTTCTTCATCTCCCAGTGGAATGTAAATAGCAACTGTTGTTTACATGCTTACTGCCTGGAGACTCGACATGGGGCTACAGAAGGAAAAAATATTGCTGAATAATAACCATCCTATGGTGAAAATTCTCCTTTCTAATGTAAGCTTTATGCACAGACTATTTATGTCTCCCAGGTTCAGAAGGAATGAAAAATCTTACCATTGCAAAAAGATCGAACCACTTGCTTTGAATACTTTCTGGAATAAGCATTTGACAAAAATCTGGAAGTGTACATCTGCTTATCCATGGAAATGGCAACATCTTTGTTGGTTTTTGAACTGTGTGAATGTTTGGCTCTGGTCAAACCTAAATGACTACACACACACACACACACACACACACACACACAGAGTCTCTGCCATATTATCCAATTATCCACTAGGGTGCTATATTATCTGTGTTGTCCAAATGTGCACGATTATATAGGGGTCGTAGAGGGCTGCAGAAGAAGAGAGACTGTAGGCAGAGAACCTGGGGAATTCATGCCCTAAATATTGCTGTTTCATTTGAGTAAAATAAAAAAAAGGGGTTGGGGTGAAGATCAGCAAATTGTAATTTTATTCTGGAAAAAGCATTGAATATGACTTTCCTATTTTTCATCTAAAAGGCTTTCCAATTTGGTTTTATCTGAACAAATTCCACCTGTAACTTTAAATAAAACCAACACCAAAACCATCCCCAAAACAGCAACAAAAACCCACAGCAAAACCAAACAAACAAAACCCCCAAGCTTTTGAAAGAAATAATTAAAATAAAACCCTAAAACTCTAAGTCTATTCATTAGATTAGGTATAAGTTATGCATTCAGTGTGCTAAACTTGAAATATATTTTGTGTAAATTCTGTTGGTGTAAGACTTTTCTCTTGAGTTGACACATGCATATGCTTTTAAAAAAAAAAAACAAAAAAAAACACCTTAGCAACATCAAGTAATTTTTCCATTTTCAAAGGTAGTTTGTAAATATCAAGATGATGGATTTATGTGAACGAACTCATGAATATTCAAAGTATGAAACATTCTAGTCTCTACAGCATTTGAACTTGTTTGACTTGTGGATATCAATGCAGTCTATGGGGAAGCCACTCTTCTGTGACTTGTTTTCATAACTAGCTTTCACTGGAGCCGCTTTTCACACTTCTCCTTGTGTGACTGAATATAGTTATACAGAGACAGCCAATAAAGCATTCAAACAATAATGCATAAATATTTGTCAGCATTCATTAACATTTTAGAGAATGCAAAATACTTGAATGAAGTCAGATCTTTGTCTAAATCTTCCTTGCAAGCTAGTAGTGAAGACCCCACAACACTTTCAGTAGGGACATTAATGATGGATGGAAGGACTTCTTTAATGCTTGGTCCTCTCCTAAATGCATTGTATGTAATGCTTTAGCACAAAATGGATTTTCTGTATGCTTTCACTTCTAAACAGGCCTCTCTGTGCATACTTCTGTGATGCTCCAAAAATATCTTCTCCATAAATATGCCCTTTTTGATGAGTACACTCTAAAAGTTGTATCTGCTATGATAGTTATTTCCTGTTTGTAATTAAATAGGGCTGTCTCAGTTCTGGGTGTGACTTGTATAATTAAAGCAGGCTTTCTCTTTGTATGCTCTCAATTCAATAGCAGAAAAAATAACTATAGGGAGTTGTAGATGTGTCTAGCACTCTTGCCATAAGCAAGTAAGCGGTATCTTTAAAAATGGATGCTTTAGGATGTATTGGAAACCAACAATCCTCATCAGTAGAAATCTCCTGCTATTAGAGCAGATGAGTAGAAAAGAGATCAACAGTAGTGGGAAAGCCAGCAAGCCAAACATTAGTACAAAGAAATTGTCAAGGGAAGGAGTTGCTCTCTGCAATATTGTCTGAATGAGAGGCATGAACCAAAAACTGGTGAAAAGCAGAGCATCTAAACTAGGCTTAGGAAAAACTTAGAAATATGAAGATCAATCATATTGATTTAAGATACAATCTTTAGGAGCTAGTGGGCAGAGGGAACAACTGTTACTTGAAAGCTATGGGTGTACAGAAACCATTTATTTCATGTTGTCATCTAGTGGCTATTGGTATGGAAAGAGACAAATGCTGTGAAAAAGCAATTGAAATAGTAGAGATTTTTCATTTAATTTTGGTTTTGCTTTGACTCCTACTAGGATTAGGAGCATCATTTTTTTATTATAATACTAGAACTGTATCATTCCTGTTGTGTTAAAGTGAAAAATAATGCTGGGAGGGGTTGTGAAGGGAAAGAGAAGAAATGATGAATTTAGGCATTATCATTTATGTGTTATCATAATTATTTAAAACAAACAACAAAGCAAAGCAGAGCAGTAGGAAGAGTGAAGGGTAGGAGGAACATCTGTAAAACAAAATAAGAACAGATATCTATACAACTGTATATTAGGTGTCAGTGAGAACACTAGGTAGATAAAAGATCTTTCTCAGTTTTGTCAAGCTAAACATGAAATAGAATTTTTCATTGCTGATACTGCGTACTCATCAATTCTACATTCCATCTGCAGCATACTTCCACTAAAAAGGAACTCGTTTATTGCCTGTGTTTATTGCTTTCGTCTCTATTTGATGGTAAGTGGTAATCAAAGCTTTGACATGTTTCATATACATACACCGAATAGGAAGCTTTGAAATGCAAAGACAATCATTGCTCATTAAAAAAACCCACAATGAATTCAACCACGAGAAACAAAAAACCAAAACTACACTGAAGAATATTTGAGAGGATGAATTTGAATGTGACTGTTAAAAGCTTGTCAAAAGATTAAGGAAAGTGCATTCTGGGTGCTTGAACTGTAAAAATTGAAAACAGAAGCTAGATGCGAATGCTTTTTCTAAACACCATTGGCCTTACTTGCACTGATCTCCCTTGGTATGAATAGTAAGTGACTTCTGCTCAGAGTGGAAGATATGCAGAAGGAGCTTTACCTCCTGTAGTAGATCTAGACAAGTAGCAGCTTCCCAATTCCTAATTTTTTTTTAGCATTTTGAAACTTCAGTTCCATTCTGATGTGAAGCCCTTTGAATTTATTGCATATAAGACCTTAGATTACATTTTGGTCAATATCTTGGTGACAGTCAACACACATCCAAGAGTGAGGAGAAAAAAGAAAAAAACACGTTAGTTTATTGAGATCAAGGTCTTGAACTCAATCTCTCTTATACTGTGGAAGTTTTATAATAATAAACAATCTTTAATGAGAGTCTGCTCAAAATTTTGTGAAATGTGGTCAGTATACAATAGTTCTAATGTATGTGCAGTATCATCCAGAAATCTCACAGGTGGATATCTCTGGATCTGAATCAGCATAACTAAGCAAATTTATTTTAACCTTGACTATTGTGTAGCTAATCTTGCTTACTTTTTTTTTTTTAAATACTTCTCCAGTGGGAAAAATTGAATAAATTTTTCTCAGAAAGCCTTTGTGCCTCCTAAAATTATTAGATGGTGAGCATAATTAAGTTGCCATATTTATAGGAGCAAAATAAAAGCCATTCTGATAATAAGAATGCCAACAATAAACTACTTGAGGAATTATTGATGGAACTTGCTATAAGGGAAGCAACACATGAGTGTAACTGAATCCTTTTGTGTGAGCATAGACACTATAGTAAAGAAATATACAGAGAACATCATATTTCTGTGTCAGTTTCTTGAAAATACTGATAAATCATCTTCTTGAGATTCATGGCTTCTTAGATGGAATAGTACACTTTCACGCATGAGGTGCACTTAATATTGGCCAGCACTGTGGAAGATGGAGAACTCTGACCCACCAGCATTTTTCACTGTTCTTGTCTGATCTAGTTATGGATCTGCATGTCAGCTGTGTTAGCCAAATATTCACCAGTCGTTCTCTTAAGGTCAAAAGTCTGTGCACTCTGTTACCAATATCAATGATCTGGCATAGATAACAGAGAAAATCTTAAGACCAAAAATACTCATCTTTGTGCTCCCCCACAAATAAGAGAGTATGCACAGCTGCTGAGCACCATTATTCTTAACACTAAGTGAAATTAGAGGTTAGTTTGCAGTGAGGGCAAACTCATGTACTTGTGTTATCAGAGCTGTGAAGGAAAGCAAGGGGCATTAAAATATCTGGTGCTGCAAAAAACCTTTAAGATTTCTTTTCAAGCACTGAAGCAGGACACGTGAGGTGTTGTTCTGAGAGTGGTAAAGGTAAAACGGCCTCCTGGCTTCATTAATACTCCTCATGTCTGGGTGGGCTCCCTCTTGTGGTTCCTTAATATTTGTAGCTGAAGTACCGCATATAAACAGGCAGTACAGGTATGGGAAACAGGAAAAGAGGAAAATCATTCAACCACTAAGGTGAACCATTATTTCTCCAGTCAGAATGTGGACAGGAGATAAGAAAATAAATTCTGTAATAAAAAGAATTTGTTAAATAGCTTTTCTGAAAATAAGAAAATAATTCTAAAAATGCTGAAATGATGTGCTAGTCAGGGTGTTTATTAATGTAATGCATAAAACTATGATGTATCTCTAGCAGACAATACTGCAGGGTTCAGACATGAGGAATATCATTATAGTAAGAAGTACAGAAACATTTTACAGCCTGGTAGCAAACTCAGTTGTTTGCTGTATGATTTGTTGAGTTTATAGGACTCATATTTGAACTCTGCTTTTTATAAAATAAGACACTCAATCTGTCATGTGTTTGTGATATAGAATCACTTATTCTAAACAACATATACAAACACGTTCAACAATAGTTTAAACCGAAAACGTCACTGGACTTCTCCCTTTATGTGTCCAGATTTGAAAGAATTGGACTTCTGTAACATGCCTTTTTTGAGAAAGACTGATTTTGAAACTCTTTGCCAGGGCAGTTCTCTGGTGCAGCTCTCCATTTTGGTTTGGAGACAAGTTCTATCTTCAGTAATCAGTGCAGAATGAAAGACTGCACCTGGGATCAGTCAAACATCCTCTATGGTTGTCTAAACATATTTGCCTGGAGAGGAGAGATCTAGTGAACTAAATCTCAAAGAAACTTGTGAATGTTGGCTTGAAGCAGGTTGCTTGGATATTGATGTTAATGATGTAGCTGCTGAAGGACGTTGGTCTCAGGTGGATTTCTTTGCTCTGAGGAATAGTAGAGTGATCAGGATTTGCTACCACTGTTGGCTAATCTTGGGAGGGGGTAGGGCAGAGTGAGCTGTAAATAGAAGACTTTTCTTCAACACGTCTGAGGCTAGACTGACAAGGAGCTGTACTAACAGATTTAACTCAAATTCTGCTTGATCTAATAATATGCTCATCTCTTGGGCCTTTAGCAGATACTCAATAGATATTTGTCAGAGACTTTGAATAGTACAAGCCTTTTGAATTTCTCCATTCTGTAATCCACCACTAACTTGTAGTCTCCCAATGAGAGTGTTTCACAACCTGAGTATAAGAATAGACAAGAAGTAATCAAATGCATTTGTATTTGAAAAATAGTCGAGTCTGTTGTAGACGAAGACAATTTCAGAAGCCTGAAAACTTGATTGCAGTTTCTGCATAGTGAGATTCTAAGAACTTGTAAACTGTGACCCTTGATCTTTGTAACAAATAAAAATTTAAAATATTTGCATCTGACAACAAATAAAATGAAAATTAATGAAATTAGTGATATGAGCTCTGCAACTGCCAGTTGGTTATAAGCAATGCTTGCTAAGAACTCCTTTTCTTCCTGCCTAAAACCATTCTATTATAGAATAGCAGAGCTGTGACAGAAGGAAACTTCAAAGTCCTGCTGCTAATGAAAGTGGTTAGAAGGGAACAAATAAGAATTTTTATGGCTGTGAGATGACAGCCTGTGTTTGGAGTGAGAGTGACAAGGAGCAATAGGTGTGTGCAGAGTCCTTCTGGTACAAGTCAGAGTGTCCTCATGGGCACGGGGTTGTGAATTCTGCAATATTTCAGAAATCTGTGCATATCTGTGTTTCAAAAAGTAATATCTTATGCTCCAGAGATTCTTTTAAAGAAGAAATGAGTTTTTATCTTAAACTCTATTGCATGTGTCTAACTTTGATGCTACTGCATTTGAAGATCTATTTTATCATTAGCCATACCTTGTGTATAGGTATTCAAACTAATGGTGTTAAACACAACCATTCTCATTTCATCATACTTTGTCTTGCATTTGATTTAAATTTATATAAATAACCTCAGAAAATGGTAGAAATTATAAGCTAAGCCTTAAATTCTTGTGTTTGCTAAAGAGGTGTGCTGACATTATGGCTGTCCTCTATCACTGAAAATACTCTATAGTCATTTACTCCTATAGGAAAATAAGCAAATGTATTAATTCATACTCATTAGTAAGTGTTTGATAAAATGTTAATAGTGGCTCTTTTCTGTAATACAAAAAATCCCCATACACAGCTACCCCACTAAAAAAAAATAAATAAAAATTCAGATAGCATCATCATTAAACCAAGGAAATAAAGATAGTGCATTGTCCTAGAAAACAGACATATAAGTGCATCTTTTTTCTTTATGAAAGGTATCTTCTTATTTCATGGAGATGGGAGTGAAGAACAAATAAAGATCCTCATAGCTTGTCAACTTCTAAACTTAAACCCAGTATAATACAAAAGAATAATAAACATCTTTTGTTCTTGATCCAGGTGGGGGAGAAAAAACCTCCCAAGAAACTATAAACCTTGTACCTCTCCTCAGTTTAAATGTAGGTTGTGTCTCTAGTGAACATTCTAATCATTAGAGGTTTTTCTTGTTTTCATAAATATACTTTTACTTCTAGGAGAAAATGTTTATGTAGCTGAGCATATACAGTTCATTTTTAATACAGACAAGATGAAATTATTTATCATGAGAAATATTGGTAATTTTTTCTTATCAAACTGTTCTCACAAATTCTTTTTTTCTGTAAGCACTCTGGTACCATGATTTATTTAACTGGCATCTCTCTCTTCTTGAAAAAGTTACCAACAGCTGGGACCCAGCAGTCCTCTGGCAAATCTAGGCTGCAGTTCTGAATTCATATATATCACATATCTATACCCTTCTGATGTGGGTATTGGGCACCAGCTGATATTTAAAATGTCAGGTACCTGTTTTTCGCTATCTAGGATTTGGAACAGGGTACTCAAGCCCTCCTAAGGAAGATGCGGCTCAGCTCAAAATGCCTTCCCTCCCTGGAGGAGTTTGCAGTGCCTTCATCCTGGAGGAGCCCGGGTCATGACAGAAAAGGCCATTTTATATGGAAGTGGAGTATGTTGGAAGTCGTAACAGTGTGTGCATTCTTTAATTCAGGTACCCTCGAAGTTTAGTCCATATAGGAAAATGAATTAACTACCATTGCTATATTTAATTTTTCTCTAGGCCTTTGAAAAAATTACTATCTGGACTATTGGATACAGTCATAACTGGCCATTTTTGGTGTCCTATAATAATCTATGAAATCCCTACCATATCAGGTACTACTGAAAAAGGAAAGTAAAATTGCTTATCAAACTATGGAGAGTATAAAATTGTTGCCTGCCTATACTGAGAGAAGGAAAAGATGTTTCTAAGGAAGCTGCTGTTCTAAGCAGAAAAAAGGGACATACACAAATTCTTAATCCATCTTGCAACTTGGCAGATTTACAAGACATTTTTCTTTTCAACTGAAAATATAGCAAAAAAGCTCTAAGGTTTAAATTAGTCAAAATCAAGTACCAAACTGGACATTAATCTCTTACACACAGAAGTTTCAAACACATTTTCTATTCTAAGGAACCATGACACATTTTTATATCTATTAAAATGTATTTCTGTTAAAATATGCAATGATTTTGACAGAAGTTGAAGAAACAGTATGTAAATTTTTTCATATAAAGTTTGAGCAGACACTTTAACTAGATGGATTCCTATTAGAAGATGGATGCTTAAAGTTTAAGGTTATTACAGTCTTCATTTCCTAACAGGAATTACATGAAGTGGCATTCATGTATTTTACCTGAAATTACTTGAAGATCAAAGAGGTATGTAAAAAAAATTTCCCATTAAGGACAAGAAACTCATTAAAGAGCTATAAGTAGATCTGGAATGGAATGTCCTAATGGAATACAGTACCATCTTGTGAGAAGGCTAATAAATACTTCTCAAGGTCACTCAACAGAATACCATTTTTTCTTGGCATTCATCAACTTAACACAGGCTTCTAGATCAGAAGTTTTCTAGATAGAGAAGAAGAATCTTGACCTGATTTTTGCAAGGTTTTGAGGATAATTACATGGGGATCTGACAGTAAATACACATGGGAAAGTTAATGCAGAGTAGAATCATATACCTCATTCTACATCTTACTATTGCTAGCAACAGCAACAGTGCATGAGCAGATAAGAGGAGATAATAAGTTGCAATGTTTACTCTCTGAAGTTTAGAAGCTCTCTCTCTTTTCATATGAAAGATGATTTTTTTTTTTTAATTTTCTCCAAGTATAATCAGTAAAAGCTACATCACTCAAAGCAGTCAATGTGTACCAGAGTACTCACAGAAATTTTTACAGCCCTAAAAGTTGTCTTTGCTTGGCTGTGCCAGATACATTCTAAGTCTGAATTCAGGAATTGAACTGTGGTCCTAATGTGAGCTGGCAATATGTTCCCAGCATGCAAACTCTAACTGCAGTTTTGGGGGATGATTAACTGTCCTAGCAATCTCTGATCAGTGTGTTTTTGTGCCAGAGGGACAAGAAACACGTAAACAGAATGGCACACAGCCCATCACCGCTATTGACTCTGGTTCATGTTGCTTTTTTTTGTTTGGTTTTGGTTTTGGATTTGTTTCTTTGTCTTTCAGAGCAAATTGTTAACCAGCTAGTTCGGTAGGATGGCACAGGGTAACTATCACAGGTTAAGGACTTTCTGTCTTTTAACTTGATAAATTTCCTGTTGTTTCAGTCTCCCTTGTCTTCCTGTCCTCAATTGCCTCAGTCCTGTGATCAGTAAGATAGACAAGGCAAAGAGTAGGAGGCAGCATTCCTGACAGTCCTCATGTTTCTCCCCCTCTCTGTCAACAGTAAGAATACCAGTAATGAAAGCTGACAAAACTTAAATCCCATCTCCTTATCCTCACAGAAGCTTTTAATTTTTTTTTCCTTAAAATATACCCTACTTTTCCTAACTCCTCTTGTCCCTAATCTCCACCATAAAGCGCCCTGTATCTCTTATGAGGCTGAAAGAATCACTGGTAGGTTTAAAAATCATCTGAGAATGTCAATGTGGTTTAATTTCACAGATAAATGGTATTTGCAAAACCAAGTCAGTCTAGAACTTAAATTGTTCAACAATAACTGATTTTTAAAGGAAATTGAATTCAGAATCTGGAAAAAAAAGAAGGTAAAAATGAATTTGCACAGCAGCTTAGTATCTAACTTCAGAGTATGAAGTGATGCCTTATATACTTGAAAATATTTTTTGTGTTTCATACTTATCTGTTTCTGTTTGTCAATTTTGATTGCTGTGACACAATCATACTTTCTCTTTGCCACCATTCAGTGTCTTGCAGTATTCCACTGTGGAACAAGCTTCTCTCCTTTGTCTTGGTTTAGGGTTCTAAGATTTTATTTTGCTCCATATCTTAGAGAACTATGTATTTTGGTAGCAAGGAAAGCAAAACAGGTAGCACATAACGCAGGAAGCATAAAGTCAGATTTTCAGCAAACTTCTTAGCTTCAATCTCTGTCACATCAGTGTTCTTTATGTTCCTAACCTTAGAACTTTCCTTATGAAAACCAGTCTGTTGATTTCTCTGGTTGGAAACAAATGAAGAAGAAACTGTGGGCACTATACACATTATACTTAGGTTGATTTGACATATCATAACAACCACTGAGTTTCCACCAACAGCCAATATTTCTGCCTTTGCTATGTAAGCAAGTGGGATTAATCAATGTTTTTCTGTTAAAGATAAAACAAACATCTGAATGTGCAATGTGCTTTACATCTCTGTCATAATGTTTTCAGTTTATTGTCCTGTGTTACTTCCAGAGGTCTTTTCTTGTTTCTAGTAATAATGCAGTGTTTTATTCCCCCATATACTAAAAAAATGTATTCTNGTTTTCTCTTTGCGTCAGTGTATCTATTGTAATACCTTTCATTAAATTGTAATTCTGACTTATAATCTCTCTTGTGCTAGGTCCATTTCTCCTGACAGTTTACCCTTAAACCAGCACACTCATGTTTTCTTTCCATGTAAGATAATGCAAACATTCAATATTTTTTCAAATCAATCAGATAGTAGGCTCTTCAGAAGTGTTTGCTGCCTTATTGGTACACATTATTTTACATCTTGTCTCTTTTCTGTAATATTCTGAGGTAGTTTCACATTCACTAATATCACAAAACTATGTTCTTTGAGAATTTGATCTTCTTTGTACTGATTTATGGTCTCTTGCTACCTTAAGGCAAATTGTAAACTTTTGGTTTGATTTATTTTGGAGTGCATGTTACAGAGTTTTGAAAAAATGTAACAGGTTTTATTACCTGTCATCTTTCTAATTTCCAGTTAAGTCTCTTCCTTATGTCACTTTCAAGTATAATCTTAGGTGTAATTTCTGTGATGAAGAGATCAAATTTCATACTCACAAAGTCTTTTCAATTATTCTTTTTCCCTTTTTCATATCCCTTTGTTCAATATTGTCCTTTTTACATTCGTAGAGAAGCATTTCCTAATAATTACACTTTTTGAAGACATTTGTTTTTTCAGATTTCTCAGGTCTTAGATGATATAGAAATCTAGGTGTTTGCTGTTTTAAATTTGTTTTCAAATGATTGCTGTTATTGTAATCAGCTGAATTACTGATCTTCATTCCACTTGAAGAGAAGTCCAAACAATCCACCTAATTGCCCCATATCTAACTTTGATTTCTTAGCAAGGTATTACAGATACGTGTTTTGTAGACAAGCACTTACTAACTAAAGCAATCCAGGTCATAATACCTAAACAACTTAGAAAGTTTACTAACATATCAGAGCTGTTATTATTATCTTCTAGTATTTTCTTGTTTTTTGCTAATTGGAATGATGAGAAACAAAAAATTAAAGAACTTTCATGGATCTTTTAACCCCTTCATTAGTTGTGGATTAAAATATATATTTAAGATAATCATGCCTACTTAGACAACACAAAAACTACCATGCTATTCTTCAAAACCCTGTAAAGGAATTCATGGTGGAAAGACATCACCTAGTATTAGTTTCCAGTTCATTGCTCCCTGGGTTTTTTTCATTCTGCAAACCCAAGCTTATTGAGCAAAATATCCACAGCTCCACATATATATCCTGTAACTGAAAATGTGTAAATGTATTGATTTTGCCGCAGATGAAATTAATGAAAAATTTAAGTCTTGGGTGACCTTGACAATTATCTTGCATCTATTTTCAGATGTGTTGAATGAAGTTGCATATTATAGTAAAAACCCCCCAAAAAACAGTGAATGCCGATACCTTTACCATGAAGGATAAATTGAATCCATAAGACAACCATCATTCTATCATCTCTTTTCACTTACTTTATACATATATTCCATATGATATGAAATAAGCACCTGTACAGACAAGATGGCAGTGACTGCTGGTTAGTACTGCAGTATTACCTAATTATGAGGTGAGTTGTTTTGTGATTTAGTAAAATCATAACTTCTTTGTGAGAGGGGTCTGTGCAAAGAATAATAGTATTCTGAGAATTTGTAAAATGATCACTTTGCACACTTACGCTTCACGTTAGATGTTTTAAAGTACTCCAAGAATATTTTAAGGGTGGGGGTGACATTTCATACACTTTGTTCTATTGCAGAAGAAACAAAAAAAATACAAACTTTCTATTCTGCCCGAAGCTGTGTCATTTAAAAGATGTCACCTTGAGTTAAAGTTGTTAGGAGATTTGTTGGTATTGAAGATTATTCATTTTATTTCCTTTTTTTGTTAACTGATGAGATTTTTTTTATTTATTTTTTTCTAAGGCAAGCACTTTCAATAGTAATTTCCATCAAATGTTTCAAAAGGATTTTAAAGTGTAGAAATGGTACAAAGTGGCAGATCTTTCTTATGACAAATGATGCATATTGACAGGCACAATATGTTACTGTCCTAGGCAGGGCTGTGTAAATAATGTCATTTTTTATATTAATAGAGGGTGGGGAAAGGACATATGCTAGTTTTTCTTGTTGATCATGAAGTATTTTTACTCAGAAAAACAAAATAAACCCCTCATCTATTCAACATCTCCACTCCAAACAATATGGGACAGCCTTAATTAGATGGAAAATATGTCCTCAGATAGCAAGCTTGATTCAATCTTTGATATTTCAATCTTCAGAAACTGCCCACACAGCAAACACCTCTCACCAGAAAAATTATTATTGTCTAGTATTGTTATTATTANTTGATTTCTTAGCAAGGTATTACAGATACGTGTTTTGTAGACAAGCACTTACTAACTAAAGCAATCCAGGTCATAATACCTAAACAACTTAGAAAGTTTACTAACATATCAGAGCTGTTATTATTATCTTCTAGTATTTTCTTGTTTTTTGCTAATTGGAATGATGAGAAACAAAAAATTAAAGAACTTTCATGGATCTTTTAACCCCTTCATTAGTTGTGGATTAAAATATATATTTAAGATAATCATGCCTACTTAGACAACACAAAAACTACCATGCTATTCTTCAAAACCCTGTAAAGGAATTCATGGTGGAAAGACATCACCTAGTATTAGTTTCCAGTTCATTGCTCCCTGGGTTTTTTTCATTCTGCAAACCCAAGCTTATTGAGCAAAATATCCACAGCTCCACATATATATCCTGTAACTGAAAATGTGTAAATGTATTGATTTTGCCGCAGATGAAATTAATGAAAAATTTAAGTCTTGGGTGACCTTGACAATTATCTTGCATCTATTTTCAGATGTGTTGAATGAAGTTGCATATTATAGTAAAAACCCCCCAAAAAACAGTGAATGCCGATACCTTTACCATGAAGGATAAATTGAATCCATAAGACAACCATCATTCTATCATCTCTTCTCACTTACTTTATACATATATTCCATATGATATGAAATAAGCACCTGTACAGACAAGATGGCAGTGACTGCTGGTTAGTACTGCAGTATTACCTAATTATGAGGTGAGTTGTTTTGTGATTTAGTAAAATCATAACTTCTTTGTGAGAGGGGTCTGTGCAAAGAATAATAGTATTCTGAGAATTTGTAAAATGATCACTTTGCACACTTACGCTTCACGTTAGATGTTTTAAAGTACTCCAAGAATATTTTAAGGGTGGGGGTGACATTTCATACACTTTGTTCTATTGCAGAAGAAACAAAAAAAATACAAACTTTCTATTCTGCCCGAAGCTGTGTCATTTAAAAGATGTCACCTTGAGTTAAAGTTGTTAGGAGATTTGTTGGTATTGAAGATTATTCATTTTATTTCCTTTTTTTGTTAACTGATGAGATTTTTTTTATTTATTTTTTTCTAAGGCAAGCACTTTCAATAGTAATTTCCATCAAATGTTTCAAAAGGATTTTAAAGTGTAGAAATGGTACAAAGTGGCAGATCTTTCTTATGACAAATGATGCATATTGACAGGCACAATATGTTACTGTCCTAGGCAGGGCTGTGTAAATAATGTCATTTTTGATATTAATAGAGGGTGGGGAAAGGACATATGCTAGTTTTTCTTGTTGATCATGAAGTATTTTTACTCAGAAAAACAAAATAAACCCCTCATCTATTCAACATCTCCACTCCAAACAATATGGGACAGCCTTAATTAGATGGAAAATATGTCCTCAGATAGCAAGCTTGATTCAATCTTTGATATTTCAATCTTCAGAAACTGCCCACACAGCAAACACCTCTCACCAAAAAAATTATTATTGTCTAGTATTGTTATTATTACTCTTACTCACAAATGCCTGAATCAAAAGTCTTAATTTTAAGATTATCTTCCCTTGCTCTTGATTGAAAAGTTTTGCCAAATATAGTCATCCTGAAATTCCTAACCTTTCTCACTAATTTCTTTGTCCAAAACAAATAGTTATTACTACCAAGTAGTCCAAGGAAGGGGTTCTATGCCTTCATCCATTTGATTTTTTCCTGATTTAGTTTTGGAGGGCTAGTGGAAAGAATTTATCATAAGTGGGCACCAGGTCCCAGTTCTTGAAAATTTCACAAGAGATAGAGTCAGATGGCACCTGGGAGAAGCAAGCAACGAGCTCAGTGTGGCTGTTGCCCATGGTGACTGTCTTTCATAGAGAAAGGTTTGTGCAAGGAAGAATGTGGGTGAAGCTGACCACCCCTTTCTGCAGGTACTGACTGGGATCATTGCCTAGTTTCCATGACTGCTCCTCAACATCCCTCTCTCCCCACCTCACCTGTATGCAGTGCAGTTCTCCCTCCTCTTACTGGTTTTGCTATCTGAAAAACAATTACTGTACATCTCAGATGAGCTCAGCTTTATCCTGACTCACTTGTAAAGAAAATATGACTGGTAATAAGCCTCATGGGATCTTTTTCTTGGCATGCTTGATTTTATAAATGTATGATACTTCTGTTAATCAATTAATGTCATTCTGGTGAACTAGTTATCACTCAGGAAAAATGATCTCAAATTTGAAAGTGTCTCTTGCTTTAATTTGTATGCCTCCTTTTATCTGGGAGGTTGACTGTTCTGGCTGGGGCGTGGCTGGAAAGGTAGAAGCTGGAAGTGGAGGTACTCGGCACTTGTGGGGACATGTAGCCATTAAAAATGTGCATTGCAGATGTTAGGTGTGATGCAAACCTCACCTTGTGGATGGTTTTATAAATAGGAAATGTATTATTTAGGTCATGGGCTTAGAAAAGCACTTTTTTTCCCCTCTAGATTACATTAAAGAATGAAATGTATACATTTATGTTATAATTAATATATATATTAATTTGAATTTATTGATATCTTAGATGAATATTTATTCATATTAGAAATGTAACTGAATTTAGATATATCTTCAGGTTAATATTAAAGGGTCTTGGCAATGTAGGCACATTTGTCATTAGTAGTCAATTAACTTTTTTTCTCCTGTGGAAATGTTAAATAAAAGCAAAAGGCTCATCTATTTTTAGAAGTAATCACTGTAAATTAATTAGAAGATGGAAGAATATAAGCACTAGTTTAAAACCTCAAAGGGATGTCCTGATTTTTACTGCCATGGAAAAATTATTTTTTCTGAATGTTTGTGAGTATCTATAGTATATTTTCATACCAAACAGTGTTATAGCTAAAATATTCTGACTTTCTAATTCTGCCCTTCCATTCCCTTCTGCTTGAGGAGTAGGTCGATGTAATGAGTAGACCCTCATTCTCTCTTAGCTTTCAATGGTTATGTTTGATTTTTTTCCTTATCTATATTTCATGTCGATCAGATAAGAGCTGACCTGAAGAACAAGCCCAGTGATATGTAGAGTCCAACATGCAATTGCTGACAGTAGAAAATGTGCTAAAAGAAGGTACAAGTACCTTGTAGAGATTATTATAGAATGATTTGATGACAGAGAAAGTTTCTTAATACACAATATTTTAATATTTACTCATTTTCCCTAGGCTTTTAGAGCCTCTGTAGCTAATATCCTGTTATTTAGTTTTTGTGTGCTTGCTTGTCTAATCTTTGAAAGTGTTGAGGTCTGATAAATTTCTTCCTTGTATGATATTACATTTGACAGCTTAAGCTATTAAGCCAGCTACTATATACTACATATTCTGAACTCCATCCTAAACTTTCTTCTGGAAACCTGTGCATATAGTTTTTTTCTCACTTTTAAAGTCCTGGTCTATGATATTGCAGTAGGTTTTTTTGGTTTGGTTTGTTTGGGGGGGGGGGGGGGGGGGGGTTTGTGTTTT
>VWZF01003633.1:108456-162775 GCA_013396755.1 Sclerurus mexicanus | reverse complement strand
TGTTTGGGTGTTTTGTTGTTGTTTTTGTTTTTGGGTTTTTAGGTATTTTGTCTGTTTGTTTGTTTTGTGTGTGGTAGCTGATATTTATGATTCACAGTCTCAAATCCCAACTACTGCTGAGAGCTGGGAGAGATTTATCTGCAATTTTTTAAAATACCAAAAGGAAAGTTAACGTGAAAAGTGCCATACCTTATTCACAGGTACCTGACTGCATTAATAAATTGGAACTGGCAAAAAATCCTAACTCCAGGATTGTAGTAATGCTAGAGATGGAATGAAGGGTAGGAGGCAAAGTTTCCCTTTTGGGGAGAACATAGGCAAGGATAAAGTGACTACATTTTCTTTTGGAACTCTTACTGCATGCAGTTTAGTTGCATACTGAAGTGCAAAAATCATAGTTGGTCTAACTGGACGCTGATATGTTCCTAGAAACTTAGGATATATTGCAAGTTGCATTTGTGATTTCTGACAGTATCATACAAGATATACGTATCCATGTTAGAAGTTACTTTTGATTTAATTTTTCTTTGTTCAGAAGAGCATGGTTAAGATAAATATATAAGTAATTTCTTACTGTTTCTGAAAGGCTCTATTCTCCCCTACCTGTATGTCAGGCTTATTAGCTTTAACCTCAGTATGAGAGACAAAGAGGAAAATCTTAAGAAGCATGAACAATAGCTAATCAAGCACAGTAATGAAGCAGAGCTTATTTTCTTTTTTATGTAATGTCTGTGCCAAACTAGGACCTGATTCAACAACTCTCTTAGTGACTGTCAGTTAATGCACTACTCAGCTCAAAATATTCTTACACAATCATACTGGGGAATTATTTACCTTTTACTAAAAATTTGGAGACATAACTATTAAGTAGTCCTCAACTTTTTGCTCTGTTCCATTCTATGTCTTTGATAGATTATTTTGATCCTTTTAATCAAACAGCCTCCCCACAAATAATTAGTCCTTACCAGCTCTGTCAGATAAGTATCTGTGTAAATATGATAGGCATTCATGAGAAAATTATATCCTTTTCTCTGAAGTAGCATTATATGCTTGCAGTATATCCAGGTAAAATGTCATTCGTTGATATGATGTAAAAATGCACAGAAGGGTATATTTCTGTAGCTGTAAGATATAAATTTTAAAAGTATCATTAGAGAAGTAATAGAATTTATGTCAACAGTTATAAATATTAAATTTTATATAAGATCTTGCAGAACATTTCTAAAGAAAGTGGAAGTTTAGAGAGGAGAAAGCTTTTCCCAACCCACTTTGCCTTGTGGGGAACAATCCCTGCAGGGGCACTCAGATTTGCAGTTTTGAGAGATTTTTAGGTGCTGTGTTGTGTGCCACTCCCTCACCACTTAGTCTCCTTGACACCCTGTCATGTGAAAGGGGGAGATTTCTTTGACCCTTAGTGTGGGGTTCCAGTGTCCCAAGAAAGCCCAGACCCTTGTGCTCAACCAGTCTGTCAGAGTCCCATTATGAGGACCCTTCACTGAACAGTCCTGATGGATCAGGGGGTGATTTGGTTGACTTATCCAGAGAAATATGCCAACACCATATGAGATCGCTTAGTGGGTCTTATCACTTTATTCAAGTGCATTACACATTGCTGGCAACTGCTAGTGCCCAGGAAGGACCACCACTGACAGTTTATGGAGTAACACTCTGTGTTAACATAAAATTGTGACAAGTTCAGGTTCAAGGGTTGCCACTGATGGTATCTGACTGCAAAAATGTATTTAAAGCAATACACAGACAAGCTCTAATGCCCAATAAAAGTATTCAGCATTCACAGTATTCAGAGTGTGGTTCTTACCCAAAGGCTTCCCTATGGGGAAGCAGACAGGTTAAGCCTGTTGACTGATTCCAGAAGTTACAAGTGAGTCTTTCTTAACTTTTCCCCCATTCTTGACTTACTTTTTTACTATTTTTTTATATTTAGGTGGAGCTTGAGTGATTCTAATCATAAATACTTTTCTTGCTGATTGGTGTAAAATTCTCTCACTTCACTTTTAAAGATACAATTAAAAAAATTGTATGGCCAGTGGGGGGTGGTTCTACCTTAGAGACAGGCAACTTTCGAATGGAGGTGTGTGTTAATATTACAGTTATGCTCTAATAAACCAAGTTCATCCAAGGAGAGAGATTTTGCCACAGTTGTTGGCTCAGCAGCAGGACATCCCTAGGTTGACAGGTGCTATACAGTCTTATCAAATACAAAATACCACCACGTTCCCCTCCCTGCAAAGATTGCTATGGACAGAGGCTGCAGCATCTTTGTTCTACTCCACCCTCCATTCCATCCCTTTTAGCAGGTGTTCACTGTTATATGGGGAATCATAGTGGAGCATGTCAACTGTGTTTCATCCAGGGAGTAGCAGCTGCACTTTACCTTATAATTTCCATACCATTATAACTTCTGTTAGTATGTGAATATAACTCTTCAGTTTCCTATCATTTTTACCCCCACCCATCTTCCCACACACCCCATCCTGATGCTTTCATTGCTCTTGCCTTATGCTAATCTGTACCTTTCCTAAAAAAGTCTCTGCCAATGCCTGTGGAACTTATTAATCTGTTTTTTCATCCTATGTCTGTTTCCTATATCCATAATCAGAATTATCTACCTTAACTGTAAACTTGTGGAGATAAGTGCTTTCTCCTCAGGGCACTATCACAGTTTTGGTTGGATCTGCAGCACTGCAGGGCTGTGTGATAATGATGATTAATGACTCCACAAAAATCCTATTACAGCTGGCTTGAAATGTCTAGATGAACATTTCATCTGTAGATGCTGATTCACAGAGTTCAAAATGTGTCACCAGAACCATCTTCAAGCTGAACCCCTGAGCTACCAGTCTGCTGTCTCTGTCCCTGCCAGCCACCCAAAGCCTCAGTTTCCTTTCCTCAGTGCTGTGATACTGCTGTGCACTCAGCTGTTCAACTCTTACAATGGCACATGTCCCCTCACTGACCGACTGCTGAACCCTTGCAGTTTTGCTCAAGAGGCAGTTCAATTTTCTCTCTTTTTGCAGTAGAGTAGAGAGTACATATTTCAACATAAAATACCTTCTCTGCTATGCCTTCTGCTTTGTACCAACCTGTAGACAACAAGCAGATCTGATCCAGACTTCTAACCAGCATAAATATGCAATGTTTGTTTTGGAGGGGACAGGTGGGTTTGTGCCGATTCCACCGATAAAAATTGGTGCTGAATTATTCATCCGCATGCATGGAACCAGCTTAGGACAGACTCCAGAGCATTCCCCAGAGCCTGGGCTGGAGGTTGAATTAACCCGGACCCAAGTTCCCAGCAATTTAGTTATGCCAGATGGAGTGGGAAAGGTGGAGATACAGAATTGCAGAGTGTGATGCAGTGATCCATAAAAAGTTAGTGTATATTGAACTCCACCTACAGGCAGTATGAACGCTTTGATCCTAAGTCAAAACCAGTGGTTCAGGTGTAAGACATGGAAATCACAGGGCTCTTGTTTGAAAATTTGCTTTTGGACATTCTTTTCACCATAAAACGTAGTTAACATAGCCTGAGGAACTCTGGCAGCCCAAAAGTGACAAGATTTGGAACCCATGGCAGAAGCTCTGAACTCTTAGGTAATATGTATATTAAAAAATTATGGGAAGAATTTCTGTGACTTCCCTGGTGACTTTATTCTAGAATGAAAGTTTTGAATTCTTCCAGGACTGATGTTCCTTTTTCTTGGAAAAGCAGTAGTTCATAAGAATTCTTTTCTGATGACATTTTATGGTGTATCTAATATTTAAGTACTGGAAAATGCTCCACTGTCATTTGCCCTTGAAGTTAAATTTGTGCATGAAATATCTGCAGCAAGCATTGAGTTGAACAATAAGGAGTTTTTATTGGTACAAGTGTTTTGATAGGTGAAATACACTATTTAGTCATAGTACTTAAAATGCTCTCTTAACTAAGTTTAGGAATCAAATTTCAAAGTTAACTTCTGCTGAAAATACTTGTGCAATTAAATTTTAAATGTATATTTGCTCATGTGGATTTGTTCATTCATTCAGTTACAAAGGAGAAATATTATCAAAGCTTTCAGATGAATAAAATATTCCTCTAAAATCTCCAGTAGGGAATAAGAGAAAGAAGAAGAGAAATACTGCCTGCTGTAGCACAAATTTCTAAAATATAAAAACTAATAGAAACATATTGAATAATTTCAGATTTATATTTTAAACAAAATGTCCTTGATATTTAAAGGTGGAAAAAACGCTGAATATACCATATTTTTCTTATAATTTTTCCTTTGTAAATATGTCTTAACATCGATCCATTCAGAAATCAATGCCTCTTTGTTCCAAAGGGATAGATATATATAGACAGAATTACATTAGCATTTAAAAAGAAAATTAAGAAGATACACAACTACACTAAGAACTGCAGTAACTGCACATGGGAGTTTAAGTTCTCATTGATCTGTGATCAGAAAAGCACCAATATATTAAGATATTTGTTCTATATATAATTGATAATATGACGGTAACTGATTAATTAA
This sequence comes from Sclerurus mexicanus, assembly GCA_013396755.1. Classification (NCBI taxonomy): domain Eukaryota; kingdom Metazoa; phylum Chordata; class Aves; order Passeriformes; family Furnariidae; genus Sclerurus; species Sclerurus mexicanus. The sequence goes on along the minus strand of VWZF01003633.1, from coordinate 158,237 downwards.
AGGTGTCTAATATTTAGATTCTAAAGGAAACCAAAAGGAGAGAACTTTTTAGAGGGGGATCAGTGATCAGCTTGATGACTCATTGGGTTCCACTTGATGAGAAAGTGGCCTCTTGGATGAGTAAACCTCCTTCAGAGTAATAGAATTGAAGATTTTCAAGGTAATTTTATATCCACAGGAAACTTTCGTCAATGCTAAGATCAATGAGGTGCTGCAACAGTTTTTAGGAAAATCTTGTTCAAGCTGTTCCATAAGGAATGGTAAATCAGATAAAAGATGTTAAATGTACCTGAGAGGGGAAAAGATACTGTTTCAGGTAAGGCAGCTAAACACTACACAGCTGTTCACTCACTCACTCCCCAGTTGGATGGGGGAAAGGACTGGAGAAAAAGGTAAAACTCATGGGCTGAGATACAGTTTAATAGGGCAGAAAAGGAAGGAAAAATAATGATAAAATGATATACAAAACAAATGATGCACAATGCATTTACTCACTATCGACTGATCAATGCCTGTCTCATTCTTAAGCACCAGGCTATCATGTCTTGGCCAAATTCTCCCAGTTTGCTTGTTTGGGACATACATATGGTATGGAATTTTCCATGGGCCATTGGGGGCTCGGCTGTCTCAGCTGTGTGTCCTTCCAACTTCTTGTGAACATCCAGCCTCCTTGCTGGTAGAGTGGGCTGTGGAGCTGAAAATTCCTTGACTTAACAGTAACTAAAACATCAGTGCATTATCAACATTATTCTCATCTTAAATCCAAAATATAGCACTGTACCAGCTGGTATGAAGATTAACTATATCCCAGCCAAAACCAGGACAGGTATCTAACAAGGTGGTTTTGTTATTCAGGACTTCTGAATTTAATATTTAAAGAATGAAAATCAAAGTAATATTTTGAGTTCAACAGTAATTCAGACTTTTTCCTCATCTGTAATTCTAGTGAATACCTGATTCTTACTGGCACTATTCATCTCAAATGTGTATCATATATTCAGAAGCAGTACCAAAACATATCAGAACTTCCTGGATAGAAGACAAGAAGCTTTTTATTATTTTGGCTTAGGTATTTTATTTTTTAAAGTAATGCACAGTTTTAGTCTTATTCCTGTCATATTTTTTACAAGAACCATATCTTTTTTTATTCTTTATAGCAATCTGAATGGATATTGCTTGTTTTCTGTGACATGAATGAATCCTTTTGGAAAGTGCTCTTGCTGTTGAATTGCAAGAATTACAACATGGCCATTGTTCAAGTAATTAAAAAAACCAAACAACTCCATCCTAAATGATTTAAAAATCTGTTCATACTAGGAAAAAAAAAGTTTAGGCATTTTAAACTACAAATCTGTTTACTCAAGCAAGCACCTTACCATTTCCTAGACCATATTCATTAATTGAGAACTAGGTCCAATTTTCTGAAAACTGTCACATTTCTTAAAAAACGCTACACAAAACCCATACACATACACGGATCAGAAATGTCAGTCTTTATGGAGTAGACACGTCTTTTGTTTTTTTCATTTTCTGTATGAACAAATTTGCTCCCCAGGGAAGTGGTCACAGCACCAAGCCTGAGAGAGTTCAAGGAACATTAGAATGATACTCTGAGGCACATGGTGTGACTCTTGGGGATGATCCTGTGCAGGGCCAGGAGTTCGACTCAGTCATTCTTGTGTGTCCCTTCCAATTCACCATATTCTGTGATTTTGTTCTTTGTTTATGAATTAATATGATAACCTTTGACACATGTAGCTTTAATGAGCTAATAAAACCTAGATATATTTGGCATATAATTACATATTCCTTTATGCTTGAATCCCTAAGACTCAGTTACCTCTTTTGGTTTGAAAGCAAATGTCTTTGAGAAGGTACCACTTAATATTCAGGAAACATCTCTAACCGTATCAAAAGGCAAAACAAATGACTACAGTATACAGCAACAAGGTGGCCTTTATTTGCAGCAATTAGCTAGAAGCTCTTTATGAAGTGAGAATTGTGCAGCAATACTGAATAAGGAATTCAGAATTAAGAATCATTGCAGGCCCAAAGATATCCTCAGCAATTACTTAGTGTAGCTTAAATTGAATAATTGTAAAAATGTAATTTTTTAAATAGAAATAAAACAAAAAGTTTATTTTCTTGTTAATATTTACTGCAGTGCTGTTATGATTTTCATGTAGAACCTTTATTTAAAGATAAATATAAGCATCTGTTCAGCTGCATGTGAGAAACTTTGTATCAGGCAATAAGAAGCTGAGCAGTTTTCTTCTGTTACATCAGGTCCGTTTTGTCTGTGAGGTAAGCAGGCACAGACAGACCCAAAAGAAAAAGTTGAGAGGACAGATAAAGGAGAGTGGCTTCAAGGGACTGAAGTGAGACTTGTGGATTAGCTGCAGTATGAACAAGATGAAGTGACTGTACACTGTAACATTTGGAAAAGTAAGTAATAAATTGTGATTGATTAAACGAAAATTTCTTTAAGGAGAAAAACACCCTTATCTTACTCCAGGTTCCACTATGACATAGAATTAAGGAGCTTGCCCTTGTCCAAATTCTGACCATGTTTAAATTAGTATTCTTTGTTATGCTTTACTTCTGACTTCAAGACAAATAATGTATTTTAAGCATACTTCTTAGGAATATGGAAGACAAGTCTGAGGTGAAGGCTTTATTAACCTGCTAATTAATGTTCTTGACAGCTGAAAGTTGTCATGTCTATGAGATATTTGCATAGAAAACATGGATGTAGTACTGGTGAAAAGTAGAGAAGGAAGAAACATCTTTTCACTGTGAACATTTTATTACCAGCTATTACTGGCAAAAGAACACTCCTGGGAAAAGGTTTGGATCAATTTACCAGTTTTAAATGCCTCAAATTATGAGCAAGAAGTACATTAGCTTTCACTTGTACAAATTATCACTGTATTTTCTTCTGCCTTAGGGGACAGAATATTGTAGCTCCTCTTGATTGTAGCAACTAGCCTGCTGCTATGTGATCCTCTCTCTGTGGCACTGTTCCTGATGATTCTATATTGTTTTGTTGGGGTGTATGTAATTCTGCCATTTATGAGAGTTGGCCTGAAATAGGAAATTTCTTCTCTGTCTTAGCCTCTATGATACCTACTTTACTGTGCAGTATTACAGACTGAACTTTTCTTCTTTTTCCAAGACATACCGAAGCTGTAGCTATTGATGGTCTTCTCATTTTGCTTCCCAGCTGTGACAGCCAGGGGTTAGCTATAGGTTAAATCAGAACCCAGAGAAACAAAAGCTCCTTGGCTTCAGACATCCTCCAACTTGCTGTGCCTTTTACTGATAACTTAGTTGTTTCAGCAGTTTCTGGTTTCCATCAAATCCCCAGCAAATTATTGAACTTTTGAACAGGTCATATCCTTGATAAAAGGCAAAAGGTCTTCTTCAGTGTGTGTTGCCTACTGGGATGTCACAGAATNAAAACACCTTCAGCCAAAAACTTTTGCCTTTGTTCTGCTTTTAAAAACATAGAGGACTTACAAGAATTTTTAAATAGCTCCGATTACTTTCCACATAGTTTTCACAATTAATAAACTGTGTGCATTACTGCTTGAAAAAAAGCACCTAAATCACAGGATAAAAAAAAAAGACACTTCCCAATTTTCTACTGGCAAAAACTTACTGAAATCTAAATAGTTCTAATCCCAAATGTTAACTACAAAGATGGGGTGCTTCATAATTTAACATAGATTATATTTTCAAGTGCAATTGCTTTGATATGAAATTTTATTGTGTCTAAGGTTAGTTCTAGGTCTTAATGCAAAACTCTGTGGTCTACTACAAGCTACTAGATGTTGTTTTTATCTTCTCTCACCTTTTTGTGCTTTCTCGAGGTGCTTGCCTGTGTGTTAACTTTGATTCTAAATTACCAAGGTCTCCTGACTCTAATTGTCATGTATTGATCATGAAGGTAATTGATAACCTGATGGTGGCCACTTGCAAAGGGACTGACAGAATGAAAGAAGTTAACTACTAATACAAAAGAGTGTTTGTTGTTTCTTGATTATTTCAGTGAAGCCACACCTGTCAGCAAGGTTACCTCCAGAAGATAAAACCCTCTGCTGTGGGTTGGCTGCTTGTTTTTTGGCTGTTGCATTTGTGGTAATCCTGATAGCTGAAAAATGAAGCTACTACTTCCTGCCTAATCTGAGAGAAAGCTGACATCCAATAAAATGCTTTGGAGGCAGAATATGGTAGGTTCCTGCAAAGCCATTACCTTATTGCTAATCTGTAATTAATGTCTCTGGTCTCTTCGTTGGCTGTAGTAGACGCTCTTGGTTTTCTTACCAGATGATCAGGTTGTGCACCATACTGAGGAAGCACAAGTTGTGGTCTTTGACCATTCCTTTCCCTTTTGATGCCCTTTCATTTCAAGAAGCAAACCAAGTTGCTGTCAAGTCTTTTCTTTGATTTTTATGTTGTTTCTCAGGCTGGCTTGCAGTTTCTCAGACTATATTTCAAGATAGATGGGTTTGGGAAAAGTACTGGTATGGAAAGAGTTGTCAGAGACTGCTGTGTTTTAATTTATAGTTTTTTTTTTTAATTTTTTAGTGATACTGTTTTGCATCACTTAATGAGACTGTGGCAGGTGAAATCTCCAGTTGTTTTTTGTGGTTGTTACCTGAGCTTCACAGCACTGTATAGAAAGAACTGTATGTAATGATGTAGGTTCCTTAAAGTCACTAATTCAGTCAGGGTCTCTCTGGTGTTTCTGTAGCGACAGGGTGTAGTACCTGGCTAACAGACCAGGAATGCCAAAGCAGATCTGTAGTTTACTACTTCTTGTTGCTTAATCTTGAGAACCCATATGCTTATTGAGTTTAAGTATTTCTGTCTTAGAATTCAAATGGATATTCCTGGTGGGTTTTGTTATTTTGTTTGTTTGGTTTTAAGTTAAAGCATGTAAAGCTTTTTTTAAGATGAATGAAACAAAGCCAGGTATGTTTAGAAAGTAAAACAGTGTGTTATATATACCATAATATTCAGTTTTCTGGAGAAGCTTCTTGACAGTCCAACCAATATCAACCTTTGTCTTTTAATTTCTTAATAATAATAATCTATTCATACACTGAGGAATCTTGGATAGAAGACTGCTCATGCTCTTAAATATATATTGGTGTAAGTTATTCAGAATGAGAAAATATTAGAGCGTTCCTAGAGATATGCGCTAACATCATTTTTAGCGGCTGATATGAGTACTGAAGAAATTTGGACTGGTGTTATTTACTCACTTTCAGACTTGCAAGGGGAAAAGACAACAGTGATTCTTTGGAGAGGGTGTTGATACATAAGAACTACATTTTTTATTTCTTTCTTTGATGTCTCAAAGAGAATTTCTTTGTATTTTTTCTTTTTATATACTCCTTTCAATTTTTGTCTTGCTTCTCTTGCCCTAAGATAATATCTATTAGTTACAAGCAATCATACTGATATAGATGCAACTGATTTTACTAGATTAGTTATTTCAGTGACACCAGCTGTCACTATTTAAGGTGAATCTGTCAGTCATTGAAAGTAAAAGAATGATTCCAGCACTCTTAATGATCAAGGTAATGAGTTTCAGAGGGACAAAATATAAAACCCTGTGCAATGATTAGCCCTCACATTTTCATCTTGAGATAGAAAAGTTTAATTAACTGTTATGAGTTGCACATCATGTCAGTGCATACAGTTTGTCTTGTGGTGCTGAACGAAAACCTGCTGTCTGAAGTAGTCTCAGAGCCAAGTCTCATAAATCAAAATAGAGAATTGCTATGAAATCACAATTATCAGTGTTGTCACATAGCAACATTGTTGTTGAATAAGAATTGTGGCCACATTGGTTTACAATGTGTGTCCCAACATTGTTACTTCTTCAATTCTCTGCAACAAAGAATCACAAGACAAAGTAGGGGCCACTGGCAAGTTAATGTAATTAAGACTAGTGACAAAAACAAAGCCACAGCATAGAAGATCAAATTGGAGAAGTCATGTAAGTTGATGATAACCAGTACTTTTGAATAGTAGTATTACAGACAATTTCTAAGTAATTTTGTGTTTTATTTTGCCTATGTATATTTTTGTTCTTTCCATGAAGCTGATGAATGATGATTTGGAAGAAGTGAGATTTACTTGGTAACATTCTTAATTGGCCAATTTTTTCTGCTGTCACTCTGTAATAAGCCAGCACATCTCTTAACTAATGGATCTGATAGACATTCTGACAATCCAATCAAGAAAGAACAACTGCTATGAAGAATTCAGTTTACCTAAATAAATACTTGTTCAAATATTAAACTGTCAGAGAATGTTTTTTTATGGAACTGAAAACTAGCTACAAATTGTGAACTTCTGTGTGAAATAATAATATAGAAACTTGGAAACATGCGTATTTAAGTGACATACTGTTCATTCTTTAAACTTTTCCAGTTTGCTGAAGTTCAAGTTACTCAACCACCAGCTTGTACTACTGTAGATGTGGATGCTTCTGCACCAGTCTAATCTTTCATGGTCTGATGACCATGAAGCTTCATTGTAATATAAGCGATAAAAACAGTCTCTTTTCAGAATACAGGCTAATGACTTACATGTTTGTACCACTCCTTCCAGAGAATAGCAGCTCAGAATTGCAGCGTTGTAGCAGTCAGGCTGTCTGTGCAGTCTTGGATACCTTGTGTGTTTCTTACACATTTTATCACTTGTGCCTTTGTTTCTCTCATGATTCTTTCAACATCTCTAGTTACACTTCTCTTCTCCTTTCCAACCTGTTCATTTCTGTTGTCTTACTTGTATCAGTCTTCTTTCTGATCTGTTCCTTCTCTCTAACCCAGCTCAGTAAATTAACACTACTACTTCTGGGGATAGAGACAGACATTCTCCTAAGGGCTGTAAGACCTTTCAGAAGTCTATATTATGTTCTGTTTCTTGTCTCTTCATGCCTGTCCTGCAAAGTTCAAGAGTTGCTTCCTTTCTGTATTCTCTCTGGGAAGTACAACAATGCAGAAAACTAGTGATAGCCATGTAGGGGTCTGTATATTCTTTGTGTATAAAACCAAAACTGCAATATATGTATAATTGATCTGTGTATTATTCACCTATGTGCGAACTTCTTTACATTTGTGTTAAAAGTTCATTTGGTAAATATAGAGTAGAATAGTAGAATATATGAGTGGAATTATGGTATATGGTGAACTGCTTGCACAGAAAAAGAGAATTTGTTTGGCTGACACTGCAGCAAAGATGACTAGAAGGAAGAATAGAGGAGTTGTGTACACATGTGCACACGTATTCATTTAAAGCTCTTGACTGGTTTTTTTTCCACTTAGAAATGTGTTTTAAGTATTCTATTTAGGCATTTTCTAATGCAATATAATACCTCATTCAGTGACTGTGCCTGCAAAGGCTCATAAGGACTTGAGGATTTGGTAATATATCTCATAGATAGACCTTCTATTGCAAGTATTTTTGTAAAATGTCTCTTTTAAGTACTTCTCTTTGGACTGCTTCATAGCAGAAACTTTTTATATAGGATTTTTATCATTCTATTGCTAGAGATAAATGCTAGTAAGTTTTAAGAAATACTTTTGGGATTTTATGGGGGTATGAAACTCTCCGTCTTTAAAGGTTCTTATACTTCTTTATTATACTTCATAAATGGCTATGGAAAAGTGCAGTGACAAAAATGAAGTATCAGCATTTTCTGACTTTATTGAAGATAAATATCTCATTAGTGGAGAACTTGATGCTGGCAAGTCATATTGGTGTAATATGCACAGATTCAATATATCTTCAGTTTTTGTCTCTAGAGTTTATTTATTTCATTGTAAGGCACTTAGAATTTTTTTTTTTTACATTGTAGCCAGGGAAATTTTTATTTCAGCCCCATGCCACTTGGGCCCTCCTCTGTGAGGATTTAAATAGCTCAACACATTAGTCAGGATAATGTTGGTTCTTGAATTCTCAGTTACACTGTCAGAAGTAAACCATATTTGTTTGTAATATTTCAGCCTTTGTTCAAAATATATTTAGTGGGCCAGTAGAAACTAAGCCTAGTAGCACCATTTTAAACAGGAAGACTTTTTTTTCCTCCCTAACATACCCTAGTTCAGAAAAATCATGCCTCTTTGTATATAGAGTTCATTTACCACCTTCAGCCCATCTTTCCTCACAGTGTATGTCATTTTTCCTAGATTTTTTTTAGCTTTTGTTCACAGCATAGAGCTTTTTTTTGTTTTCGTTTCATTCCTGCTAGAAACTTGATCTTGCAGCAGACAGTTTATAGTGAATCAAAACACTGTGTGTAAACTTGTGAACCTAAATTCAGATTTTAATCACTGTATTCTAGTTTGTATAACTGCAAATGCCTGAGCAACCAAGGTATCCCACCAAGATTGAATGTGTTCTGACATTCCTGTAGGGAGTGTTGCTGCTTAGGTTTATAGGTAGTGAAGCTGGCTTTATCTGCTTTCTAGTCTGAGGTCAAGATAAGTAATAATTAAAAAAAACCCTCCCACCAAACACTTGAATCTGAACATCTTATATTTTGAGTCAGAACTGGATGCACAGCACAGGTTTTCCCCTAGTTCCTATCTCAGTAACAACTAATAATTATAACAAAGAAAACAAATTTGAGTAGAACACTTTGTGGGTTGGTTGTTTGTTTTTTTTCCAAAAAAAAAAGTGCCTGTCATGTAATACAAACAAGAACACACCCCCCCCCCATTAAATAATTTTTGCAAGAATAAAATAAACCTGTGTGGAAAGGGCTGTTCTGAAATCCTTGCCACTTACTGCTGTTGTTTGTGGTCACAAGTTTTAAAATTAATTTTCCTTGTCAGCTCTTCTTGAAAATCTCATAGCAGGTAAATTTGCCTTATAAATTAACTTGCAGATGTGAAGCAAATTAACAGGTTCACTTGTTTCACACTTAGAGTCAAGACAGTAACAGTGTTTTGTATGGCTTTTTAGAGTCAACATACACTGTTTATTGATGTGTGGTTCTCTGAATTTTATTTTCAGTTTCTCACAACTTACTGTGTCAAGTATTCATGATCAGCTAAAACAACGTTAGTTTAAAACAGGGGAACTTAAGACCATAAAGTTTAGAATTGTCTGTGCAAATTGGGCTAAACTACCATGATGAAAGCTTGTGTTGTGGTCCTAGTTTCTCAGGAAAGAGAGAATGGCTTTATCTACTTTTTTAATGCTTTTTTGGTCTTTATGTAAGATGAAAGTCTTAAAATAACTAAACATGGAGGAACAAGTTTTCAATGTAAAAATAGTTTGCCCTCTCATTTTATGCTTTATTCTGAAAAGGTTAGGAATGGAGTTTTGACTCTTCCTAAACACATTTCTATTAGTTAAATGTAATTTTACTCTTTCAATATATAAATATCCACTCAGATCCCTTAGGATCCTAATAATTTATTTCATAAAAGTAAATCGGAGGTCCACATGCAGGTCTTCATCTTGCAGACATTTCAGTAAAATAAAGAATTTGAAAAAAAGTCTTAACACAAGAGTGAAGTGCTTTCATTGCCATCTTCATGGCAAATCTGCTGAATGAATTTCAGCAAGTGTGAGTTTACTCCACAGCTAGACAGTAATTATTAGAATCTGAGTAAGAAACCACAGCATTTAAAAACAGTGATATATTAAATTAATTTCACTTACTGTAGCTGCTACCCAATGTGGTAACAGGATTTAAAAAAAAAAGAATTGGATTATAAAAAGAAAGAGCATGCTGACAATTTTTTTTTTCTTCCTTATTTTATTTCTTCTGTCACTCTACATGGTCTTGGTTTCTGTTTGGAAAGGTGCAGCCTGAAACTCCCTATGAAACAGAGCTGTCTGTCTGAGATATCTTAAATCTATTAAAAATATTCAAGCAGAGAACTGGTTTTCCTCAGCAGGATTTAAAGGGCATTGCAAAGAAAAATAGAAATTTTTAAATTTATGTAATTTTATGTTTAAGTAAAGTCATATGTCACAAGGATGAAAACATGCCATAAGTTATAGTTACAATATCAGAGCTTTTTAATTTGCCCCAGTTGTTAGCTTAATACATTAGCTTCATTTAATTAATGAATTTACAGAGACAATGATTCACTTGTTACCCTTTGTTTAGATTTGGATCAGGATGACTACAATATGCACTAGGTATCCTCTAATCATAATGAAATCAGCACAAGCTTCAGGTGTTTCATACTGCTGAAAATGGGGCCACAATGGTTTAAGGAAAAGTACCTAGTAAGCCTCTTTAAAAAAATACAGCATAAGACAGTGTTGTCAGATTCTGACAGAGGCAGCTAGCCAAAAGTCTTATGCAGACTAGCAGCACAGTTTGAGTTGTGTTTTCTTCTCTGAAGTGCTCAGCACTTCAAAAAATATTCAAAAAAAGCACTTCCTAATCTCTGTTTCTGTCTGTGGCATGTGTGGAGTTGCATTTGTAGATATTCAAGACAAAAATAAGCTTTTCATTTTCAGTAAGGAAAGAAAGTAAACTTTTCAGTTTACTGCATTGGTTTAGCAACTCTAAGAAGAGGAAGCATGTTCTTTCTCTACATTGTCAGTACAGTTTTCTAATTTTCTCTGGGTCAGAGTGAAGGAATTTAAGTTGCATAATGGTCTCTACAAACAAACAAAAGACCCTTAAGACTGAGCTGTGAATCCTCAGTTGCCTGCAATTCCAACCATGTGCTTCATTCTTGAATAGTTCTGTGACTGTCTAAAGCTGATGATCCCTTACAAAGTGAGAGCACCTCTGGTCACATATAAAGTAAATACTTTTGCTGGGGATGGGAAAAAGCAAAGTTATATTACATTTAGCTTCTATCTCTATTCAACTGAAGGCAGGAATTCTGTTCTTTGTAAGATTCGTGAGAAAGAAACGAGCAGAGCTTCATCCTAGTACCTTTTTAAAAGAGATTAATACTCTTTCATAGAGTTGCATGATACTGTATGTGTCCAGAGGAATAACAAATCCCATTAAACACTGACAAATATTTTTACAGTACTTCCTATAATTAGAACTTTTAGTTTAAAAATAATTAATGAACCACTGTTAAACTCTTGGTATGAGCTTGCTCATTTTAATGCCTGTCTTCGTAGCCCAGTCCGTTCTTCCTTCTTGTTAGGTATAACAATGTAGGAAAGGAACACTCAATATACTATTGTTCCAGAATCCTGGATTCCTAATGCCCTGCTAATGCATCTGAGCTAAATATATTAGTTCTGCTGTTAGTTTTAACAAGCAATGGTGTGAAAAATGAAGATGAGACTCTTGGTTTCCCTCATAGATATCAACTTTTATTCCATGTGCTTATTGAACCAAAAAGGCTGCACAGAAATTCTGAGTTAGTTACAAGCTGTTATGGTGCATTTCTTCTAGTGTGATTCTCAGATTGTTACCTAGAGACATTTTGAAAATCCTCTGTGGTCCTGCCTTAAGATAGATAAAAAAATATCTTCAATTTCCTGGCATAAATCAATCTGATGGGAATGTTATCACAAATAACCATATCATAACAGAACATGTGTTGGCGTTTCTACAGAACTCATAGCTTTCCATCAAGCACATCCTCCTTAGTCTTTTGCAAGATAAAACGGATATTAACACCCTTATGTATGCTGGTCTGAGTCTGGCAACAGTAATAGTTGCAAATTCGCCCTAGGAGAGAATTTACCAATTTCATGGAAATATATTCTGATCATGGTAGAAAGAGTTCCTTTTATGGGGAAGGAATAAAGGAAAAATACTATGGAATCTTCTGTGCTGCCATTCTAACAGGCTTTTCTCTTTTTTTTTGTAGTTATTGTTTTGCTGAGCTTGAATATGAATTTAAGGCTCCTCTTTCTTACATGGGTAGAAATTTTATATTCTTGGCACTTCTCTGGAAATCTAATTCTGTGAGCATTTGTAATTTGACTCAGTACCTCTTTGAAAAGGCCACAGAACCAGGACATCAGTTTGATTTCTGTGGGTGGTTACAAAAAAAACCCACAGCCAAACAAGTGACAAAGATGAGCTTGTGTTTGACCAGGTAATTTTGTTTCTTGCTAGCTATCTTAAAGCGTACTGATAACTGCTGCGCAACCGTCTAGCAAAGAAGAACAAAGAAGAAAAACTGATATGTGCCGTTTTTCAGAACGGACAATATATCTCTTCCTATATCTGACTTCTTAGAAGGAGTTCTCAAAATGTGTGTCCGTAAGAAAAACAAGGTTGTCTGCTTCATGAAGATGCAGTTTTCTTAGTGGCTTTTTCTCCTGGGTCTTTGGTGTGACATTAAGCTTCAGGATTCTGGTTGCTTCTGTATTCTTATTTACTTATTTTTAAATAAAAATTGCATTGTTACCACAATAGTTGAAAGTGAAAAAAGATACTCTAGGGCAAGTGACAATCAAGCACCATTTGCAGTTTATTGCTTCCAGTGACCTGAGTACTGTGTGGTATGAAAAGGAAACACCACTCACTCTCTCATTTTCTCTTTCCTAAACTGAATTTTTTATGCTGTATCCTCTCAGCATTGCAATGATAACGTGTTGGGGTGCTGAGAAGAGCCATATATTAGCAAAACAATGATCAGGAAAAAAAGGAAAGTGCTGCTTTGATGGAGTACTCTCTGGAAATAGGCTTGTGCCCTATTATCCCATTGTGCTAGGTTGACCCTGGCTGGATGCCAGGTACCCACTAAAGCTATTCTGACTCCCCTTCTTATCTGGACAGGGAGAGAAAATAGAACAAAAAAGAAATAGGAATGGAGGTTGTAATCAATTGTCTCTGTTGCTACTTACTCCTCAGGGGAAGTCTTTTTCCTCTCTTCTCTGGCAGGTTGTTTTTTTCCCCATTATTAAATATCTTAACTCAGAAGCACTACCACTGTCACTGATGGGTTTGGCCTTGTCCAGTGGCAGGTCCCTCTTGAAGCTGACTGCTGTTGGCTCTGTTGGATATAGAGGAAACTTCTCAAAGGAGCCACTCCTGTAGTCTGGTCCACCCCAACCCTCCAAAAACCTTGTCACAGAAGCCCAATACACATGTGCCTGGGCTCTCTGTGGCCTTTGCAGCTGTGAGACTGGAGGAGAGTTAGCTGGCTGCCTAGAGTGTCAGCTGTGCTAATGCCAAAATAGAATCAAATGCTATTATCTCTTTCTGTGTTGTTACCATGAGCACTGGTACAGCCCCAAAGCTTTTTTCAAATGAAATTGAGTAGAAGCTTCTTGTTTGGGAACTATGATATTTCTTCCATTTTTGTGAAGCAAATTTCCCTTTTGACTGGAACAAATTATGTAGTTCTCACAGCAAAGAGAAATGAAAGAAATGTCAGGGCTATCATCCAAGGTGGAATTCAATTCTTACCTTTTCTATTACAGAAATGTAAAGCAGAACTATTATCTCTTTGATGGAGGCTCTGCTTACTGAACATAAAGTAATACAGTTCAAGTGAAATTGCTAATGATTTTATATAGTAATATTGGTAGGGAAAATAACCTTTTGGGAAAATATGACTAAATAAAGATGATTCTCACCTTTAGACAGAAGTAGTTACTGTTACTCCATACTGAAATAAATACCTTTATATCCCTTCTCCTTGGAGTATTCATTTTTAAATTCAATTTTCACATTATCTAGGAGATCTGGATCTTTCCTGAAGACTTTCTTGAAAACCCAGTGCCTCATATATGTATATATGGTTTGCTCTAACATGAAGGTTTTCTAGAGAGAAATCTTAGGTAGCTAAAAGTATTTCTTATTATTTGGATTTACTGTATTAAACTACAGCAATGTAACTGTTAAATAGTTTAAATCATTCACTATATGCACCTGAATATAATCAAGCAGAAAAAAGCCCCAGACTAAATCTGCACCATGGAGTATCTACCCATTTTATTTGTCAGGCATCATATGCAAGTGTCAGAAAAGTTTCAGCAAATTTTGAATGCTTACACCATTTTTGTTCTTAGGGGAGTAGGTGTAGGTTGTAGAGATATTTTCTAACAGTAAACAGTAAACCATCTTCTCTGTATCCTGGCACAATCTTTGTATTGAGCCAGCAGGATGCTTTTGTTCCGAACTTGACTGGCAGGTTATTCTGTTTAATCAGTTTTCACACATTAGGCATTTCATTTTCTATAAACTGGAGTCATTTTCACATCTGTCAATAAGCTCCTGTCATTTTTTTTGTCTATATTTCTCTGAGAAGGTTAAAAAGCACACTAGTGCAAAAAGTGATGGATATCAATTAATCCTGGAAGGGGAAGGAATTTGTTTAGTTTGATCCTTGTGATGAAAGTATTTGAGAGGAAATTTATGTACCCCTCTTGACACTACCTCTTCTGTTGAATACATTACTTTGTAAATGCTGGATTATCATTAGTCATCCTGTGCACATAAATAATCAGGAAACTATGCATTTTGTCCACAGCCTAAACCACCTTAACAGTAAATATGTCAGTGTACAAACAGATTGGAAGGTTAGATAACACTGAAACACCTCAGATTTTGCGTTATCCTTCTCCAAATCTACTCATTGATTCATTCACATCTGTGTATGGTACTCCAATCTGACTTGAAACCAAGGCTCTGATTGAGTGCACCATCACAAATCACTACCGATGTCTTCCTGAAGCTAACTAGAGGGACAAAGATTTGGTGTGGGCTTTTTTGTTTGTTTGGGTTTTTTTTGTTTTCATTTTTTTGTTTGTTTGTTTTCCTTCTGTGTAATGAAAAACGAGAATCTGAATTTTCCTTTGATGTGACAGCACTAACACTTAATATTTTCTTTTCAGAATAGCAATTAATTTTAAGAAAATGAAAGCATGTGTGCTTCAAAAGATGTCTGATAATGATGAGAGGAATTGACTTCATTGTAGTAGTCAATACTTTTTGAATGAATAAACTCCTGCAGTTATTTCCCTTTGAAACTGAAATATATCTGAACTTTTTGAGAAGCAGATGAAGAAGGTTGAAACAAAATCATGAGTATGTGATGAACAGTGTGAATTTCTCCCATCTCCTTTTTATAAGCATGAATGGCTCCTTTCTTCTAATGACTTTGATTCTATTCATTTAAAAATTTTCACTACCTCAAAGAAAACTTCATTTCTTTTCAAACTGCTGTGCTTTAAAAAAAACAAACCAAAACCACCCAAACCATCAAACTGGTATTTCCCTAATTTTACCCCTTTGCAAAGGTTTATGTTTCTAAAATGTTATATACATAGTATAATGCATAGTGCTCCACACTTCTGGTTATGCTGTTGGTCCCTGTTTTTTAAGAAGCCAAGTATGATGTTAGAGTTGTCACAAGTACAGCATCTTGGAGATACAGCACTGTTATAGACTGAAAGGTAGGCAGGGACAGAAAAACACTTAACAGTGTCTGCCCACCAACATAAAAGCGCAGTTTGCAGTCACAGACAGATACATAAGCCCACTTTCAGTGCAAAAAGGACTGTGATGGGTTGGCGTTGGCTGGATGCCACATACCCACCAAGGTGCTCTATTGCACCCCTTTCTAGCTGGACAGAGGAGAGAAAATAAGAGGGAAATCAACTCATAGGTCGAGATTAAGGCAGTTTACTTAAAGCCAAAGTGAAAGTTTGTGTGTACACAAGCAAAAAAAAAAAAAGCTAGGTTCTCTACTTGCCATCAGCAAGTGATGTTCAGCTACTTCCTGGAAGCAGAGGTTCAGCACATGCAGTGGTTGCTCTGGAAAGCAAATGTTGTGAATAATGAATGCCCTTTCTTCCTCTTCCTTTCCCTAACTTTTATATCTGAGCTGATGTCATGTGGTATGGAATATCCTTTAGGTTAATTTGTGTCAACTGACCCAGTTGTGTTCCATCCCACAGGGGTTTCCTCAAGCCCTTTGTTTGATTGGTCTGTCAATGCCCCAGGAAAGCTGAAACCCTTGTGCCTGGCCAATCTGTTGGTGTCTTGTTATGGGGTCTCCACTGAACAGTCGATTGTATCAGAGTGGTTCACCTAACTTGTTCAAGGATGTGCACCAACAGCCTTTTGAAGTAAATCCTTTATTACAATTTAAAAAAAGAGACACCCTCCTGACTCTCCCCACTCCTAGGCAAGTATGTTATCTCCTGTCAGTGAATACTAGTGCCCTTGAAGGACTCACACTAAATTTTATGGAACAAGTTTACAGAATAATACTTTATTAATAAACATACTGATAATAGAAAATTGTGACATATTAAATTTTGAAGATTGCTATTGATAGTAACAGTCTGCAAAAACAAACTTGGAGCAATATACAGACAAGCTCTAATCACCAATGAAAAGTAACTTGAGATAATAATTTAGTGTGCACAGAGTAAGGTCCCTATGGGGGATAAGAGAGTTTCAGCACATTAACTGATTCCAGGAGTTACAAATCTTCCCTAACTTCTCCCCATTCCTAACTCACTTTTACACAATTTCTTTACATTTAGGTGGAGCTTGAGTGACTCTTGTCATACATACTTTTGTTAGTGTTTGGTGTAAAATTTCCTTTTGCTTTGCTCTTAAACATACAGCAAATAATATAGGCAGTGCATGCGCAGTGAGAGGTGGTCATACCTTGGAGGCCAGTAACTTGGGATGGAGGTGTGAGTTAGTATTACAATTAGATTATAATGAACTGAGTTCATCTGAGGAGAGCGTTTTTCCTACAGTTGTGGTGTATCAGCTTACATGCTCCTACCCATGTGAGGATTAAAACTGAGCCTGGCTGTGGTGTTTCCACCCTGCTTCACCCTCCATTTCATCCCTGTTAGCATGTGCTTAAGGTTGCAGGCTGTGTATGAGGGGAATCATCATGGAACAGACTTTGTGTGTGCCAGCCTCAATCCATTCAGGAAGTAACAATTGTATTTCCTTGTAATTTCCTTTTTATTATAATTTCTGTTGGAATGGAAATATAACTTACCAGTTTTCTAATTTTACCTCCAGTCATTTCCCTACATATGTAGTATATGCAGTCAAAAAAGGCTCTGTAACAATATCCTTATGTTGTAGCATTGCACAGGACCATTTTAAATCGGTATGCATTTAAGTATGTGATTGTTTATTAGGTAATGTTGAAGAGAGTATGAAAATTTAAATTAAATATATTCAACTGTTTTAACTGTTGTTGTGAGAATGTAAGGACTGGTTTCTCTAACCTGCTTCTGATGCATATGATCTACTGTAAAGATTACTCATGAGAGAATGTATGAGCATCAGATGGTAATTTTACCTATGCATACTATCTTAACAATGACTTGGGGCTGCTAGAGAAGAGGAAAGGATTACAGAAACATGACAACAAATACAGACAGAATCACTAAAAAATCCTTTTTCAGTAATTTGCTCAAACTTCTTTTATTCTCTAATTACCTATGTGGGGTAAACCCATGCTTGCTTAGAATAAAATGATACCTGAAGATGAATTTTTACCATCTTAATTTACACTTTGCTTTAATCTTGAGTGGCAAAGCCATGTGCTTCTGTTTACCTGCAGCAGTTTTAGTGTTGTTCCATATCTCTGTGGTGCATGCTATCAGAAAGACTTGATTAAACAGCATCTGGCTTTAGGTGGTCACACAGACTACAGCTAAGAGGCCTGGCATTTCAGCTTAGTTTATATCTCCAAGTACAGATTTCTTCCTTATATATTGGTAAGATAGAAGGTAGCGTGCCTTTGAGAGCCATCTACCATGTTTGAAAAATGATTGCTGATTAGTGTCATTGTTTGTTAAGTAGGTAGGCCATTCATGAAGTCTGTGCATCAGATAATTGCAGCTTGAGTAATTAAACCAGGTTTGGAATTTCTGAGCTCTATTTGCAGTGTAAGGATTCTTTCAAGTACATGACAAATACTGTCCTGTAAAGTACTGTCCTAGGAATTAACACCTTATGTCATTCTGGAGAGAGTTGAGAGAGTTGTAAATCTAATGAATGTGCCTGCTGCAAGAATGTTATCTTGTTAGCTGTCTATAACATTGTTCTGGCTGTGTGTTCATACAGGAGGTTGGATACATAAAGAAATTTCAGTATATGTTCAGAAAATCTGGTAGTATTGGTATAATGGCAAAGCTCTGAAAATATTTTGCATTTTTAAAATATAATATTTAAACATGAAAGTCAATTATGGCATTATTCATTGCTTTTCTAATTAAAAAGCATGGACTGCAAACAAATCACAGAATAGTTTGATTTTCGTTTAGTACCTAACCCTTCCTGTTGTATTGATTTCTTGTGTAGAATTCTTCTTTGGCAAAAGTATTTTAGAAAAAAACCCACAAACTCCCACATATTTTGACAAGCTTGTTTGACTTTTTTTTTATGAAAAAGTCAGTTTTTGTAAATGAGGTATTGCTGGGTTTGTGAACAGTCACACAGTCTCTTTAGATAGATAGAAGGGGATTACAGTCTAGACAGCCACATCCTAAAGGAACTCCTTACCACTTGATTCTCCTCTTTTCCTTCTCTGTTTACTTTTGTTTTTAATTTCTTCTAAGCATACCTAGACAGATTGATCTTGATTCCTTTGTACTCTTCACCTAAGTGAGCAATCAGAACCTTACTATTGCATGTTTTTCATATATCATAGGATTTTTCTGGGTTGTTCACATCAGTTCTCTTAAGAGTTTGACCTTTCCTGTGCTTTCTGCCACCATGTAATTTCAAGTGGTATTGCATTTAATTCTACCTCTGAATTAAATGATTCACTACTATATTACATGTAGGAGGGAGCAAGAAGAAATTTTCATCAGCAACTTCATAGGAAGACTATAGAAACACAAAACATACACTTTTCATTTTCTTCCCCGAGATTGCATTCAATTTATCCCTATGTTTGGTGGTTAGGAGCTCACATCTATGGTGAGATCACAGAAATTTTCTTTTCAAAATTTTGGTATCTCTTAAGTATTTTTATTTTGTTTTTGCCTAGTTTTTCAAAATGTGACCTTGGTAGCTCAGGTAACCAGGAGCCCTACAGTTTGACAGACACTACTCCCTTACAGCCTATTTGGCCAGCCAGAGAAGAGAACCCAGATGCCTTGCACATAAATGTTTTAAGATGCCAACTAATTCTGGCTATGTGATGCGGAACATATTTTTTTTTCCTAAACACAAACATTCTTCTTATGTAAATTTGCAGCTCCCCAAGGGGACTGTGGTGAAAGCAAATGATCTGCTTTGATTAATTGCCAAGTTTCAATAAAATGTTTCATTTTCAATTTGCGAGTCTCTAACCAAACCAATAAAACACAATGCTAAGTTCAGACACTGCTGAAAAATGCGATTTGCAGTAATCTATTGTGTCATATATTAGTAAAAATTAAAGCTAAAACTTTCGCAACTTTTAGCTCATTAACACCACACTTTAGTAGTAAGCTAGTTAAATAGCAAATGGCTTAATAATAGCTGGGTGTTAAGAACTGATGTGGGCATATCTTGTGCTTTCATCGTGACGGTCAACTTTTCATTGTGCTTTTAATTATTGGAGGTTTTTTTCTTTGTTTCTGTGGTTTTGGGTTTTGTTGGTTTTTTATTTTTTTTGTTTAGTTTGGTTTGAAGGGAGAATATTGCAGTTTTGATCTATGAGGTTGTTCTAAATCCAATTCTATACATTAATATTAATAACTTCTCTCATACTGTGCTAAGTATGCTATAGTGCTCAAAAATCTTTCATCAGAATTTATTTAATCTCTTTCCCTGAATTACACTCTCTCTTGCACAGTATTTTCTTTCTTGCTGAATGCATACAATCATAATTTCATTATTGATTTGTCCTTTGGAGAAATAAATTTTAATAAGTGGAAGAAAAAGATACTAGGGATGGAAAATTAAAAATATGAACACTTGTTATGCTATTTAATGCATTTTTTTTGTCCATAAATTGAACTTACTTGTAAAAGCCACAGGCACTTCTATGAAACCTCTCTGTTATAAGACAAAACATATTTAGTGAAGTACAGGATGAACATAAAGAACCAAGTAAATCTTGGCATTTGGTTAAACAATAACACATGGCAACAGGGATACTGCTTTGAGACTTCACAGCTGGGGATGCAGAGCTATGCATGTAAGCATTTCTATAGCAACTGATTAAAAATTCCACAGAAAACTCAGTAACTAAAAATTAACTTGAACATTTGAAGGGCCAGACTACATGCTACAACTGAAATTTGGTGTTTTCACACTTAACAACCTATCAATCAGCTTTTAGAAAGTTTAGTCATATTGCTATCTCTTTTTTACCAAGTTCTCTGTAGCAGCTTTGTTAGATACATCAGGCAACTGCATGACCATGTTCTATTTCCAAGTACAGAAATTTGAAGCTCTCTTGTCTCTCTATTAAAGTCCCTTTCCCATGTCACAGATTTATAGATAATGAAACAATTAGTATTTATGACCTTTTCTTGAACTGCAGCCTTGAAAGAGTCAGAGGTGTTAGAGAGAGGGGCTATTCCAGACAGTAGGGAAAAGAAGCAGAACCCAGCTCTCTAAAATAGTGAGCTAACACCCAGATTGCAATCACTTTTCTCTCCTGTTTAGAGACAGGATAGCTTCTCTTTTTCCTCAAAGTAGCCTACAGTCCTGTTGTCCCAAAAATGGCTTCTTTCACCTGGTGTGCAAGAACTTGAACCACTTAATGAATAGAGATATTTGTTTATTATTTTATGTCTGTGCAGAGATGGGTGCTAGGTGGTAAATGCACCAAGCTAGCGTACCTGGTTACAGCCAAGCAGCATATTTATAGTTTTGAAATACGTCAGTATGTGCATCTAATTTCTAAATATGTGCCCACTTAATAGCTATCGGACAGTCTTTTGCACACTTTAATGTAAAGGTAAAATGCATTTTTAATTTTGTGCATATGTTCAGTGGGTAGGTTTCTTTATTTGGAGGTGGGTAGCTCTAAGATTTAGAGGTATGGTTTTCACCTAATAATGAGCAGGTTCATCTAAAGGACACATTTTTAGCTGATTTAGCCAACCTGAATAAAGCTTATAGTACATTGCAAACGCAGTATCTAGTATCTAATTTAAAGTCCCTCTGTTCATGTTATCTCTTTACTTGTTTCAGAGCTATTCTGCAAGACTTTGCCATTTCTCACTTAACTGGGTCTCTATAGTATTTATTTTTGTGTACGAGTCACTCTGCAAAATCTTTTCTTAAGTCATTCATCTTTCATCCCTAGGATTAGGGTTGTTCCAGGTAAAGGAGTTCCTTCTGAAGAGCAGGGCAAACTGGTCTCCTGCTTACTGAGTAATGGGACCACTTGGTTTCAAAGCAAAAGGTAATGGTGATCTCTTCATTTGCACTGCATCTTCAAAAGAAACAGTTGTGCTGGAATGAAGATACAGTTAGAGATTATAGATGGCTAATTCATTTTATCACAAGTGTCTGACTTTTGAGTCAGGTGCTTGAGCTTGGTGGAGTGAATTTCCGAAACAGTGGTGGTTATTCCCAAATGGTAGGTGCAGGATGTGCCTCCTGTGAGGCTTTCCCTTACAGGCATGCATTTTGCATTCAGTAACAGTGAAATTAAGGGCTTGACTTTGAATTTTGTTAACTCCAGCAGACAACTTTTAGGCACTTCAATATTCTTTTTGTCAGAAGCCATGTACTTTTTTGAAACAGCAGCACATTACTGGCAGTGAAATATTTACTTAACACTATATAACTGAGCAGAAATGTAAGTTATATGCTACAAAAGTGATCATAGTGTAAATTCTAGAGTGTCCAGCTCACTCGCTGATTCATTATCAGCTTGTATTTGGACAAATTACTGCTTAGCAAATTGGCATTTTGCCTTGAGAAAGGTGCCCTTAATTGCAATAATGCTAGAATGGTGGTACTAGAATACTTCCATCAGATTTGTATTATCTTTTATTAATGATGAAGGTTGTAGATGTTATCTATTTAATAATATATAAATTATTATTTATAATATTCTTGTATTATGTATTTCTTCTTGATAGATGGTTATCTGTACTCTCCCTTTCCCCCAGCCTCAGTGAAGACGGTGTGATATCATACACTGAATCTTATTCATTTGAATTGTTGCATTGAGAGTAATGTAGCAAAGGTTTGCATTCAATAAAAGTTCATACTTCAACGTGAAAGAAAAAAAGGCTAGATTTTATAGGGAAAGTTAAAATATCTGATTAACAAAATTTTAAAAAATACTGCTTTTAAAAAAACAGAATGATTGATACTTTAGCATATTTTTAAGCTTATCTGCATCATACTCTGTTTTGATGGTTTGTTATTATGTCAAATTGTTCTTTATGAAAAATCTGCATACTTTTCAGTAGGTTTTTTCAAAAGACTTTGAGCACTCTTAGTAACATTTGAGAATTTTTTTTTTCTTCCCACAAATGCTCTGTTACTGTGATTATTTTCACATGTGGTGATTGCTGAGCACATTAAATTGACACAAAGGGATATATCATTACTAACCTTTCAGCCTGACTGCATGCATTTCTACATTTCAGTTTGCTACTACCCCTGAGAAACTGGCCTCCTTGACATGTAAATCAAGAACTTTTTTAATTTGGCAGTGACTCTCAGCCTCTTTATCTGGTAAATTCCATGTTTGGTGTTATATTACTATCTCTAGGTATGTGTGTGTATGCGTGTATATATATATATATACACACACACTTTTCTGAGCTGAAATGGCTGAGCAAAGTTCCTGAGCTAATGCGTCAGGAGCCCATTGTGACAATGCCACTGCAACTTTAACCATGCATTTCCTTTTAGTATTTTTGACAATTTTTCAGCAGCACATACTTTTCCTGCACTGATAAAAAAACTCTTAGTTACCAGGTTTATCTTAAGATTGAGAGGCCAGTAGATAACTTTCCTGTAAGGGTCTATTTCAATCTGAGCCATGATTAGAAAATGCTTGTATTCTTAGGAGGAAGAGCAATGCATACTGGTAGAAGATGGTGACTATTAAATTTCAGAAGAAGGTGATTATTCCCTATTCCAGTCATATCTGAAATATGATCTGATAATGTAGACTCTCATTTTAAAAAAAACCAAAAAACAAAAGAAAAAACCAAACAAACACAAAAAAAACCCCCAGCACAACAAAAAGACCCCCAGAAAACCCCCATCTACATTTATTCAGTATTTCTGTCAATATTTTTAGCAGATGCTTAACAGAGTATGGTAGTTGCTCTCTAATGATATCTATTTTTTTTTTTCAAAGAATATGTAAGCCAGTTGCTTTTGTCTTAGAACACAAAAATTTTGAATTTGAACACACTTTACTATTTAAATCTAATGTTATTAGAAATGCCCAAACTTTATGGTTCAGGTTAATCTTTGTGTTAATATACTGGATGTTGGAAAATAAAGAAGTTGCTTTAATAGAAATATGCAAATGTAAGATTGTATCTTATTAGATTTTAAACATACACTGAGGTGACTTACCAAAATGTTGATTTTTGTCTGTTAACTTTATTATGGCAGCAGGCAATGCCTATATATTTGAAACAGACAATTGCACTATATCCCTTTGTTGGTCTGCTCTTAGTAACTAAGGAAGGCTCTTTCATTCTCTGAGGCACAAGATTAATTTGAATTTGAGGCTTGGATGTCTATTAGGAAAGGAAACCAGCCCTTTACCACTGACTAGAATTACTCTGTGTGTTTCTGCAGATTTATCTTTCTTACCAATGGACCAGAGATGAAGATCCAGCACTGTCATATTATAATCCATTTATGATAGATAAATGCATTAGGCCAATTCTCAAAAGGGCAAAGTAAACTGTCTGGGTGACTAGAATTTGCTTAATCTTTTATATTCTACCTTGTCATGACTGTGCATAGCAATCAGGATAGAAGAGAATCGCCAAGTCACCTGCTCCTCAGATCAGAAGGTGATTGTGGCTTTAAGTAGATATTAAGCAGCCACAGCACTGCCTGGTCAGAAAGAGCAAGTGTACTAGCCTTTTACATCTTGAAGATCTTGGTCCTCATCAAATGCTAATGTTTGAGACTTGGAAGAGAATGCAGTTACTTCCCTATGGGCACTACATCACAAACCGCCTTGTCATATAACCTGGTGTCATTTAACCTCTCTTCAGAAGAATCTCAGAGCAGAGTGTCGACAATACAGGTGAGTGATAGCGTGCCAGTCTCTGTCATGGCTGACATTTCTTGTACTTTACCCTATGACAAAAAATTACTTTCTTCATTTTCTTGAAGTTATACCTCTAATCGCTTTTGCAATTAAAACAAAAGACATGCTCAGTCGGGAATACTGTAATGAAAAGTTTCTTTCTAAATGTGAACAGATGAAGCTTTTATGGAGCTGAAACCTATTTAATTTCTCTCACAGAAATAAAGAATTATGTGGATGCTTTGAAATACTAAGAATGAACATAGTGCTTTGGAAGAGCAATATTATAGTCTCTGTGGAATAAAAACATGTACCATGTTTGTTTTAGACTGTAATTAGAGCCTTCAGATCAGTGTGATTGTATTGCATCAATACACTCCGTTCTTCAAGAGTATCTCAGTGCAGCAAGACTGTAAGATGAATAGATTTATAAAATTATGAAATGATATTGCCTGCCTAGGCCATAAGGCTATTGTCTGGATCATCAGCCAACAAATGTTCAGAAAAGGTAGTCTTAATTACATATTTCACTAAATACTGGAGCTGCCTAGTCCATTGATTCACTTTCTTTTGTGAGGCAGATTTGTCACTCAGCTATTAAGTGGCAATGAAGCAGCATACTTTATAAAGGAAGCAAGTCATCATACATGCTGTAATTATATAGTGACATTCTGGATATTTCAATACGTGTTTCTTGCCCAATTAGAAACTTTATTCTACTATAATTCTAAAACCTATTAAGTTTGGGTTTATTGCAAATGAAGCTTATAAAAGACAGCCACTAACACTAAAGGGGAAGGGTGACAGCAAGTATTAGGCCTCAGAGCTGCTGTCTGTGATACAAACCAGCCATAATCCACAACCTGGACTGGACCTAATTCTATTTTTTTAGTGTTAAATGCCTTGCTACTTTTGCCGTCCATACTCTCCTCAGACCTATGCTGTTAAATTCTACTATACTTGTATAATGTCTTTGGATACTTGCAGGGCTTTTTTTTTTTTTTTTCCAAAAGAACTATCTTGCTGAAGTCTCCTTCCAAAATGAATTCTTAATGAGTATAGCATAATCCAGCTAAATTTCAGACTCTGGCATAATTCATGTTTAATGTTCTAAATGATACTACAATGTCCTTTCTCTTTCTTTTCAGTTATTAAACAGCAGTGATTTTGAAGCCTGGCATGTTGTGTGCTCCTTCTCTTTCTCTCTGTCTTCCTTTGCTCCAGCCCCTGTCCCCTCTACCTTTTGTATCTGCTTGACTGAGCTCAAAAGACCAAGAACCATGTGAAAAATATTCTAATCTGAAGGGGCAGTCTGCTCTGCAAAGTTATTGCTTTGGAAATGTGGCACATATTGTGATATAAGAGTTTACGATGTTGCATGCTTTCAAATAGGTTACAATGGTGGTTCTCTCCTAGGCTGTAAAGATGTTTATCTAATTTTTCCAATTTCCTGAGCTGTTTAAGGGATAATAAAAAAGGAATGGAAAACCTTAAAATAAGGTATCTGATCTCACCTACTTAACAAAATTTCTAAACAAAAATCCAGATCAGAAGTTTATATATATCATAAAATGAACCCTTTTATGTCTGAAATGAAAGACATTCAGCAAATCCTATTTTTGCAATATGAATTCAATGATCTATGATTGGCAACTATGTGGGTTTTTAACTAGTATGTGTATTAACTTAGTTTTGTGTACAGAACCCATTGAATTAAAAGGAAATTCTGAAAGGGAGTTTGGACCTTGCAAACCTTGCCAAGATTTCAATTCATCAGTAACACTGTAGATATGTTCAAATACTTACCTATTTTAGTTGATGAAACCACATTGCTCAATATTGTGATGCTCAGACATTCTGGAGAAAGTGGAGTTTCCTCTGAAAAAATAAATTGCAACATGAGGTGTTGGAGATCCCACTGAGGTTAATATATTGGTTCTCTGCATGAGTGATCTGATGTCCAGTAACTGCTGTCTACACTTCAGATATTCCTTCGGTGGGAACAATAAAAGAGTGTCTCTAATCTGCCTTACTGCTGTTTAAATGAAATAAGTGAAACTTAGCTGAGTTTCTTACCAGTGTCAAATTTGGAGCTGGACAATGACTTTAAGAATGGTAGGATTTTTTTTTTCTCTTGCAAGCAGCTGAAGTACAGCTAGAGAAAGGTCTTGGCATGTCATTTCATTAGGAAACCAAGAAACATCCTTGTTGGTTCTAAATATAAGCAGTAGCAAGCTACAGGAAAAAGTGAAACTTTTTAATCAGAAATTCCTGTTTAGTATTTCTTGAAGAAAATACAGCATATCTATGCAGCAATAGACATACTAGGAAGAGAATTATTTTCAATTAACTGTAATAAAAGAGAAAATCTGAATAAAATAAAATGTAGCCCTAAGTATGCATGTATTCTGTGTCTGGGCACTTTGATTATGCATCTATGCTATATTTATTTAACAGTGATAAGCTGCTCTCATGCACTAACTCCAATTGTATCAAGTAGCTGCATTCTTAAATATTTTATTTCTTTTCATATAAGCATTTTGGAAGAGTCATTCATTACAATACATGGTATGAATACTTTAAAGCTTAATAGAAAATACCATAATCATTTGGGTGTTCTTTAAAACACAATGCAAATAAGAGCTTTATTGTTTCTACAATCCATTGCATCATTTTTTGCTTGCTAATTCATATTGATTTGTATTTATGTTCACTTTTTCTACAGTAGCAATGCATAATTTATACTAGATTTCTGGAGGTATGATAGTGATGTAAGATCACCTTACAGTACTAACTTCAAAATGCTTACTTGTAAGTCAAAACTTGTTTTGCTTGAAGCAATATGTGGAAATGAGAGTAAAAGCAATATGTAACAAAAAACCTGATCTTGAAGTCATTAACTAGACAACACAGATTAAAAGAAACATCAATATTTTTAATTTTTGAATAATTTTCTAATTATTACATGCTATAAGTTTGAGGATTTCTCTGGGTCTTACAGAGTCCTAGAATGTCATAAAAATTGTTATAATCAGTAGTTAAGGTAATGTTGCAAAGATAAGAAATATTTTGTGAAAATAACAATCCAAAAGTTTGGTTAATGTGTGGAGAATTCAACTTACATGGCTATCAACATACTTAAAATGTGTGCTAATATTTGATTAAAATTAATCTAATAATAGGTTTAGAATGATGTTTTACATCGTCTTTTCATTATTATAAGCAGATGACCTAGATACACTTATGTCTGTGGCAAGTACCTTCTGCTTGCTCATATAAATTTTTAGAAGACATTTAAGGGAAATTTTAAAGATTACAGAAGTAGAAAAGGCACAAAAAGATTTCCCGAACATGCATTTTATTATCTGAAAGGCCTTTATATCTAGAAAGATGGATACGTGTGTTGCTTTCATAGAAATGAAGAAAAGTAAACAGTCTATACAAAATCTACGCAAAATTATTAATGTGATGTCTGTAACTTCTCAATATTAAAAGAACTGAAAAACTGGGAGCTACTCATAATATTTTCCCTTTGGTTTTCATCAATATTGTCTTCACCCAAGGATGCTATGACAGAGCTCTAGCCTCAGACTTTTAGTCCCTAAAAAAGCTTCTTATTAAAACTTGAGAGTAATTTAAAACTTCTGAAGCTGAGTTTATTATACTTTGCCCTGGTAAGATTTATTCCAATGTGACTCTGAGACAAACTGACTCATGTTCATATCTAATTCCTCTTCCTAAGTCAAGTAAAAACTTGCAATGCTTTACACAAAGGGTGTGTTGTAATTAGCAGAAATCTCTCTTTACTCCTTTTTTTGGAAAAGCATTTGCTTTCAAGTCATTACCAATGCATGCTTACTTGAGTAACTGGAACTGGTCTTGAGACAGCAGTGATACTTTCACTACTTTGTAATTTTACTCTGAAGACTGTGGGTATGTTGTACTTTGCAGGCCTACCTTTACTTAACTCAGATTCCACCAATCTAATCTAATTACAGAGCTCTCTGTGGTGAGAACTGCTTTAGGTTTGACAGTCCACGCTAACATTACTGTCTGTTGTCACAAGGATATGAGCCAAGAAGTCAGAGGTAGTCTGAATATGTGTATAGGATTCAGCCCATTAATCTTTTATTGATCATATTTGCCACAGGATAGCCTTGGTATCCAAGGTGATTTAGTTTTTAATCTTGATATGTTTCTGATGGCAGAAATCTTCATATAGGTATCAACCTTGGTAATTACGGACTTAGCATTGCTTCTGCACTTTTCCTGTTGATAACAGAAAGTAGACTCCTATAGTCTCATTTGGAAAGGCCAAATACATATTTAGTGACTGAACAAAGAATAGGGAAGAAGAATTCTGATCACAATGCTTTGGAGAAAAACGGTTACCTCATTTATGTTCTTATGCTTCAGTTTAAGTAACTTGTTTTTCATTGTTTCTTACAGTTTCTTATTTACATTGTAAGAGTGTACTTTTCATAGTATACTTTTATATTATAATGTATGTAAAATAATAGCACATTTTGTATTTGTATTGATTTCAAATACTTATGTATGTCACTTTACTAGTTTATGCATTTTCCAATGCCAAGAAGGATTTCTCTGAGACAGATCATACAGATTTTAGGAAGGTCCAGGATGTATTCAGTGATCATCTGCCATTAAGTGCACAGCAACCTTGACTTCTGTGCAATTGAGGTTCTTCCCAGGAGTACTGGAAATTGTGGTCTGGCAGTAAAATGAAACTGTCTGGCTGGTGCAGAAGATGAGGTAGGGAATGGGCGCTAAAATGTTCAAAGTTCAGACTTTGACTAGTGGTGGAGCTTAGTAGGGGTTTTGTGTGTGACTCCAACCAAATAAAAGTGGAGGGGTTTTGTATGTTTGCTTCTTTTTTTTTTTCTCTTGCCTGTTAATGTGACAAGTCTATATGAAATGAAGGAAAACTAACCTTTTGATGGTTGTGTCCATCAGTAGAACTATAACAGGGATACATATACCAATTAAGACTATTGTAAGATTCAAATATAAACCTAATCTCAAGTTGAAATCAAATACAGGAATGTTCCATATGTGATTCATATGAAAAAAAAAAACAAACCACAAACCCCTAAAATATCCAAATACTATTTTTCGTGAAAATTAGGGCGTTTACATTTTAAGCAGCATAGTGAGGATGATTTGAGGTAAACTTTTTTATGGTGTGCAACTTTTAACTCTTCCTGAGCATTGTATTCTGAGTGTTCCTTTGTTGCGGGGTTTTTTGTTTGTTTGTTTTTTTAAACAAAAAGAAAAGAAGGCAATACAATAAGTTCAGTCATTAGGACAGGGGAGGGGATGTCTGTTCTCATTTTACTTGGGTCAGCTATTCATAACAAAAAACTGATCACATATATTTGCTAATTATTTGATTTCATACTTCAGAGGCTATAATTGTATGAAAACTTAAATCTGTCAGTTTCTGTGAATTTCATTTTTAGTTGAGCTAAACAACAATTTGGAAATAACGAATATTTTCTGTATTTTTCTCAGAGAGCTACAGAAACCAATGCTACTAATATTCTGATAGATATGTGTAGCCCTGGAGATTCCGTGTCGGTAACCTCCTTCCTAGCTAGTTCTAACAGTAATATCCTAAGATTAGTGATGTGGCAAATTATGGCATACATATGAAAAATGCGTAAAAAATTGTGCATGAGCTTCTGGAACACAAGAGCTTGTGTACGTCATTCAGTTGTAAGGGATTGAGGGTGCAAATTACATGCTTATTTACTATCTTAGCCCATTTGTATTCAGCTGAATTGCACTTCACCAGTCTTTTAGAACTGGCTATATGTATTTCATGGAATAGGTATCAACTGTAGTATACTATGTCTTTTCAGCAGTGGAAACAATCGTACTGATGGCTGCAAGGTCATTGGCCTACTACTGTCATGTCTGTTTGAAGACCTATACTCTGGGAGTTAAAACGTGCAGGTTTTTAATTTTTTAAATTTTTAAAAATTATTATTGTTTCATAGATATTTTAAATACTGCTGTTATGTTTCTAGTTCTCTGCATACACAGCACAAGGGAACTTAAGTGCAAGGGAAACACAGAATGACACTACTGAATATTTAAAAAATACCCTGGTTAGCTTGACTTCATGTCATTCTGATTTTCTAGAAAGCTGGGCCACAAGTTTCAATTTAGGTTGAAAAGAGTATTCTCTATTGCAGAACTAAAGACCATACTTTTCAGATATTAAGAGTGTGTTGTCTCCTATGGCCAGAAAAAAATGTATATAGAAATTGAGAGCTTACCAGTGGTGATAAATGAAATAGCGGAAAAAAAAAATGACTGTTAAGTTTTTCCAAGTTTCAGCACTGTTTCTTCAAGAGTTTAAAAGAATATGCACTTTGGGACACGATGTACTGACTAAAAGCTAGCTAGGAGGACTTTCTTTTGTATGCCAAGGCCATTTCTCTCTTCTGGTTATAGATTACCTCCAAGTTATAGGGAAATATTCTGTTAAAATGAATAAACTTAAGCAATACACTGCCTGAGACGGGAAACTGGGGGGAAAACCCAATGCCATGAATGCCCACAATACATAAGTGTAGATTGCAGGATTAATTCTAACATTAAACAAAATATTTCACTGGGTTTCTTAGAAGGAAACAAAATCTGTACAAAATTCAGCTGTGCACTTTTGGAAATGGAAAGACTTAGCCACATCTAAGCATCTGGCACCCACACTTCCTTGGAAGAGAAAGGAAACTGAATATGTCTATTGAATGTGAGAACAAAATATCTTTTTTGCCAAATCCAGTACAAATCATCAGTGCCAAGGCAAAGTGCTTTCAAAAGCTTGACAGGAGTCCACTAAGACTTGTTTTAATCAGATTTAAGGAGAAAGGAACAATGTCAAGCTGTTATATTAATATTTGTTCGTATTAGCTAAAACTCACAAAACAAAACCCCCACATACTTAAAAAAAAGTTAAATTGATTAAACTCTGGTTTTCTTCATTCTAGTTTTGATAGCAACTTTTGGAAACCATTGCTGAAACTGGTTACCAGCAGATAATGATTTGTGCTCCGATCAGTTACACTGTGTAGTAGGAAGTCTTTCACCTCTAACTCTTGCTTACAGTAGTTTGTAAGGTAAGCATCTCCAGGAACTAAGGGTTCTGAAAGCTGCTGAAGTTTATTATGGGCAAAATGAAAAGAAATCAAATTGCACAGCACACTATACATGCCTCAACAAATATATTTAGCATGGAAGTTTCGAATGGGAATGGCACATTTTCTTGTTCTCTCTGTATATTTGAACTTACCAAGATAAAAATCTGGTACAGAATAGACTGAAAGAGCTGAGCTTTGGGACACAGTGACATTCATATAAGGAGTCTGAGGCTCAGGAGCTTGGAATATTGGTGAGAAAAGAGGAGTGGAATAGGTGCTTACAAGCTAAAATATTACTATGCCAAGAAAAGAAATCTGAACCTTTCTCTTGCCTCCTGCTTCTAAACAAGCTGGGAAAGAAATGGTCAGGAAAACAACTATTGCACCTCACTGAAAATCATAAATTGTTGTGTGTGTGTTACATTGTTGTGCTTCCGGAGCCTTCCTCTGACAAAAGCAATATTCATAACAAAATTTTTGTCACAATGGTAATATTTCTAACCAAGTTTTATTTCTCATGTTCTAAAACTGTTCTAGAAATATCCCTGGGTCAGCACTGAAGTAGTTCAATTACCCCCATGTAAGAAATAAGGAAATAATCTTTATTTTAGCATTGCTTCCATATACTTTGGATTCTTCTTATAAAGCAAACAAAAAAAACCCCTAAACAAGCACAAAGATAATCAACTTCCCTGTCCCTGTAATCACAATAGCTGTGGTTCATTATTAGCAGTTATAATTAGCTATTTAGGTAAAGATATAATGTCTTCATTTCACAGCTTAAAAAGTAAAACAGATGAAATTGTTTCTGTGCTGTACTGCTTTGGAGAACTGAAAAATTATATATGAACTTAAGTAATGTACTCAGGGATTTAACCACTCATGCTCATGTTACCTATTTTATTATCCTCTTAGTTAATCTCTTTTGTGCAGTCTGGAATACTTTTAATTCGCTCTAGATTTGCAAGTTATTTCAAAGACACTCTTCAGTGTTTTGCTAACTCGTATGGAATACACTGCCACTTCAGAATGAATATTTTACTGTTAAAAGAAGGGGGAAGTAGATTTCACAAAAAGTTTTAATTCCATCTGTAAATGAAATTTGTGTGTTTCTTAGTCATATGCATCCTAATTTAGAATTTGCAAGCTTTTATTTTTGGCTTCTTCTTTTTGGCTAGCGTCTTTTCACTTTATAATTAATTTCATTGATTTCTTTACCAACTTTTTTTATCATTTGTTTTGATTGCTTGCATCGTGTGCAGCCATGTGAAATAGCAGTTTTCACACTATCTTTGATGAATAATAGTTTGTATCTGAAGCTGCTGGATATAATGGGAGTGTCTATCTTGCACTCTTAAGTATGAAGTAGTAGCCTTATGGAAAGTATTCATAGTAGTTATAGTACTTAAGGTGAGGCTATTTTCCAGGTTTAGCACATCATTGTGGGACTTCAAGATGGTAAAGAATGCTGAGATGTTTTTCAGTTTAAGGGTAAAACCTACTGCTTAGTTAAATTATTGAATCCAAGAATTCTGAGTTTTAGTCTGACACAGAGGATCAGTGTTCCTGCTTTTATGCTAATTACTCATACTAATGCTTATTAATTGCATCTACTTTGGCAGGCCTTTATTTACATCTTAGGTATCAGTTCCTCTGCATGTAGTCACAAACCTGAAGTTTATAATTTCAAACCCTGATGTTTCATATTTTAATAAAATCAGACTTCTGAAATGGCTGAAAGCCTGAAAGTAACTTGATTAGGAAACAGAATTATTTGAGGCACTTGTCTCATTTCTCTTGCAGTTTAAGTTTGGTTAGGCTTTTATTTGAACAAACTGTAGTGCATTTAACC
Source organism: Sclerurus mexicanus (assembly GCA_013396755.1). NCBI lineage: Eukaryota > Metazoa > Chordata > Aves > Passeriformes > Furnariidae > Sclerurus > Sclerurus mexicanus. Next base: position 125,076 of record VWZF01003633.1, on the reverse strand, counting down.
AGATAACTTGGGATCAAAGCCTCTAAAATATCAGATGGAAGTAACTATCAATGTAACTATCAATCACTGCCTGTTCTTTCTGTTAACAATATGGTATTAAATGAGACAAGATGTGTGCCTATTGTGTACATTGTTTTAACTGATGAGGATTGCTACTGCATGAGCTAACAGTGCTTTGTGATGAGAAATACTGAGACTGCCCTTTCCATTTGCATCTGCCAAATTTCAAACTATTTTTGTCATGTATTAACCAACCATTTTTTTCACAAAGTTTTCCCTTTTAATTATTTTTCATTTCAAGGCAATCTTCCTTTTGCTCAGTAGAGTTTTCTTTCTGTGTCCTATCCCTGTAGGGAAATACAATTATACTTGGGCCTGCCTCTCTCAACTCTTTCCAGAGTTAAATAATGTTGGCAATTCCATAGGGTTTCTTGTGAGGCTTCCCTGCTGTCAGCTTGCTTTTTGTTTCATTTAGTAGAATGTAGTTGATTTGCCTATAGCTGCTTTTTTCATTATAAAAGTAATCTCTTCCATGAAGTATCCTTTTATTTAAATTATCATCTTTTTTTATTGCTTTCTCTATGATCCATTTAAAAATCAATCTTTGTTGTTAATGGATCTATAGCTTCTGAAAATATTTTCTAGCCTCTCTCTGATAGTATTCTCTGATCCCATTCTCCTTTCAGGCATGATAAAAGGAGTAAATGATACAACCAGAATTAGTGGGACTTGAACAAAATGTTGAGATTTCTATGATGATGAGAATGCTGGGACCATTCTCCAAAGGTTTCTCTCCTCTGGAGGTTTTGTATTTACATAAAGAGACACCAGTACTTCTCATCTAAGCTTTCAAAAAATTCACCTGCACTTTAATGTAGCTCTAGGAAGAAAGCCATTAAGAGCTGAGATTGCTAACAGACAGTATGTTAGGCTTCTCCGAGCAGCACCAGTGCATCCCACCTAGTCAAGCATGTGACTCATGAGGTGGTTTGAAGGCTTTGTAATATGTGTTTGATGATATATGACTAATGGAAAGTTTGCTTGTTTTTTGTTTTATCCTTTTCCTTACAAGAGGATTATGTGCATAGCAACATACGTGCTTTTGTCTGCATATATTTTTCTAACATTTTGCTTTGCCTTCATCTTCTCTCTTCTCCACAAAATCACTTCTGTATTAAGCAAATTGGGAGATTTGTGACACTCAGTGAGAACATTAACACTGTTGTATCAAACTGCTTCCCACCAAAGGTTTAACAAACAGAGTAGTTAAAAATTTCCAGCGTAACCTCTATGTTATATTAGTGATTGCTTGAAAGGAAGAACTGATATGAAGAGACACAGTGTTATATTAAATTGCATTTCATTTTTACTCTGACCATTGTACACAATGTGAAGGCTTGCTGCAACATAAAGAGTAATATGGTTAGGCCATGGTTCTAAAGTGCAGATCACAATGATTTCACCTTCGAGCAAGGATGCAGAATATCCAAAGGTGTGAAAGATGGCAGCCTGACAGGATTGTGACGTATCTCAGAGAGGGACACGTGTCTGATCTCGCAGTGCTGCAGTTACATGATGCACTAAATCTTTCCCTGTCACCAGCAAATGGCTGCCTTGCAGCAAGGGAACAATGGGAAAAGTGTCAGGCTTGTACTGCTGTCTTTGTATATTTACCAGGGAGAGCAAGGAGATTCCCTATAGCACTTCTGCCTTTTTGTGTAACCAGCCTTCCGCATACAGAACAGATTTTCCTTTGAGTCCTACAAAGCTGCAGTGATGTTGGGGCAGTCCAACAGCCAGAAATATGTTCTCTCTACATTTCTTTCCATTTCAGCCGCACAGGGTGAACTTGTCCTCAAAACTTGGTATTATCTGGGGAATATGATGCAGTGCAAGACTCAGTAGAAAGAGGCTCACGCTCTGCCATTCAAACTGAGTTTGTATTCATGTTGGCTAATATCTGTAAAGTGAGCTAACATCCTACAGCAATAAAAAGTGAACTTTCTAATCCACTAGCTCCAAACACTTTCAACTGACCCATCTGCTACAAAAACAGTAGTGTTTGCCACAAATATTTGCACATATTTGATACTACAAAATTACATGTGGCTGAAAGACTATTGATTTTCTTTTTTCTTTGCTTGTTTTGATTCCCTAGAACAATATATTGTACATAATGTTTTGGAGTTTGTCCCTTCTGGGAGTCCATGCTTTTTCAGATCAGACAGAGTAATTTTGAAAGTTGCAGAAGCTTTATTGATTTTCTGCCCAAATCCATTTTGTTAAGTAGACTGATAGAGGAAGTAGGGCTTGTGATCATCTTGCAAGCACAACAGCCAAGCCCTACCCCTTTCCAAAACACCAAAGCTTTATAATTTTTAAATCTGATTTTTATTAGATCTAGGTGACCTGTAAAATAGGAAAACCTCAGATCTGCTGGGTAAGATGGAATAAAAATAAACAAGTTTGCAACCCCATTTTCCCTTGCTCCCTCTGTCCTTGCAGGGTCAAGTCCTTTTGCTGCTTCTGCGTAGTCAACTCAGACACCAACCACAAAATTTCTCCAGTCCCCTCATGCTTCTTGAAAAACGATCCCAAAGGGACTGAGCCTGCCCATGCCTCTTCCTACAGCAGGCAAGCCAGCCCACTGCCCACTCCTTGGAACCTGCTGCCTCTCTGGCTCTTGAAGGTTGTTCCGAGCCAGTGGCCCGTGCTCCCTCATGGCAGGGATGCAGCCAATGCAGCTTGACCTCCTGTCCCACCACATTGGCTTCAGTAAAACCCTTCCTACCACTCTGGCTGCTCTCCCTAATGCCACAAGGACAGAAGCTGTCCATGGCAGGATGTTGGTTCAGGGAAGTGAGGTGGTGAAGCTGTACTTTTCACAGTCAATGAGTTAGACAGTCCAGTGACTGGCTGTGAAAATGGCTGCCAGGGTACACCAGGCACCTGTTCTCCAAGGCCCATTCATACTCCTGAATTTTTCCTGCTACTGTGCTTCCTGCCTTGCCTGTGGGCAGTGGCAGAGAACTGGTGCTTTGGTGCATGGTTGGAAAGGGGCACTAGGCTGCACAGCCCTCTGGGCGGTAGGCAAGGCATGTAAGCAGGGCAGCACCTGAGCCCATGGCTCAGCAAGTGACAGGTTTTAGGCTTTTTTTTTCTCTGCTTTTTTTTTTTTTTTAAAATATGTATATATTTTAATACTAGTGTGAGAAAGTGCAAGTATCATTCAATTTGTAGTAATTAAGATCCCACTGTTCTTTCGACTGACATCCCTGATTTCTGTTCCTTTCAGAACAGAGGCATCTTGCAGGGTTCAGTACTCTCTCAGATAGCTGTTCTAGGGGCTGGCCCATTGTAGCACCTTCACAGATAATGCTCTCTTGCCAGGTTATTGCATAGTGATGACTGAGCATCTTTTTATGCTCTTGAGGAACAGTTAATAAAGAAATAAATCATTCATAGATTGGGGGATAAATGGGGGGATAAATATCCTCCCTTCAAAATGTATTTAGCTCAAATGAGGTTGTATTGTTTTATTTGCGAAGCTTTACAAGGGTATGTGGTGTTGTGTTTTTGTTCCTCTAATATCAGGTGAAAATTCAATACTTGAAATGCACTGTCTCATTTTAATGATAAACTTTGTAAAACTTCTGTGTGAATGTTTTTTAATAATGCTGGGTATTGATTTCTACATTTTACATCATCAGTACAAACAGCCGTATGTTGGAATACCAAAAATATCCCACCCTCCAGATGAATACTGTTTTGCATCGTTATGGTATTATCCTGGCTTACTTGATAGATTGTAGCTCAAACTTCTGAGATGTTTATTTGCATTCCATGAATAGTGGATTATGAATTTCATGGCTACCTACAAGAAGGCAGAATAAGTTTTTTGAGCCTTCACTCAATTCATGTTGCCTGAATGCAGGGAATACGCTTTCTTTGCCTCTGTCTTCAACACAGATGATGGACCAAGGTGGTCTCAGTGCCTTGAACTGACAAGACTGTGAGAATGATAAACTTTCAGTCACCCCTGAAACTGTAAGGGATCTGCTACTCCAGCTGAATCCCTAAAAATCTATGGAATCTGATGGGATTCATCCAAGAATCTTCAAAGAGCTGGCTGATGCCATCACAAAACCTCTCTCAATGATTTTTGTGAAGTCTTGGGAATCCAGAGAGGTCCCAGCTGACTGGAAGCTGGTGAACATTGTACTGGTTCTCAAGAAGGATGGCACCACTATGTGTGGAGCGTTACAAGGGCCAGTGAATATAGGTTAAAGTCAGAAAGGATATATTTTATTTGCTCTCCTGAGTGATATCTGTAGTTACATGTACTTTGCTTCCAAATACATGTTTCCTTTATTTGTAAGCCATATAGAACTAAAGTGAAGACAGGAGCTGATTCTGAAATGGAAATAATGGAGACAAGGAAAGGAGAGCGTGGATTCCTAACATTATTTTGTAAGTGTGAGTGGAAATAGAGAAGTATAGAAAAGCTTACTTTTGGGAATTGTGTTTTGATGTAGGTGATTTCATAATTTCTTAGAACAGTTTTTTAGGGATCAGCTTGCAGTGAGGTGGGAGGAGAATTAGTTTCTGCATTGCTATGCTACTATACTGTAACATATTTGCTATGTATGGTCACTGAAGTCTATGCTCAGCTTGAGCAAAGTGGAGAGAAAGAAGTCAAACTGTTTGTGTGCCAGAGACAGAAAAGTTGTTTTTCCAGCCACTGGAGGAAAGAGTGACATTACCCTTCAGTATTGTCACCTAAGGTTTAGCAGCTTCTCATTTCAGCAAGAGCCTAAGCTTAACATTAGTGACAGGTTTTGGCTAAATGAATGACATGGGTCCTTGCTTTGATGAAAGTCTATTTACAAAGACTGGTTTTAGGGAGAAGAAAAATGGACTTGTGGTAGCCAGGGTCCATTATCAGGTAGGTTTTGCCTTGGAGATTAGTGAAGAGAAAATGACTGTGAAGCAGGTGACTAGCTGGTTTGACTAGACGACTATGACATTTATTATGATGTATGAGGAGAAAGTGGACTGTGGTAATTTTAATATTTAAATGTTCTGATGTGCTGATTTCATGAGCCACTTACCCTTCTAATTATTAGAAATGTGTTTGGCCCCTAACTTCTTCTAACATGATGACTTAACAGAAGGTATAACACTATGACATATTTAAGTACTTGCACTGTTTTCAAGTGCAATTCCTTTAGTGAAAAATGCTGGTTTGATTTTTCTATGAATAAAATATATTACTTTTAACATCTTGTTTGCTTATGTGTAGGGCTCAAATTTTTATTAGAAATATAGAAATATTTCTTTGTATCCTGGCTGGCCAGCAAACATAAAATTTCTATCTCCCTCTTCCTCCTCTCCCACTTTAAATGCAGTGACAAAACTATTCCTTGAGATCCAGGAGCTATGTAGAACAACCATCTGCCCACCCAGNAGTTTGTTAGTAATAAATTAAGCATTATTCTAAGTTCTGCTTTGCCCGTGGTATTAATCAAAGCTCCTCTTTCGGTTGTTATCTCTAGTCGTAAATTCCTAGCTGATTTTCTTTTCCCTTCCTCTGGAAGGTGAAAAGTGTGGGGGGAGAAAGGCCTTGAAACAGTTTTGCTGGACACTAAGCATTTATCGGGGAGTCATACTTTTTCTATTGGTTAGCAGCTTTACTCATTGACAGCACAAAGCACACAGCAACATTTCCTTTTCCAGACTGAGATTACATTGTTATTTACATTTTTTTTTCATTTTTCTGTTTTCTCAAAAAGCAATGAGTACAAAGTTATGTTGCACATTGTAAAACTGTTGGTAGAACTGACTTAGCTAATCCATTTGCATTACTGAAATAAAACCCATGTCTTGTACTCATGCTTGCTTAATTTTAATAGAGAATATCCCAGAGAGATAATTTTCTGATAGTTAGAACAGTTCATTCTAACTTACCACTGCAGTGTCACAGGGTTTAGTGAAGTTTGGACCTCAAAACCAGTGTATATGATATTTTGCTGAGCTGTAGTGAACTGTAAACAATGTCCTAAGTGGTGACTTTTAATACGAATTAGTGTTTTTGTCCTGAGCTCTTTGAGGATTGTCAATGTAGTATGTTAGAAGGGAGAACTTATTATACAATAGGTCACTTCTACATTCATTTTTGCAACCGAATGTGTAAAAATCTGAAAATTATGTGACAGCTTTTAATGAGAATGGCCACTAATAGCTGTATTTCCCCACTTCTTAATGACTTCAAGGCTATATTCTTTTTCAGCTCTGTGTAGAGAAGCTAGACAGTGTCTTAATCTCAGAGCACCCAGCTGTGCCAGTGCAGTACTTATGAATGAAGTGCTTTTTCTTAGGCCAGCTAGGGTTTGGTATAACCAGCCAGCTTGGCCTGGTGCATTTTCAGGTGGAAGCTTTAAAATCCCCTTCTGTGACCTTTGTCTGACTCTACTGCCAGCACCACATCCTAAATCTGAAAGTATTTGTGTTCTGCAGCTCCACTGAAAGCCAAATGCTCTTAGTGCTCTGGGAGTCAGAGAGCAGTGGAGAAGGCAGTGAGCTGGTGCTGTGAGATGCTCTACTATTCCAGTTAAATGTGTCCAGTATGTCTGTTGTCAGGCAATGCCCGAGATTTATAGAAATAAATGCCAGCTGACCATGAGTTGACATAAAAACAATAAACATTGTTAAAAGAAAAATCTATTTTCTTTTGTCTAAAAAGCATAGTGTATATTTAGGAAAAGTTGAATTCCTTCGGTATACTCTTAAGTAACATTTTTATAGAAGCAATGGATAAATTCAGGAATACTTAAATATACAAACTGTTTTTTAACTAGCAGCAGCTCAGATTTTTATGAGAAACTGATTTATTGTGAACAAAACAATCTTGCCACTAGGGAACTAAATTCTAGTAGTTTGTATGTAACAACCAAGCTGTATCAAGGCAGTGTTTTGGCAGATGTTTTGTTTCTTAAGGATTATTTAAAATTATTTTTCATAGAAATCACAAAAGCCTTAAGTAAAATTACATGAATAAATAAATTTTGAGTAGCTGCTAACATTTGGTTTTGAACATTGTTAAATTGTTTGCGAATAGTGTGGCTGGAACGTGCTTTGTACACCTGTGGCCTCCACAACTATGGTTAGGAAATAGCACATAAAGTTTTATATTAAAGCAGGTGTTCTTCTGGTGTTTATTCTTGGTTTCTCAAACTTGTGTGTGGCAGCAGAAATGGCTGCTAATTACCAGCATTGAGGAAACATAAAAAACAACATAAAACTGATTTTGATTGAAAGGATCCATCAAATATTGCTTTGAATTTGCAGTAAGTGGGAGGGTATGTAAATTTTTGCATAAGCCTCAGGAATATATTTTATGCAGGAATTGTAATTATGGATATTTATACGAAGAATTGCCATTCTGAAAATCTGACTGCTTTTTTACAATAATTTTTTTTCTGTCCAATATTATACTGTCCAAAACCAGTATGAAGTGGCACTGTTAAGGAGAATAAAGCTTAAAAAAATCACCACAAAACATGAGGAATTCCAAATTCTAGGGTCATGTTAATGAATTAGATGTTAAGCTTGACACTGTTTTTTAAATTTGATCTCTTGAGAAAACAAGGCTGACATTTAATGCTGCATGTAAGTGGGACAAATCAATTTTATTGTGCATCATGGACATCATAATCATTATTACACTTGAAAAATGGAAAATTCTTGTGGCTGTAAGAATTTCATGCTTCTTTAAATTTACCTGTAATCAATATAAAACCTGTCTTTTTTTCTTTTTTTGATCCACCTCATCTCTCTCTTTCCATTCTCAGCAGTTTTACAATTCCTGGGGTTTGTTTTAGTTATCTTCACCATACCTCTTCTAATCCAGATAGAATATTATTTTTGATTGATGAAGATTATGGGTAGCTGTAACCAGCAAATAAAGGTATGCTGCACATTTTAGCAGTTAGTTGTTACAGTGAGATAAAGTGTTAGGTAATTCAAAATACACTTACAAGCCAAATATGGCACAAAATTTTTTAGCTATCTAGCCAGGTCAAGACAGTATCACCACAGTATCTTTTTGTACTATTGTTTCTGTTTCATGATGTTTCTATGCTATAGTTAACCTTTATGTTATTGATTTATATTTTGAAAGTCTGCAATCAGTCTGTAGATTGCTTGCATCTGAGACTGAGGACTTGATTACTGGACGATATTCTCTCCTTACTAACATGTAGTGTACGCTGTTTGATTTCTAAAATGCAATATCCCTCATCATCTTAAGTTAGTTGCAAAGATTTATTTCTCCCTAGTTGATGAAGTCACTATGAAATTGCAAATGATAATTAAAAACAGGCTGGAGAAAAAACCCTGCAATGCATTTTGTGTATTCAATTCTTAAATTTGGGATCTGCTTTACTTCTTTTTTGGGATCAGAGACTCTGGTCTCTGCATTAATTTTAATTCTTTCTGTGATGTATTTATATACTTCTTGATTAGAATTTAGTTCAAAAAAAATAGTAATCTATGTCCAGCATCAGTTTTATCTAAGTGATTTTTGTACTTTTTTAATCAACTATTAGTATTAAAGTGAATAGTAACTTAATACCGCTATGAGCTTTTATTTTCATATTTGAAAAATACCCTAAGGCTGAGTAACTGTGAATAAGAGACAAAAGACATAGTAGCAAGTTAGCAGCATTTTACCCAGTCATCTTTTGCCACAGATGTTAAAGATCCTGTGCATCTTGTAACAAGTTTTATCTGCAACAGTGTTCTCTGCTTCATAAAAGAAGCTTTTAGCTTTACTTGTGGACCTTCGTGACAGATATTTCTTCCACTTTGTACCTTCCTCTGCTGCCGAGGCTATGTGTGATGTTGTTACAGATGAATGTACACCAGACTTGAAAGCAAAACAATTTGTTTTCCCTTGTTTCTCCTTTCATATTTCTACCAGAAAGGTAAACATCTATGTCTAATATTACTCCTCAAATAACTTTTTCTAGCTTTGTTCTTATGTGTCCATAGGAACTCAGTCAACTCAACTGTTTATGCTTCAACAGTTTTCCAGTAACCTGTGCGAAGTTGAATATTTATTATGGAAACCCAGGAAATCTATGTGTGTTTGATTGCTTATGTGCACATCTCCTTTTTACAATGATATGCACATTTGTGTGTACTGCAATAGTTATACATGGATATACATATTTGTTTATATTTATATATGCAGTCATACTTTTCACCACTACCTTTCATCTGTACTACCCCACTCTAAAAGTATGCTAAATTTCTATGGTCTGATAATATTTTACCTCTTTGGTCTACTAATAGTCTGTCATTCAGCATGTACATATGACTTTTTATTGATTAAAGACTTCAAGTGGGCATAAGTCAGGGTCTTTATCCAAACATGTACTGAACAAAATGGAGCATAACACTAATGCCACAGGTGTGCTCAGAACTTTGCAGCTTGATCACATATGCATAACACTGCACATGGGTTTATAGCAGTTTGTTTGTTTGTTTTTGTTTTCCTTTTTTCTGCTAATTGTATTTCAATGTTTATGTATTTCATTAATATGTGTGGGTTATAACAGCATTTTGCTATTACTTTCATGTAATAACAAAAAAATTTTTAGTTAATTTCATCAAGTAAAGCAGTCAGTTTCAAAGAAATACCAAATTTAAGCATTTCAAATTCAGGTAACCTTGAATCTTTGTCTCTCTGAATATGTCAATGTTTGTGTATATAGAAATACACATAAAAAGTCAAAAAGTGTTTAATGGGCAAAGGCTAGAGTTTTTAATGTCATTTGGTTATGAAGAGCTTGACTCTGAAAAATTATACAAAGGTAATGATATTTGATGTGATATAATGCTATTAATTAATTTAGATCAAAATATAAATCATCCTAGAGGTATAAAAGCTGTAATGTGTGTATGTTTTTGATAAAATCAAGCAATATGCCCTGAATAACATACTTATTAAGTTAGACTGTTTTTCTTCTTCCCTGTTTTTTTTATAAAGGTTCGGAATTCCTTTTCATCAGCAGATCTACCTTCACACCTATGTTTAGAGAATTAGAAAGGTAAATAAAGTCACATGTGAGTGCACTTCATAGTTCATAGAATCATAGAATATGATGAGTTGGAAGGGACCTATCAGGATCTTTGAGTCCAACTCCTGGCCTTGTACAAGACATCCCGAAGAGTTATACCATGTGCCTGAGAGTGTTGTCCAAACACTTGGTGCATGTTACCACTTTCTTGTGGTGCCTATTCCAGTGCCCAACCACCCTCTGTGTGAAAAACTTCTTCCTAATATCCAACCTAAACCTCTTCTATATCACCTTCATGCCGTTTCCTTAAGTCATGGAAACCAGTTTCCATGGAGTCATGGAGACCAGTTTCACTGGTCATGAGAGTGAAGATATCAGTACCTGCCCCTCCACTTCCCTTCATGTAGAAGTTGTAGACCACCATGAGGTCTCCCGTGAGTCTCCTCTTCTCCAGGCTAAACAGACCAAGTGCCCTCAGCCGTTCCTCATACAGCTTCCCATCAAGGCCCTTCACTGTCTGTGTCTTGTAACATTCACAATTATATGATGGAACTTTAGGATTCCCAGATTAGTAACAGATGTTAAATGTTCCATCTGTATTTTCAAAAATGCATGTTTATATGTAGATATAGACAATAAATATCCTCATATCCATTTATCTATGTAAACACCATAGAAATAACTTTTATGGGAAAATAGTTGATAGAATTTGAGCTACAATATTTTTACTTATATATCTCATTTTAATGATCTAGCTGTCTAATGTTTTTTTGACATAAGGAAAAACATACACATGGAATACAGTTTAAGACATTTCTTATATTTCTGTCATATATGTGGTAAGCAAAGGGGGGACACACTCTGCCTCTTTCTCTTTATATAAAATCCAGGTTAGAATTATTGATACTATTTACAAATTAGTGGTGGACCTAGCAAACAACACCTGTTCTCCTCATAGAGAGAGTGCTTGCTCAGCACTGAATACCTATATATGGTATGCTGTGCAATTCTCCCAAAAAATTGTAGTAATTTTAAAGTTGTCAAGTACATTGGCAGCAACTTCAAATTCAATATCCAAGGATGCTGCTAAATGATACAGTGAACACTTACTTTAATGTTGTATTGAAGGTCTGATCAAGGTCATGTGTTGACCTGTGTTCCAGGACTGAAAGCAGTTTCTATTGAGCTGTGTTTGAAGATGAGATAGATTGGCCTATAATGTTTATACTTATCCTACTATTACACCCCTTGGATTACTGTGTATTTTCTGGACAGCCCTGAACAGAATGCATTAAGTTAGGGCAAAATTTAGTACTTACGAGGAGTACTTAATTTTTTAAGTATTTGGTGTTAATAATAGAAAACACATATCTTATATTGTTTCCAGAAAATCAACAGGAGAACATTTAATATTGCAAGTAATAGGTAAGAGATGGTTTGTAGTCAATCTTTTCTAAAAAGTGACAAAAATGTACCCTAATTGCAAACTTCATATAGAAATTTTATAGCGGTTAATGTATAAAAGATTATATAGTAATTTTATAATTGTTCATTACTAAATCAATACTCTTGAAAATACGTATAGTTATGTAACAGTCTGGCAGTGTCAGTTGATTCCAAACAGCTACAGCGCTTTAGAATCTTTCTTACATATGGGAAACCTCTAAAATTGCAGTGGTATCACAGAGTTGGTCAGGTTGGAAGGGACCACAGTAGGTTGTCTAGTCCAACCACTCTGCTCAATCAGGCCCGTCTTAGAGCACATGGCACAGGATTGTGTCCAGACAGTTCTTGAATATCTCCAGGGAAGGAGACTCCACAAGCTCTCTGGGCAACCTGTTAGTGCTCGGTCACTTGCACAGTAATGTTCTTCCACATATCCAGGTTGAACTTTCTCTGCATCAGTTTCTGCCCTTTGCCTCTGTCCTATTGGTTGGCAGTTGACATACTGTGAAATCTGAGTGACATCTTAGAAAGAAAGATGTTTCAAATGGTAGTAAGTGAGCTGAAAGAAAGAAGCTGATAATGTGGATGCTCTGTATCAACTGTTGGCATAGCCTGTTTGATGGTTGGGGTTTTTTTTTAAACTGAAGATAGGGAAAGAATTTGCATACTTGAATTAGGTATGTAAACTTGTTAGCTAAGGTTAAATGTCCAAATATAAATATGTTTCAAACAAAATTCAAAGCAACTGCAGTATCTAGTGACATTGACAAGCATGAGGAAAAGTTACAATGAGAAATTTTTGGAGATGAAGTAGTGTTTGGGAAGTGAATGAGTAACTGGAAAAACGGAAAGGCTGTGGGAGATAGATGTGAATATGAACAAAGCTAGATACGTTTTTGAGTTATAGGAAAAGTAAGGAGGAATAGAGTGTATCAAAAACTATTTAACAAGTCACCTTTATATGCCAAGTTCTGGAAGAAGCTATGTGTGCTTTATCAGTTTAACTTGAATTATAACAGCTTTTGGCTGTGTGTGGGGACTATGGGGGAGGGGAAGGAGCAGGGCAAGGCAGAAGAAAGGATGATAAGCAAAACAAATTGTCAGGTAATAGAGTGAGAGTGGGAAATAGTTGGGATCATAATTTTGCTGTTATAACCATTTAGTCTACACTGCTGGGAAGTTCTGCTATAGTCTGTAAAAAAGTAAGCAGAGATGTGAATTTGAGATAAAGAAAAGGCCAAGAAGTAACAGACAACTTTTGTAAGGCAAGATGGCACATGGAATGGGTTGGCAGACTGTTTTTGTAGGGTTTAAAAATGAACATCAAAAGTTATATTTGCAACTTTTTTTAAAAAAACTTTGAGAGGTTTTGTAGAGAATCTTTGCTTGTTGTACTGTTATAGTTTTTCAGAATCTGATCCTTTAATGCTTTATTTAAATCCTGATACATTTTTGGTTTTGATTGTGATGTGTTAAAAATAACCAGGAAAATGTGTTGTCAAGGGCTTCTTGTTGAACTGGATGGAATATATTAATAACAAATTGTTTGGTATAAGGCACCTCAATTTAAGTATTTTCAATTTATGCTTAAATTAAGAAGAAAACTTGGTTTGTCTCTAATACCAGCTCTTCATTTATTCCCAAGAACATACAGTTTTATATGTCAATTCTTTCTTCAAATTCAAACTGGTAAAGTATAAGCTTGTTATGAATAGTTTGAAAGACCATACCTTTTCCAATCTAAATGATTCTATGACTATATAATGTTACTGAAGCAAAAATACTCAGTATTAATTTAAATGTGGGGAAACTACTCATCGCAATATTACTAGTTTTTTTACTTTCAGAATTGTGGAAATGTAGTTAACTGTACATATAACCACACTTAAATGATGCAATATAAGGAAAATTCATTGTCTGGTTGTTCTAGAGAAGAATGGATTATACAAAACCATTAGGAACAACTAGAGTTCTATCTCCAGATCATTATTGTGAATTTATCCTGATTTAGGACTGAAAATGTATGACTGATTGAAAAAGTATGGCTGTTTTTTGACAGAGTTGCAAAATTCAGAAACAGGAAAGTGATTGAATGAAGCTGTAAATGGTGTAAGCAGAAGAAAAAGAGCATTGAAATATAGGTAAAAGTTTGAAAATAAAAAAAATGCATGTGATTTTAAGTCTAGCAAACAAAGTAGCTAGTTGTGTCCTGTTTTGAAGAAGGTAGACTAGTCTAAGAAGCTTGTTTTATAAGGTGTGGGGAAAAATCCATGGCACTGCATAAATGTAGTCATTCAACATTACATGAGCTAATCTTTAGTCAAAGAAAAGCTCATGTGATGATAAGAAATAACACTGTAAATGTATCAGAAATCTGATCTTCCACATATTTATTTTTATCTTTTAGAAGGCCTCTACGTAATGAAATAGAAATTCAGAAATATGTAATGAGTTCATTCTTCAGAAATGTCTAAGACCAAATCTTTAGGGACTGCTGCACTCAAACTCAAATTTCTCTTGAGATTCAAAACCTACAGTGAATACTACATACACGCAGAAAAATGTTCTTCAGTTCTCTACTGTGTCTTCATGTAGGAGAGCTCTATGGCAATTTTGAGTTAGATATATGTTTTAAAACATTTTTAGAAGGCATAAAAATTATGTTCATGCTTCTATTAAAAAAAAAACAACGCGTTGTGGTTTTGAGGTTTTTTTATTCCCCAGCTACGACTGAGCATGACAAAGTGGAAAGAATGAAAGGGAAGTGATAAAAGCTTAAAATGGAATATACCTCAGGCATGTAGAGTACTTGTTCCTCATTCAATATAGTTAGGTTTTTATAGAGACTTTTTTTTTAAAATCCGTTGAGATGTTTTGTTTCTCAGAAGTCTATACAGACAGGAGAGAGAAAGGTATCCATGTTCCCTGCTTCATACATTTACTTTCCTTCTGTTTCAGAAATCCATTCCTTTTTTACACCTTCACTACTGCACTACCACTTCAATAAATACTACTTTATTTTAAGGCTTCCTAGTTTCAGAAAAGAAAAGGCAGTTTTCAGATGCCAAACGCTTAAGGAAAGTTTGCATGGCAGTGAGTGTGGGTAGTCAAGTGGGGCACTCATTGCGTCACTGGAGCCGCCTGCTGTGAAAGGGCTTCAGTCCCAGCAGTCAAAGTCTTGGGTCGTGGCAGTGTGACTGCAGAGAGGCTCCTGGATGGTCAGACAAGTTTCCTTAACAGGATACATTGCTGATCCTGTTTCTCATCTCGAGTCTGTCATGCTTTGCAACTCAATAAGTAATTAAATATTCTCTTTTAGTGGCTACTTGAATTCACAAGTATTATGTGATTAGATGTAATGATACAAACCATTGTACAAAAATGCTCAATGTGAGAAAAAGGTGAGAAAAAAAACCCACAAAAATTTACAAGATAATGTATAGACGTAACGCTGTGGGATGAATGGTTTCTGACTGCTCTAATTTGCATTTTCTTGGCATTGTGTATGAATACCAAATATTCTGTTAAGAACCTGCATGTCTGATGTCATACAAATATTCAGAAAAGTATAAATGCTGTTGAGAAAGATACATAAGATTGTCCCAGTGATATTCCCCATTAGGAAGAGCTGCGTAAAAATTGCTTTTATGGTTACTAATTGCATGCACGAATCTTGAGTATATAAGATACTTTTGATCTCTGGCTGCTGAGTCACTCTTCCTCAAATTTCTGGTTGTGACCAAGCTTAATCTCTTACAAAGAGCTATAGAAGATCACAGTGCCCCCATATTGTCAGCCTCTTCCATATACTTTTGCATGTAATTGTTACAATTTGGTGTTCAGCAACAGCTTGTTCTTTCATCTTTGATCTACAAATTAGATCTTCTACAACAGAGTAAATGAGGGATGATGATATGTTATGTGCTGGTCTCATTCGCTAATACAGGTTTATTTTAAAAATGTATGAATTGGAAGTCTTCCCCAGTCAGTAAGCATTATTCATAACTTACTCTGTCAACTCTGAGTCCTTTCTTTGATAACTTTGCATTGAAGTTGTAATGTTTTTCAGTGTATGCAGTAGATATAATGTTTATCACTGTGTGAAGTCTATCTGGCATAAAAGATTTTGTGCACGGTGATATTCTATGGAGTTTTTTAAAGGATAAGTATTTGAAAGATAGTCAATAGAAGATGTTGCTCTAGCTGGAAGAATAATCATAAAAGATAATGTGATGTGTTTTCCTTCCCCTTTTCTCAAGGAGAGCCTTTTGTTGCTAACAATAATGTCTAGAAGAATGGATATCTAAATTCTATGCATGTTTTTGAGACACCAATCTTTCCTCTGTCTGCTCTTTATTGACAATAAGTCATGAATATTTACTATATAATGCCATCTAATATTTTGCCTTTGCTATATAATGACATCTAATATTTTACCTTTTTATCTACTTTCGATGTATAAGGTGAATTGCTTCCCAATTAAGTTCTTATTGCACTGCTCTGTCTTTTGGATGAAGCCTGAAAAAAATCCTGTAGGTGTTTCATACTAAGTGATGGATTTTGCTGACAATTGCTCTTGCATTGCAAGATGAAATGATTTGTTTCCCTTACCATGTATGTTAAATTTTTATTTATGTATTGTATCAAGAGTTAAATTTAATCAGTCTCACAGTTTAAAGTCAGTGGTAACCTTCAGCATTCAGATTAGCTGAATAACAAGACTCCAAGAGACCAAAGTTCAAGATATAGGAGTTTCAACCTATATCTAATGCTGATCATCTCCTTTTCAGGATCAGTGTTTTCCAGGACATCTGACATCATGTCCTTTTCTTTTAAACAGGTCTCGCCTGTTGTGGCAAGAATCTTGGAGATTTGTTGGGCTAATAGAAAAATCCCTAGGGCACTCATTTCATACTCTTTTCAGTAGCTTTAAAAATATTTGGAATGAAATGGTCATGAAGACAAGTACATTATGTCAAAGAACCTCCTCCCTATAAAAGCTGAGATTCTTTTGTGACTGCTAGGTCAGTTTTATGTTACACAGTTACCTGGGAAAGTATTATTTGGGGGGGGGGGGGGGGGGGAGGTTATT
>VWZF01003633.1:0-108434 GCA_013396755.1 Sclerurus mexicanus | reverse complement strand
AGGGGGAAGTTGATTGTATAAAAATGACTTCTTAAAACTTAATAGATTAAGTACAATAGTATGGGTGGCTAATTTTAATAGCATGAAATAGTATCATTTTTGCAAAGTAAGCTTTTGTTAATCAGTTAGAAAAGAGTACAAGTGCCAAGGGATTTTTTTTTCCTGGTTAGGTCTTTTTCATCTACTGTTTTTTTGGAGCAGAACAGAGATAGTACTGAATTTTGTGATTATGAGAGGAGAAATGGGTGGATTTTGTGACCCAATATTTGAGGTTAACACTTTTTACAGTAATAATTAAAGAGTCTAAGACAAAAATATCTGCCATTTTGATGTAAACCCCATAGATAATATGAATAAAAATATTTTGATCTCTCCTAGTTAGCAGTAATGGTATTTGAAAAGGATGCAAACCTATATTATAAATAAAAGCTTACTGAAGATTTGAACTTTTTCTTAAGAAAATGCTTTCAAATATATAATAAAATGTGTCTGTTTTTTATTCAGACATGAAGTTCTTCAGAGGTTCTTGGCAACCAGATAAGTCACTCTTCACTTGCAGTGGTCTAAATAAAGGAGTTGAAAAATAACAAAAGCAATTAGCGTGGATACTCAGTTTTCTATTTGGATTAGTTTCTCTGTAGCTCAACTTGTTTTCTGATGGTTTCATTATCACAAAATAGTAAGTGTGATTTTATGAAGTTGATACTGAACACAACTGAAAATAAACAGCAGTATAAAAAAGACATTGATAACTAATTGTTTTTAAAAAATCACATTAGACAGAATGCTTGAAGACAAAGGGGTGATATACTGAACTCGTGTCAGTTTTCTTTCAACATTTTGCAGCAATTTTAAGGTCATATGATTTCCATATATAGAATTATGTGAAACTGGAAACTTGCCTTGTAGCTTACAAGGCTATATATAGGTATTCATAGCTTATAAAATTAATTTTTATTGTAGTAAAATTGTGGTTTCCGCTCTTAAAACCTGTGGGATAATAGCTTCAGAAGTAGTCAGAAAAGACTTACAGAAAGAAGAGACTGCTGAGGACACTTGAGTATCAGCATAATGTGAACTGTGAATTGTAGTACCTTTATTTTAAAAATTAGTGTGGAGTAGGTATCAGTACCTTAACATTATAAGGTTCAGTCTAGTCATGTGTGCAGATTTTAATTATGACTTGTTTTACAGTAATTATATAATGGAAGTCTAGTCTAAATTAAAAAAAATCAGTAATTCCATTACTGTGTATAATCACCTTAATAGAAAAGTTATACTGTAATTTTGTTTTACTTTTGTCTGAAGACAGAGACTAAAATGAGGGTTTTATGAAAAATTGTATTCTTTCTATAGAAAACTTCCCCATCAGTTTAGACAAAGATGCCATTATCCAGTAGTTTTGGCATGAGTTTTCTGTAATTCAGCCACTTTTTTCCAGCCTGATAGTCTTTTGTTGGTAAGATGGTTTCTTAAAGCATGCACTGTTTTATTTTTGGAGGGTGAGAAGAGAGAAAGCACAAGGCAGTCCTGGCCCTGAATCCAAAGTCTAAAAAAGACAAGAAAAGCAATATCTGATGTCAGGTTTATATGAGGAGAAGATAGAAAACGGTTTACAAACTGCTATGCATTCCTGGCATTTATTTCTAAAATTGTCCATTTTGTTTTACTTTAACTCTTTAAAATTAAGAAATGAATGATATATCAGTATCATACCACTTTAGTTCAATGTCCTATCTTCAGAGAGCCTTCAAAAATACCAGTGACAATAAGGTAGCCATTAAAAAATGCTATTGAAACATTGCTCTTATGCAAAAGACTTTAATGGCTCTAAAATCTTCTTTTTTCTTCATAGTAGAGTTCAAGTCCCTACTTTGTAAGCATTTCAGTATAGGGAACTTGAGCCTAAGAAAGTGAGAGGACACATTCAGATGCTTGGAGTGTCAAGCACTGGAGATGAAGCACAAATCATTATAATGTTGAAACTGTGAAGCTTCTTGCTGGTGTATACCAAACTGAATGTAAGATCAAAACAGTTATAGAGTTAAAATTGTAGTAAAACCATGTTTGCATAGGAAGAAAATAAGCATATCTTCAGAGACAGGTTTTTGTGTATAATATTTCAGGATAATTTCTTGGCTTTAGGTAGAATTTAGTCAAGAGTTTAATGGAACAAAATAGAATGCTGAAATATTTTGGTTTGGATTTAAGGGCTTTTCTGGTAGGAAATACTGTAAACTTGCAATTTATGTGGCAGATTATTGGTGCCTAATATTTCAGATGTATTTTCGTGTGCTAAGTATAGCAAAATTGTAATGTCTCTGTTTATTATTAATTTATGAAATGTGAATTGAACACTGAGTATAATTTTTATCTTAGTGGGAAAGTAAGTTTTTATGCATGATGCTTGTGTAGAGAGCCTTAAAATAAAGAACATTAAAATAGAACCCAATTTAGTACTGTTTTGCTTCATGTTTGTATTCATAATTTAGTGAGGGAAATAAAAGTTATAACAATAATAGATCTGAAATTTATGTGTCAGATCTGATATCCATGTGTGCAGACACATGCAGAAATTACGTTCAACCTGAGTTTTATCTCTTTGTTTTTTTTTAAACCCAGTTGAGGAACAGCTCACATGGAATGAGAATGGCAGATGTCATATATAGGAAAAATGCACTTCCAATTTAGTTTATAATGATGCTTTAGGAGAAGCCCCTGTTATTAAACAAGTCAGACTGATTCTGACTGCAGTTTTCAATTAAGTGTAAAGTGTCCTATTCATGTGTCAAAAAACTGGGAGGTAGGAGCAGGATTTTTTTGCCAGCAAATGATGAACGTGAGTAAGAAAAGTGTATTGTACCTGTATGAAAGTTATTTTCTAGATTGAAATAAACATAGCTGCCTTGATTAAAGATGCACTTCTTGAAATGCTGTCTGTTACAAAAAGGATTTGAGTTTTGCTTTTGTTAGATAGCAGGAAAGCAATTGTATGATAACAAACTAGTAAAAATGTAAGCAGCCTTTGACTTGGCTTATACTAGTCAGTAAAAACTCATACGTTTTATACACCAGAAACTGTCTGAACACTTTGAGTCTTTCCAGTAAGATGATTTCCTATCTTTGAAACTTTTGGCCTGTTATGTCACAAAATAAAAATTCATTCTAGTATTAAAAAATTAAGTTGCGTATCTGTCATAGTGCCTGTATCATAAAATCTTCCACTTTTCCATACCTCTCCTGTGCTTCATAGACAGGTAGAAAGATTGTAATGTGGAAAATAAGGGAGGGACCTGTGTTCAGAATGCCTGCATGTGCATATGTCTCAGTATAAAGGAGAAACCATGTACGTATTCTTAGTGTGATTTTAATGAATGTAGAAGGAAAACTGTATTGTAAGCACTGTCATCTCCAAACCATAATGTTGGCTTTTGTTCTTTTGTTGATTTTGTTCAGGTGGGTTTTTTCCCTCTGAAAGGGGGATTACAGGCTAGTGGATTACAGGTATTCTGCCTGGAATTTAGGAGCAAAAACACAGAACATCATAGGAGGAAAGACCTGAGGAACTAATGGTACAAAAGTAATGTATTGTCTTCCCACTTGCAATCATTCAAACATTAACAATTAAAGTTAATTAAAAAGCTGAGTGTGAAAGCCTAAGTAAATCCTTGAGTTGAAAGATGTATTCTACTTCTTCAGAGGGCTGAATATTTTAACTGGATTATTTTTGCAGAATTGCTGCTTTAAAAATTACTTTTTGGTTTAATCAGTGCTTCTTCCTGACAAGCTAATCACTGTGACCAGCACCAGTTGAGAGGTAACCCTTTTGATTTCTTCCCTAAAGTGTCAATCTGTCCAAACAGAAGTGATGTTTACCACTGTTTAATGTTTAATTTTCCATTGTAAACCTAACACACTGAATACACCCACATCAATTCTTATAACTGAGAACTGAAATAATTGCTCAAAAATGCACTGTGATGGATGAGGAGTAGTAGGATTCAGAATAAGAGTGGAGGAAAAAAAATTGCACATAATTTGTAAGATGACCTCTGAAAAATAATGTTAACCAACCTACTTAGCAGAAAAGTACTTAAAATTCCATAATATGTAACCTTACCTATTTTTATAAGTTCCTTTACAAAAGTAGATTCTGTTTCCTTCCTCTGAAGACGTGATTCATGGACTGGCATCTGGTAGAAGCATCCTGCCTGTCTATCCAAACATGGTAGTATTCTACTCAAACCTCCTTCACAACCTGCAGTGACTGTTCATTTTATGGCTTTCATTTCCTGGGAGAGGAGTACATTAGAGACCATCACAGAGGGATGTTCTGCAAAAGATTGATTTAGATAATTGCAATTTTATTGCTTTTAAGGGTACAGTTCTGACTTCTATGCACCCCGCTAGATTAGAAACAACCAGTGACAAAAGCTGTACTTTTGTAGAGCACAAGAGCTGTTCCTCTTCAGTTTTTGTAGACAAGTCCTGTGATCTTCCAGATGGGCTTTGCGATGACAGTAGGCAAAACTTTAAAGGGTCCATTACAGAGAGCAGAATCTCTGTTCAAATTATATGTTAGTTAAAACAGAAGGACTGATAAATTGATAAGACTAGACATTTGCAAAAATTCATACCCGAAAATGGGACTTTCAATACAACAAACATGGCAATTGTTGTTTGCTCATATCTGTGAGCTTTTTGCAATCCTAAACTGCATTGTCCAGAAGTAGACATCAATGGATTATTTCAGTATTGCCATGAAAGTCACGTGGATGAACTGGGAGTCAGAAGATTTGAGCAGTGCTGAAAAAAAGCTAAATCTACATCTAATTTTTTTCAACAAGGTAAAAGAGCAGTGATATATCTTTCTCAGCTACTTCATTACAGTTTGGCTAACGTAAAAATATTTGGCAAGTATTTTCTTGGCCAGGAAATCTTCAAAATTAATCAAAAGCTGTTAATAAATATTTTAAAAAAATTTAAAATACTATATTCAATTTATGTCTGTTTTTCCAAAATTGATTTTCTCAGTAGTGGTAACAATTTCTTTCCATTATATAGTAAAAATGAAACCTGTTTGATATGTGACTTTAAGAAATGTTTTACTGTAAGAATAGTTAAAGGTGGTGTTCGTATGTTCATAAACAGGAATTGTTAAGAATACGCTATAAACTTTTTTATTTTGTTAAGTGTAGAAGCTTGGTTGAAGTACAGTACCACATTAAAAAAAAACAACTTGAGATTCTTTTGGCTAGAACTTGAAAAAATTAAAATTTGAAAAGGAAAACCTCTGAAAATATTTTGGATTCCATAAAATAACCTTTGGTGCTTTGGTAATTGTAACATCAATCTGAAGTTTACATTTTTGAGGAAATAATCAAGATGTTAAATGTATGAAAATGAAAGATAGGTTGATATGGTATTAGTACTATGGGATAAAGAGGTTTCAGAGAGACGTCAAACTGAGTATTAAGGAAAAATAATTGTTATGATTAAATGTGACATTTGAATATATTTAGTTGAGGGCATCATTAAGACAATCAAATAACCTTAATAAACTTATTTCTGGTCTTTTCTTAGTGCTGTTCACTAGCACCATAGTTACGGTTGTGGTATTGCAGTATTTTGCAGGTTAGATTAAAACAATTTCAAAAAATGTCTTTGTTTCCATTTCTGCCTGTTGCCTATTTCGACAGATATTTCCTGTGTGGTATTTTACTGCTTTTCTATGTCCACTGTAGAGATGCTTTGGAGGCTTACATCCTTGTTTTGCTCAAACTCCTGTTGTTTTTAAATGTTTAAAAATTATATGCCAGAGTTTTAATGAAGTTGTCCATAATAGAGAATTCATTTAAGAAGCATAATTCCTTAAAACGTTATTGAAGGATATTTTTTCTGTATACAGATTGTATTCTAATGCAGGTTATGGTTAATAGCTTATGGAATATAGCTTAGAATCGGAAATAAATTTTAGAATTTATAAAAATAATTTAGTTTGGATCTAGAGTGGTTTTATAAAAAATGTAAATATTTTGGTTGATCTAAGATTTTTAACAAGCTCTTTTAAAAAGCAAAGTCATGTTTTAAAGACATCAGCATTTAAATCTATTTTTAAATGCTTAATTGACCCATCTCTAGATTATTGCTCAAATAAGTTACAAGACAATCATATTGGAAAAAGTAAAGGAGGCAGTCTACTGCTTGCAGGATTGTAGAAGATATTGCAGAGAATTACTGAATTTTTCATCTGTGAGACTTCAAGGCATTTGATCTGAGTCCTTAAATATTTGTGAAAAAAGCATGTGCTGGTTTTTAATTAGTATTACTTCAAACTACGAAAAAGATTGAAAAGCAGTAGGATAACATTAGTCAGCAATTGTAATAAAATGAGAGGCAATATTAATGTATGTTTTTCCTACTGTCTGCCTATTAATTATTTTTGAGTTCTCACAATAAAAACAGGTCCCAGGTAGTAGAGAATCAGTGCTGAAAGTTAAGCAAAATAGGAGGTGATGAAATGTGATGTTATGGAAGATATTTTGCTAGGTAAATTATAGTGAAATTAAATAGCATAATACAACCTTTTTGATGACCCTGATAACAAAGTAACATAATTTGGGATTTCAGAGTTAGGAAATATCAGAAATAAGTCTAGCTGTATTACCTTATATCTTACCCCCTTGGCTTTATGTTTAATCTGATATTATGTATGTATGTAGTGTTTCCATGGAAACAGCTTTTTTTTTTTAGACTCTCATAGGATGGGAAAACTCAGAATATAAGCTTTAAATTTGGTTTTTGTTTTTTGTTGTTTTTTTTTCTTTTAATTATTCTGTACCTGACTCATTCCTCGTTCAATCATAAGTATTGTGTTATGGTCCAAAGACAGAATTTTTGTTTTGCCTTTTTTTTTTTTAAAGCAGTTATCTTTGTGTTATACAAAAGAGCCACTTAATCCTTAATGAATTAATTTTTCTAGTATCATGAAAGCTGAAAACCCTATTTCCATCCTTATGCTCATAGTAGCTGACAAAGTATGAATGGTTGGATTTTAAGTCTGAAGCATTGACTAATGCTAAATAGTTTTTTCTGGAACAGTGAATGTTTACAAACGGTTATCCATATGCAAGCTCAATGTGTTCAAGCACAGCTTCCTTGGCTTTAGTTGCAGGTAGAAGCTCTGAACATTTCTGTGCATTAGAGCCCATATTCAAATCTCCCTTGTTTGGTTTTGGAAAGATACCAGTGTTAGTGTCTGACATCCCAAAAGTTTTTACTTGTAGATTCATTAAAGTACTTTGGTTTGTTACTTCTGCTGCAATGAAGAAGTAAATGAAAGAGTAGAAACAGAAAAATACCTTCTGCAGTACAGAAATGATTTTAAACTGCCTCTGTGGTAACTAAGGTAACCAATTCTTCCAAGAAATTGAATTTATACTTATCAGTTTTTTGTATGTGGTTTTATGTGTGTATGTTTTAGATATTAATTTGAAAAGTTCCATTTTAAAAGTAGGCTAATGAAGAGGCTTGAGGTTTCTTCTAGTGCTTGATGTAGGTGATGTGACATGTGAATATCAGTCAAAGATGATTCATTTGACTTGAAAGAAATTAACCCAATACTTGAAACAGTCACAGAATTACTTAATATTCCTTGATCTTTGTTTTGAAGTTTTGCTTTGATGTATATTCAGGCCTGTGAGAAATATTGCCAGCTTATAGTTGTATGAGCTTTTCTGTAATTTGCATTGCAAATTGAGTCAGACTTATTTGGTGTGGGAGGGAGGTCCTGTTGTCCAACATTTTGCTCATAGTAGGTCCATAGGTAGGTGTTGCCCCATCAAGTTTCAAACATTTATAAGGATTCAAATTAGTTAATTCTTCAGTAATACTCTTACGGTATATGCTTTTTTTAATATATAGTCAAAATTTCCTATGTGGTATTTTATATTTATAGTCCATTGACTTATCTCTGTGAACATCTGGGAAGAGTCCAAATGTGTCTTCTCTGTCTCTTTCCATTAAAACCTCACCAGCTATAATCAGGAAATCCTTACTTTGACTTAAGGAGAATCTTAAGGAGGCATCTTCACTCTGAAAATGTCAGCAATTGGAACAAGATTTCCAGACACTGACAGGACTGGGCAAGACATAACTGTGAGAAGCCTGCTCGAAGGTGGAATGTAAACCTCCCTTGGGCTACTTAACTTCCAGGAGGCCCTACCAACTTCAATCTACTTATGATTCTCTATTGTGATGTTTCTCGGGCTAAAATTCCCTCAGTTCTGATAGCTCAATAACTTTATGATTTTTGTCTTCTCCTGTGCACCTCTGGTGAAGAAGTCTGAACATTCTCTCACATACCTTTTAAGAGGATGAAGTATTGCTGTCCTTTAATGTACAGCAGATACTGCAGATTTTTTATTTGTTTTCAGTTGTTTTATTTTAAATGTGATATACTTAGAAAGGTGTAAAATAATCATTTGGTGGTAGGAAAATTCCTTGGAAAGACAAAAGTAGTGCAATTCACTGCTAAGTCCGTAGCCCAGGAAAGCTGAACCTGTAGCTGATTTAAGCTGGATTACTAAAATACTGGTACCAGCAAGATTTTTGTGTGTATGTCTGCATTTTGAGAGACTGGTTACAGCAGAATAAGACTACTAGCTTGAGAGTGACTGCTTTAAGAATATTATAATTTTTGGGTAACGTAGGAGGAACTTATAGCAGCATCATAATAAAAGAAATATATTTAAAAAGTATGCTCAATAGTAGTATGCAGCTGAAAGGCCATGTAGCAATTAAATTAAGCTGATTTTTAGGAGGTTTCTTTAAAAGACCATACTTTAAAAGATCATGTTTTGTATGGTCTCTAAACTAAATAATAATATAATAGTAAAAATCCAAGTTTAGACCTCAGTTCTCAAAATACCTGTCTAGTTTGCACTTTTTAAAATTAAAAGTCATTTCCTGAGTGTAGCATCTCAGTTAATCTTAATTAATCTTAGATAATTAATGGGGCAACAATCATCTAATTCAGAATTCTGTTTTGTTGTGGATATTGCACTTTCTTCATATTTATTACATCTCTTGGTATTTATTACTTCTCTTGCTTAAAGAACTATTTTAATTTTGTTAATGTTATTTTTACTCTAAAAGAAATAAAAATTAGAGGCTTATGGAAGTAAGTTGGTTTTGTCACAATGTTTTCTGCCTAGTTTTGAAATTCATAATGCATTTTAATTGCTTTCCTACTATAAATCTCACCATATCTTAGAGTGCTTTGTTCTGACTTCCTGGTGTTTTATTTGATTCCATCCCTGTTATTCATTGCACATGCATTATATTTCATGGTTTGTAACTGTGGAGCATTGTGGACACCATCCATCTTGCAGTCTGTAGGATTTGTGGATTTTTTTTTCCTTCCTTCCAATATTTTTTTTAATTACTGTGATCTTGTGATTGATTGTAACTTCAGTCTCTGAGAAAGTATATTTTATATTGATTCAAATTTACTGCTTCTTCACAGCTTTTATGTTCTTTTGATGTTTCTATTGTCAACGTCTACAAGAATGCTGCAGTTTTCAATATCTTTTTTTATGGTCTAGGTACAGGGCTTCCCACTAGTAAGAGACAAAACAAAACAAGAAAATTAATAAAATAATAGCAGAATAGACAAATTCTATTTATCTACAGTTATAATACAGTCTGTTTTTTTTTCCTTATTACAAAGTTTTTGGAAGTGTTTTTGTGACTGCCTAAATACTGGAGAAAAATGTACCTAAGAAGTGAAGAAAATTTAGTGTAGTCTTCAAAAATAGAGAAAATGCAATTTAAATGCAAAACATATAGAAAAAAAAACCCTACTGTTTAACAATATTACTAAGATGTGGCAATGCTGCTTCCCATTTAATTAGACTGATAAGGTAAAATATTAATGTAGGTAGCTTTCTACAAAGACAAAGTAAGTTATTTGAAGCTAAATTCACTTCTCTTGAAGACTCAGTTTTAGCTCAAGAAATGACTGAGCTAAAAAGACCATTATGTCTCAGTTCTGGAAATCTAAATATATGTGGAATCTAATTATATATTAGTATCTCTATAGCATACATTCAGTGGGATGGTACAATGTAGGTAATCTTTGGGTAGAAATTGTCAGAAGTATGGATAATTCTTTTTTCCTTCATGAAAGCCTATAAGCTCTGGCATGTCTGAATACCATAGCAGACCTGTTAGCTTAACACATGATCTGTGACCTGTTCTCGTAAGGGCAGCCCTGTATTTTACTGGATCATAAGGTTACAGTTGCAACTAAACTATTTTCTACTAATGTTTTGAATGATGACAAAAACAGTCCTACTCCTACTTACTTTCTCTGTGTTTTCTCCTATCAAGAAATAGATAGCCCAATTAAGGGCTGAATGATGTTTCTGTCCATTTCTTTCTTTGTCAGTTGAGACATTTTAAACCCGTATTATTTTTCTGTAAACTTACAATGAAAAAAAAGAGCTTTGGTCACAGAAATAACACTGTGTTGTACCAAAAGCCAAGAGTTAATGCCAAGGAGAACAGACTGCTCTAATTAGGTAGGTAGAAAATCCAAAATACAGTGCAGAGAATCAAAACTGAAGGAGAATGAGAATAATATTTCTAACTGCACTTCAGCTCAAGGTGTTTGCTTGGAAGAGGGTTATTGAAGAGAATTTATAGGGGCATTTAGCAGCCAATGTTTCTAGTTATGAAAGGGATTAGAGCAACACTTTCCTAACACTTTCTAAATTTTTTATTATCTGTTTGGAATCTCACTAAACTTATAGGTATTTTCCTTTCAGGTTCATTGTTGCATTTCAAATGTACCCTAACAGTGTATCTTCTGAAATTTTACCTACAACTCCTACTATGTAATGGACATACATGCTGACCCCTATCAGTTAAATAATTGCATTTGTATTACTCTGGTTCTTAAAGCCTTTTAAATACATTGCATTAGCAATCTTTTAACAATACACTTGGAAGAAAAATACATTGACATATCTTTAACATTTTCTTAAATATTTTAAAAGACAAAAATACAAGATATCACTTTTCCATCTTATAAACTTTAACCCATTTTTACAAGAATTCACAATATCAATTATTATTATGCCAGTGAGACAGACTTTTGGGGCAATAGGTAAACAAAGTATTTCAGAAGTGGGGATGTTTCCTGAAGGACACTTTTATCTGTTGTTTTTTTTCTGAGAAAGACAAAAATTTTCAGACACATAGGATTGAACTAATGAGCTCCAGACTCACTTGAATTCAGCAAAGGAAAACAAGAAATTTAGAATCATAGAGCCATTTTGAATAGGAAGAACACATAAAGTCATAGGCTCCAACTGTCCACTCATATCTCTAAGTGCCACATCTACATGGTTCATCTGAGCTGTTGCAGGTATCTACTGTAGATGAACTCTAGATCCTCTTTAATTACTTGACTTTCTTTTACTGCAAAGTTAGCTTAGAGTAGCTAACATGTTCATGCTATAGGTCAAGTTTCATCAGACTAAATGTAAAGATACCTCTCACTCCAAGGAAGATGATATCAAGCGTTAATGGGAGAAGCTAAACACTATGATGAAAGTGTCCATATGGAGAAAAACATATCAGTTCAACAAGATAGGCTCATATTATCATCATATGAGTGATAGATAAAAGCCAGTTTAAGGTGGATAAAACTTAAATCAAAAATAATTAACAATTCAGAGGGCTCGAACACCTCTCCTATGAGGAAAGACTGGGAGAGTTGGAATTGTTCAGGCTGGAAAAGAGAGGGTTCCTGGAAGACATAATTTCAGCTTTTCAATACTAAAGGGTGATTAAAAGAAAAATGGAGGCCTTACAGCGGTAATGGTTTTAAACTAAAAGGGGATTGATTTAGATTGAACACTAATGGTGGTGAGGCACTGGAACAGGTTGTCCAGAAAAGTCGTTGGTGCACCGTCCCTGAAGTGTTCATAGTCAGGTTGAACGGGGCTTTGAGCAACCAAGCAATATCCCAGCATGTGGCAGGGTGAGTTGGACTTGGTGATTGCTAAAGGACCCTTCCAACCCAAACCGTTCTATGATGTTTTTGTTGTCTTTCTATTGAAGATAATGCTAAAAGCCTCTTATTTGGATTGAAAGCTGGATTTTTTTTTTTTTGGTACAGGATGTAAACATCACTTCAGCATTAGTCTGGTCAAAACAGAATCTTAAGATCTGTGTTTATCTGCTGTCATAAGAAAATACGGAAGTATAATTCTTATGAAAGGTCATATACTGGATTATTTCTAATTAACCAAGTGAACAAAAGGGAAAACATTCCATAGGATGTGAAACAGGCTTTGTCGCTTTTATACACTAAATATGGGTGAGTTTTTGTTTATAATTGAACTCTTAAGCTTATCATTGAAATAGTAGTCAGTCATTGGCATAGATCAATGAGAAGACGCTATTTGCTGTTGATGCTATTGTAAGTTTTTGTATTGCATTAGTTTTAAAAAATGGCATGGGAATGCAGATAGGTGTTCTATTTTCTGCTTTGTTTTGACTGGAATACTAACTGGTCCCTGGATTTTTTTCTTTCTCCTTTATGCAACGCCTATACCATTTTCTCTAGAGTGACTATTGCTGACATTGGAAAAAGTTACCCATATCAGTCATAAAAGACCTCCCAGACAGTAAGAAAATGGGGAAAGATTAGTTACAACCTTGACTCCATTGCTCAACACTTCATCTTTCTGCTGACTAAAATATGAATGGAATAGAAGAGCAAAGATTCCTCAGTAATTTAGAAGTAGAGGACTGATTGAATTCTTTGCCAAATATGCCAAACCTCTAGCTTTTATATAATTCCTTGTGATTGATATTAGATCCTTTTGTGCATTATCTGCCAGCTGGAATGAAGTCTGGCATACAAAAAGTGGCAGTTTTGACATTAATGCAGCTTCAGAGAAATTAGGTTTTCTGTAAAGCTTTAGCAGCACTGAAGATGAATACAAAGGGTTATAAGCAGTGTAATGATCTTTGAATCTGCAGCTTCATCCTATCCAGTATCCCAGTAGACTAATGTAATTTCACAGGAAAAGGTACCAAGATATATCACTTATCTTTCTCTTCCATGCCTGTGCTATCAACTCAGATGTAATATATTAACATTATAATGAAAAGAATTTGTCAATCAGGAAATAGATAGAAGCATACATTTGGAGGCAGAAAGGAAGTAAGGGGAAATACAATTGTTGCTACAGAGATTTTTGTTACAAATTCTGACATGTATTTAATATATTGAAATCTCTGCTTTGAAGTATAAATAAAAAGCATGTATTCTGTCATTGATGTTATCATATTGATTTTGCTAGCCTTTTATTTATGCCATACTAATGTGAAGAGTTGTCTGTAAGGTAATTGTGGAATTCTGAGTTAAGGTATTTCAATACAAATTGTCTCAATGGTTTTAAAAGCTGTGAATGTGTTACAGCACAGGTATTAAAATAATTGAAATGTAAATTTTCACTGTGACAGAAATAAGTTCAAAGTTGCAGCATTTCTTCTCATCCTTTTTGTTCTACCAAGTTTACTGGCTGTGTTTAGTGTTTTTAGAGAAACCTGTAGAGGTTCTAATTAGCTAAAATATCATAATCAAAATTTTTTTCCTGTCATTTTGTATTTTCAGGTAACAAGCATTTGGATAAAGAATGAATACAGCTCAGTCAAAAAAATATCTTTAATACCCCATCTAAGCAGTCTTATGTAATTGAAAGTCTAATATCAATGTGCAGAAACACCTATTTTCCCAACCATATCTCTGATCCAGAATCTTCTTTGGTTTCACAGTTACTGACTGTTCATATTCAGTGTTTCTTTCATTCTCTAGTCACTTTCTGATGTTTAATTTTTTTTTTTGCTCAAATGGCCAGCAAGACCAACCCCTATATTTTTTACCCTAATGATAGAAGTCAAAGCATGTAATCTCACTACTTTTTTTTTTCTTACAATTGTTTATAGATTTGTTTTCAGTTCTGTCTTGTATTATTTGAACATTCAGTCTTCCATTGAGCACTGGCTGAGTGAAACCTAGAAAGTACTGCTTGTTCTGAGGTTGCAAAAATTATAAAACCCTTAATGTTTGGGGTTTTTTTGCATAACTTCTGCCTTTAATCCATGGTTTTTATGAGGTCTCAGAAATGGGTAAATTGTAGAATGTTTGCTTGAATTTGGGCTGTGCAAGTTCTGCCCATCCATTTCAAAATTTTTTTTCTCTACAGAACTAATTTTGAGGAAGTGTCGAGAATCTGTAGCTTCTCGGTGACCATTAGAAATATTCATTACTTCAGAGTTATTTGCTTCTAATCTAATGAAAATACACTGATAAAAAAAAAAGTCTTTAAAATTGTGAAACACTTTTCTTGGGAGAAGGTAACAGAATGATTTCAGTTCTGCTTGTTAGGTGGAGTTTTAGTTCCATTTTAATGTGAAGGTATAAAAAAAGATAAACGAGTTTGATTTATAAATTTAAAAGGGAATGAAATATTGGAAGTATTAAATTTGGTTTTACATAATGAAATTGTGAGAATTTGAGTCAAGCTTTGACACACCTCTGTGTAGACCAGTTATTTTTCTGTTGGTGAAATGGAAGTCCTGCCATAAGCAGAATTCATATGAACTTATGGAATTATGTATACTGAAGTATAGTTTGACTGGGATAGATTATTTTTATTTTTGTTATTTTGGAGACTCTTTGGAAGGTAAAGAAACATCAAAGGTCTATGTCAGTATTTAGAATAAGCAAGCAATTTTAATTAAGTCTAGTTGCTTTGATGTATGTAAAATGCAGTGCTTATAAACAGTGACATTTTAAGTCAGATTTTATTCTCAGAATAAGAAATATTCATAATCTGTGATTTGTAGGACATGAGGTCAATGAGAAACTGCAGTGATTCCTGTTGTCTTTGGGTCAGGCTCCCTAGATCTTGGAAATCAACGAAATCTACTCCAGATATATTTCTGAGTAGTTGAATGCTATATTTATACCTAGATCTATATAAACTTTATGTAATTGTAAAGCTTTAACTTTGAAATTTTCCAGCTAGGATGATTAATGAATTGCAGAAATGCCTTCAGGGAAAAGATGTCCTACATTATTGAAAAGAGAGTCAGACAAGACATCTATTTAGCTTAAAGCACTACCTCTGTCTTGAAAGGCAAGACTGTTACTTTTCAAGTACTATTCTACATCTCTAAGACTATTGAAGTCATTATCTAATAACTAACTGTAGCCAAGAGAGGCTGTTAATAGATTTTGAAATTATATTTTAAGTAAAATTACATTTAATTGTGTGCATGAAAATCTTTGAAACTCCAACTTTTTGAAGTGATAGCTGATTCTTATTTCTGATAATAATTTTCAGGGTTTTTTTTCATCAGTCTATGAAAATTGAGTTTTTCATTTTCTTTGATTTATTTTCACAGGCACAGTCCTATAAATAACAGAAAATATATAACAAAAATAATCCTCTACAGAAGTTGCTTTCCACTTGCCATATTTTTGTTGTGTTTCTAGATTGTTTCTGTCTGTGTTTACTTACTCTTGTATTTATCCAAATAACTTAGTGTGTTATTTAGAAATTATTTGGTTTAAAATGTTTGTTTAGCATTCATTACAGATTTACTGAGGCCAATTGCAATGCTCTGAGGCCCATTGGATTGCTTGGGAGTGTGCCAGTATAAATAAGTATCTTTAAGTAAAACTTATGGACGTTAATAAGATGAACTGCTCTACTTTAAGAAATACTGTGGTCTGAATTCCTTAATGTCTTTCACAGACCTCAGTTTCAAGACAATGAATTTTAGAAATGCTACAGTTAATTTGATTAATAAAACATAGTGTTGAACATGAGATAATCATTTTTTCTTAGGTATCCTTCTGAAATACCAACTAGTCATGTGTACATTAAATCACCAAATCAATTAGGTTGCAAAAGACCTCTGAGATCATCAAGTCCAACCTATGACCAAACACCACCTTGTCAACTAGACCATGGCACTGAGTGTCATGTCCAAGTCCTTAAGCACCTCCAGGGACAGTGACTCCACTGCCTCCCTGGGCAGCCCATTCCAGTCACTCTTTTTGTGAGGAACTTCTTCCTAATGTCTAACCTAAGCCTCTCGTGGTGCAGCTGAACACTGTGTCCTCTTGTCCTGTCACTAGTTACCTGGGAGAAGAGACCGACCCTCACCTGGCTACAACCTCCTTTCAGTAGAGAGTGACAGGAGCCTCCTCTTCCCCAGCTCCCTCAGCTGCTCCTCATAGGAGCTCCAGACCCTTCACTAGCCTCATTGCCCTTCTCTGGACACTCTTTAGCACCTCAACATCCTTCCTAAATTGAGGGGCCCAGAAATGGTTAAGCCACACTTGAGGTGTGGCCTAACCAGTGCTGAATACAGAAAAATCACTTCCCTGATCCTGCTGCCCACACTATGCCCACACTATACAGAACAGGATGCCACTGTCCTTCTTGGCCACCTGGCACACTGCTAGCTCCTGTTCAGCCTGCCATCAATCAGTACCCCCAGGTCCCTTTCTGCCTGGCTGCTCTCCAGCCACTCTGTCCCCAGCCNGACCCTCACCTGGCTACAACCTCCTTTCAGTAGAGAGTGACAGGAGCCTCCTCTTCCCCAGCTCCCTCAGCTGCTCCTCATAGGAGCTCCAGACCCTTCACTAGCCTCATTGCCCTTCTCTGGACACTCTTTAGCACCTCAACATCCTTCCTAAATTGAGGGGCCCAGAAATGGTTAAGCCACACTTGAGGTGTGGCCTAACCAGTGCTGAATACAGAAAAATCACTTCCCTGATCCTGCTGCCCACACTATGCCCACACTATACAGAACAGGATGCCACTGTCCTTCTTGGCCACCTGGCACACTGCTAGCTCCTGTTCAGCCTGCCATCAATCAGTACCNCCCCAGGTCCCTTCCTGCCGGCCTGCTCTCCAGCCACTCTGTCCCCAGCCTGCAGCGCTGCAGGGGGTTGTTGTGGCCAAAGTGCAGGACCTGGCACTTGGCCTTGTTGAACCCCACACTATTGGATTCAGACCATCAATACAGACTGTCCAGGTCCCTCTGAAGAGACCTCCTATCCTCCAGCAGATCAACACTGCACTGCAACTTGGTGTCGTCTGCGAATTTGCTGAGGGAAGGCTCGATCCCCTCATTCAGGTCATCAATAAAGGTATTAAACAGGACTGGTCCCAAAACTGATCCCTGGGGGACACCACTAGTGATCGGTCACCAATTGNCAGGTCCCTCTGAAGAGACCTCCTATCCTCCAGCAGATCAACACTGCACTGCAACTTGGTGTCGTCTGCGAATTTGCTGAGGGAAGGCTCGATCCCCTCATTCAGGTCATCAATAAAGGTATTAAACAGGACTGGTCCCAAAACTGATCCCTGGGGGACACCACTAGTGATCGGTCACCAATTGACTACTCTCTGGGCCCAGCCATCCAACCAGTTCTTAACCCAGCACAGAGTACACCTGTCCAAGCCACGGGCTGCCAGCTTTTCCAGGAGTGTGCTGTGGAAGACAGTGTCAAAGACTTTACTGAAGTCCAGGTAGACTACATCCACAGCCTTCCCCTTATCCACCAGGTGGGTCACCTGTTCATAAAAGGAGATTAGGTCAATCAGGCAGGACCTGCCCCTCCTAAATCCATGCTGGATGTATCTGATCCCCTTTCTACCCTGTAGGTGTCTTGTGGTTGCACTCAAGATGATCTGCTCCCTAACCTTGCCAGGCACTGAGGTAACATTGACAGGCCTGTTTTGGAAAGCAGAGTATTCTGTCTGCTGTGGAAACTAAGTGTTTAGTTCATGAGCTGGTAGATTTTAATTATTGTTTTAAAATACAGCTTTCATTTAAATTCATATCCTAATACATGCACCTGCAAATAATCCCAGATGGAAAATAAAGATACTCATTGCACAAGCCATATATTAGGTTTATTGTTTTTAAAAAGTTTGCTCTTAACAATTATTTTGCAATTTGGTGTTTTATAAAGCATTTAACAAATTTTTTTTTCTTTTAACTAACACAGAAGAGTGGTTTTGTACTGTTTGTTAGTTGGAATAAACCGTGAGTTTGCTAGGCACAAAACATTTAGGAACACATTTGTAGATGTCATTATCCAAAGAGCTGTTGTGCAAGTCTCTGTTACCTATTTTGGTAGGTACACTACAAAGATAAACTATTTTTAATCCATTGATAACTGGGTCAATTTGAAGTATTTCAGCAGAGCCTATACATTATTCAAGGCTGACTGTGTAAATTACTTTCATCAATATTGTAATTCAAATAGACAATCATATTTTTCATGCAAACAATAATAATTATCTAGATAATATTTTTACTGGATTTTTTACTATATTATTGTAATCATAGTATCCTTAATGTTGGAAAAGACTTTTAAGATCACCAAGTCCAACTGTCAACCCAACACCACCACCACATTTACCACTAAACCTTGTCTTCAAGTCAAGTGCCATATCCACATGTTCTTTTAACACCTCCAGGGTGGTGACTCTACAACTTCCCTGGACAGTCTATTCCAATGCTTTAAAACTCTTTCAGTGATTTTTGGGTTTTTTTCCTGATATCTAATCTAAATCTCCTCTGGCACAACTTGAGGCCATTTACTCTCATCCTGTCACTTGTTACTCTGGAGATGAGGCTGACACCAACATCCCTCCAACCTCCTGTCAGGTAGTTGTAGAGAGCAATAAAGTCCCACCCAAGACACCTTTTCTTCAGACTAAACAACCCCTTCTGCTAAATAAATCTCATCTGTTTTTCATAATGCAAGATGGAAGATTTGGTACCTATGTTACTGATTTTTCACTGAAGAGTGATGGTTTTCATTGGGCAGGGATTATGTACAAACAGTGTTTTTAACTGTGTGTTCTGTGGAGTTAGATTGTGCAATTTTTTGTTTTAGTTACTTGAAACATTTTAATGGTTGTGGGTTTATTAATGGTAATATAACTTATTGATAGATAGAAAAACTTTATTATCCCTGTACAGAGCCTTCTATTTGTATGTTTACATATTGGTGTTCTGCAAATAAAAAAAGTGACTCATATGTGAGGCCTGAAACTAAGCTAGACTTCCTGACATTATTAGACTGGTTCTTTGGGTACAGCATAAATTATGGCTCTTGGGCAAGACCTTCTGTATAAACTGGCGTAGTATTCGGAGAGGGGGTTGTTGGTCTGTTATCATTCTTGTAGCTGAAACTAAACACAGAAATGCAAAATTACCAAAAGAATTAATTTTGTTCTTAGAACTTAAGCACTTAGGAATTACCATGTTTCCTCTAAGTACCAGCTGTAATGTCACATCTCTGCATGTGAAAGCAATGAGTTAACACTGCTGCTTTCCAATGTTTCTGTTTTGGACTATGAATCCCTTGGAGCTTTCTACAGGCTGTTAAACTGTAGTGTTTCTCTGAAGATGTTTTGCATCATTTAACAGAATATAAAATGTGTACCTACTCTAGGTTCTCTAGAGCAGGTACCTTTTTAGTTTGGCTTCTGATGCTGTTTTCTGTCACCAATTAATTACAGTTATGTAGGACCTCCTTTCAATAGGAGTTGTAAAATAAAATGTTTGTCTTTGAATTTATAGAGGCAAAAAAAATTATCAAGGAAAAGGGGAGCAATGTAACAAGGAAATTATTGCAAAAATGTGAAGATTTTTTCTTTCTGTTAATTTCCGTCTTCTAAAGGAAATATGCTAGCAAATGCTGTAAGGATAAAGTTTCCTTAGAATGGATCTCTCTCATTGAGGGAGACTTAGAAACTACATTAGTTAGGTGATTTATTGGTAATTGATTTGTAGGTACTCAGTACAGCTTGGTCATACATACAGTTACTTGGACTATGTTTGATTTTAATTTTCTATTTGATATTCTTTTTTTGTGTTTGAAGGATCATTGTGGAGCTAGTGGCTGTCAAATTGCTTAAAATGTCAGCTGGTTTTAGTAATCTCTGAACACAAGTACAGGTGATCTCATTTCTGGGATTTGCATGCCACAATTCTTTTTTTCTCATTTTACCCAAGGGCTGTATTTACCACCTCTCTTTTAGGCTAAGATTGTGTTACAATTCGGAAACATAATTTTGTGATTGAATCATTGAGGAACCAAAATATAGACTTCAGTTGAAGAAACACAGGTCCATCCAGGGATTTGTGAAGACGCTGTTTATTTCTCCTTTTTCATTGTCTGCTTTTTTCATGTTTTTGTTTGCCTGCCTTATTTATATCAAAATCACTGTTAATCTGAGGATAATCTAATTAAGCCTCTTTTTAGTACTGACTGGTACCCTGGAGTGGATTGATAGTTATGGATTAGACTTTGTATACTCTTTAAAAATGTTGCATTTAGAAGAGACCTGTGGGGATTTTGAACTAGCTATCACTTAGGCAGATGGAACCATTGTGTAAAACAAATTTACACCAAAGTATAAAACAAATTAAATGAAGAAAAAATTGCCATCATAATGTGTGGGTTTTTTTGTTGATTTTGTTATTGGTTTTGGGTTTTTTTGGTTTTTAATTTCATTTAAAAGTTTATCTTGACTGTTTTTTCCACCTCCTACCTTTCTTAATCAAGTGTTAGCTGCTGAGCAAATTCTGAAATAATCTTTCCAAGACGAACTCTGATAAGAAGACAGTGATGATCCTAAGAGAACCTGCATAGTTGTGGTACTGATATTGCTTTCATAGTATATAAAAAAACCCAGAATAAAATTTCTTGAGTCTACTGACTTCTAATTCCTCTTCTCTAACCAACGTCTTTCTTAGTCTTGAGGCTACAAAAAGACAGTCCTTCTTTATTAATGTTATGGTCCTTCTCAATCTTTTTAAACATAGCCTGTCTTGGCTTTTCCTCTAGTCAGTGAAAAGTAGGTCCTTCATAGTATTCAAGGTAAACACTTATTGTGAATCACCTGTTATTTGTGGTTATTTGTGTAAGCAGCCACCTTGCCTCACTGCAACAGAACTCCAATCAACTTTTCCTGTTAACATTTACACCCAAACTGTGATATACTCTTTCTGGTAAATTAAAATGATCTGTTTTAGTGCTAAAAGATCACATAAGAAACATGATATGGTGAATAAAATTTGTTGACAGTGTCTGACTGCATAAAATTATGAAGTGAAATTTCTGATAGTCGAAGTATTTTTCAATATATTTAGCATAGATATGCCAATCCTCAATGGGTTCAGTGATCTGAAACCTTTTGACACCAAGGTAGCTTAGGAACTTGCCTGTTTGTAATATAACAAAGCAGTGACGCCTTGAATATATTGAGCTGTTCCAGCACAGGAGGCTTTCTCATATGGGAGAGACTTTAGATGAGCATGCTAATAGGAAGACTATTTTAGTAATGTGTAAAATAGAAAAGAAGTAGTCTTTCCAAAAGGGGAAAGACTAGTGAACTTAGACTTACTGCATTTACCAAGAGATGACTGTGCTAATCATTCAGTGGACGTTCTCAGCTGAGGTATAACATGAACAGCCTGAATTGCAGTAGTGATAATGGTAAAAAAGGGATTGGCTTGAGAAATAAGATGAGCAGTACCTGCTCAAATAAGAAATATGTTAACAGTGAAAATTGTCCCAAACTGAAATCTGTTTTTAAATTTTCTCTGTCTGAATGGTTAATAAGCCATCAATAATGCAATCTTCATGGACTTTCATATTTACGTGGAAAGAGGTGAATTCCAGGAAGAGGTTATAGACCATCTAAGGCAGCACTGCTCGTCTTTTTTTTTTTTTGAACATCTAAGCAGGCAAAGAAATTGTGGATATATGGTAATGACTAAGGGTAAGAAGAGTGAGAACTGTGAAATTAGAAAAGAAAGAGGAAGAGAAAAAAGGAGAAAGAATAAAGGTCAGACAATAATAGAAATTAAGACAAAAAACCCATGTACATAAGGCAACAAAAAAAAAAAACCAACAAAACACAAAAGGAAAGGTGCTAAGAACTGCAGAATGAAAGGAAAGACTTTATGTGCCTCTGTTTCATTATTATTACAGTAAATAATAACTACAGTCAGAAAGACATTTGTTATGTTACTAGGACCTTTAGAATCTTTTAAGACTCAGTCTTGGTGGTTTGTGCTGTCTTTTGAGACAAGAGGGAGCTTTTATTTTAAATTTTGCCATCATTTCCTTGCCTCATTTTTTTTTACTTTTTGTGGTGTTCACTTGGTCTAAAATGCTTGTTTTCTTCTGATTTTTTTTTCCTTATTGCAAGCAAAACTTTGAATTTATTTCCACATTTCTTGTATATTACTGAACCTCTTAGAACAGTTAGAAGAGATCCGTTCGTTTAATTTTCCTGTCTCCATAGGAGTCCAAGTTAAATAATACTTTCTTGAACCTCTTTTCTTTTCTCCAATATTACAATCCTTGTCTCTTTAGTTTTTACTTTCTTTTGATTTTTGTTACATGTGTTTTAATACTGTATGAGAAAAATAGATGGTAAGAGAAAGTAAACATTGACCTTTCTTTTAGATCTTGATTGTAATTTGAGTACTCACATATAAAGGATGTTTTGAATGTATTCTGATACTGTAGTAAATAGGAGTCACAGGCAATAGAATAATTTCTGCAATTAAACCCAGCACTCTTAGAGATTTAATTAGATCTAATTATAACTAATGTATTTAAATTCCCTTGAAAATAAAGTAATAGGCTAAAAATTGTTCTATTGTTCTTAGTTAATTACTTTTTGGTTAAAATGAGTAACTGAGAGCCCACAAAGAATAGCCAACAAATGCATAAGTCACTGAGATTTTCTGAAATTATTAGTTTAAATCTTAGCTTGACTTTTCCACTTGTGAGTTCATTATTTGAGCATGTTTTGGAGCTGTGTCTGTGCTATTTCCTCTCAGAAAGTGAATTCATGTACCAGTCAAGGTCTATGATTAGCAAAGCTTTACTGAGGGTATTCCTGAGAGGAGATGGGATCATATTCTACAGAGTGTTATTCATTCTGATCTTAGCAAAGTCAAGAAATTTGCTGAACTTGTAACCTGCCAAAGTTATCCTTACTATTGCCACAACAGCCATACTGATCAATATTATTTTTCTGGTAAAAATTGAGAAAATGGGTTTTTTTTCCTCACAACATGATTTTTCTAGAGAAAGGTTTACAGGCCTACTGGTGTAATAGTTTATTGATCATAGACAAGATTTATATCATATTTGTTTAATAATAAATACTTAAAAAAAAAGGGGGGGGGGAAAGATTTCTAGTGACTTTTCCATACAGTGAAAGATACCTTTCTTGAGAATTTTGAATGTATTACATAAAAGATCTTTCAAACTTTCCATGCTCTAAAGAACAGAGAGCTAATTTTGCGTGGTGTTTAGTATCAGCTGTGTCATTGCATAGAAGAATATTTCATTTAAGGTTTTTTTTGTTGTCATTTGTTTGAGGAAATAGCTAGAAATATTGTTCTTCCTAATTCTATATACTTGCACCTTAAGTGAGCCTAAGACTAAGAGAAGATTGCTGACAGAATGCTGTGCAGACTTGGTCAGGGAAAATAGAAATGAAAAGTATCTGTAGTCCACTGCAAATTTCTTCCTTGTAAAGTCACTTTTCACAACAAAACTCAGAACTAATACAAGTCTGTTAAGACTTTTGTGTGTAGCAAGAGTTTACTTAGCTGAAAGCAAGAGTCCCAGCCTACAAAATACTAATCTTGTGAGTACCATCTTGTCGTTTCCTTTTGTTCCACTGACCTGTGATTCTAATGGCACATATTTTTTATTAAGCCTCAGGGCAGTATTCCTAAGAACATACCTCTCTTTCTACTATCTTTTTACAAAAATAAAAAGAAAAAAACCCCTTGAAAATATCTCAAGAAAAGATGCAAATATGACCAGGCTTTTTACGAACCAGAAAACAAAAGGGGCGGAAGTTCCTCACACTTCACACTCAGGAGGATGCTTCACATCTTTAGGGTATGGAAACTTGGCATACAATGTTTGAAATGCTTTCAGATTGAGTGAATGATAGTATTTGAAGACATGGAAAATTCAAACTGGCAAGTCTGGAGTTAAACTACCTGATAATGCAACTACAATTACAATACTATTTCTTCTGAGCAAAGAAATCGAATAGATGGTGAGAACTAGGACTTAATTCATGCTGTGCATTCCAATTTAAGACCTATTTTACTAAGTATAGTACAGTTGTGCAGGTGAGAAAAGGAACATGGGAATTGCATCTGTATTACTATATTCAGATTCTACTGTATTCTGCCTGTCTGTCTCTGAACAGGAAGATAGCACTTTTCATATTAGGAAATGGGAAAGCATGTTAAATTCACCTTACACTCCTTTAAAAAGAAAAATGGGAATTGCCCTTTATCAAGAAGCAGTGGAACAAAATGATTTAATTTTTTTTTAACTTTTCAACGTGCAATTTCAGGAGCCAGATGTTTTAAAAATGGCTGCATCAGTAGATGTTCAGACAGACATCTCTTTCTCTCCTTTTTTTGCTTCATAATATCTGAAAGTAAGAAATTTAGCAGACAGTTATCTGGTTTTGTAATCTTTCATTAAAGAAAAATAGAAGTTTCCTTGGCATATTTGATAGTTGTGTTCTCTATAATTATACCTAATTAATAATAATAATTAAACAAGAAAACCTATACACTTGAGTTGTCTTGTGGGTTTTTATTCTCACCTCTTGTAATAATATGAAAGTTTCCTTAATAAATTTGGAGTGATTATTTTTTGTCTTCCTGTGTTGACATGCATTAATTTATATAAATTAGTGAGGGTCTTGAGCTGTTAGACATGAGTGGCCACAAAACCAAGAGGTGGCTTCTTCACAAATATGCTTTAAGCTTTTCAGGTCAAAGAGTTTGCTCTTCACTCTAATTTTGAAGATTACACACTGTAAGTGAAAGGAGTAGATAGCAGGCTTTCAGGAGTTCTACAATTCCCCTTCCTTCTCTACTTTATTATGCTGATAAAGGTGTTTCCTGCTGTCAGTTTTGGTCTGTGTGTATGCACATGTGTGTGATTTTGAGAAACCTGAGGAGAGGTTAGGAATGTCTTTTTTCAAGGTCAGTTGAGGTCTGATCTCAGGACTATTTCTTGGAAGATTTGGATCCTGCTCTAAGATAGGAAGGAATCACACCCATCTGGGGTGAATACAGTTTGCTGGCAGTACAAGTGGAAGAGCAGGGGCTTGTATAACCCACGCTCTTATCCATGAGGGAAAATTCTGTTAGTAGGATACATGTATGGTATGCAATTACTGGAGTGGCAGGTAAGGTAATAAAGGTTCTTATTTCCTTCAGGGGAGTGTATGCAAACAAAAATAGCATGTTTGTTACAAAATTAAGGGAATTGTCTTCCTACCCTGATCCGTGTAAAGTGCTGATCTCTGAAATAGGGGCTTGTAGTGCCAAGTGTTCTTATTATAACCATTCATAACATTTATCAGATATCATAGTAGTTATAAGAGGCTTTGGAAGACTTTATGTATAGGCCTTTGGTTTAGGTTGGGTTGTTTGGTTTTTAAGTTTTTTTGTTACACTTTGGAGAGACTTCTATCTATGGAACAGATTTTCTACGCCTGCAAAACGAAAGCAGAATTTGCTAAGAAATCTGTCAGCACTTCTGTATCCATTGGGCTCTGTGGTAAATTGCAATTTCTTTTGGTATTTGTAATGAAACTATAAACTAATACTGTGCTTGGAAGTGAACTCTGAAGGTCATATTTCATTAGCTATTCTGATGAGTTACAAGTGCAGTGGAGTTGCTGGAGTGTAGCCTGCTTTAGATGAAATTTGGCCCGAAACATGATGGAAGATAATTTTGAGTGTCATATAACCAACAGCTGAGAGTCAGCCTTTTCTGATTAAAATATAAAAATATGGGTTTGGTTTTCATCATTCACTCTAGATTAATTCAGAACAGCAAGTAAGA
The DNA here is from genome assembly GCA_013396755.1 of Sclerurus mexicanus. Taxonomy (NCBI): domain Eukaryota; kingdom Metazoa; phylum Chordata; class Aves; order Passeriformes; family Furnariidae; genus Sclerurus; species Sclerurus mexicanus. The sequence continues at coordinate 82,399 of VWZF01003633.1, read as the reverse complement.
ATGCCAAATTAAAATAGGTACAAAATATCTGTCAAGTAGAAGGACTAATGAAAAATACAGAATCTGTTTGTTCTTCAAAAGCCGAAAGTTTATTGGCTATGGATATGATAGCTGAATAAAAGCATAGAAATGCTTGTTTTGGAGCTCATTTCCCCAAGGTTCTGTCTTAAGCCATGGTGTATGCTTGAAGAAGGAAACTATTTGAGCCTGTGTTTGTCTTGCACCTGCTGTAGCCAAACCTTTTACTCTGACTAGACTTTCCAAGTTCTGTGGCAGTAGAATAAGTAACTGTATTCAGGCAATACTTGGAATTCTTAAAATAAATTTTAATTTTCCACAACCAAAGCTGTACCTAAATATTTTGATAAACCACTTGCCTTTTCCCTGATGCTAAGTTGAAAAGCAAAGAATGAGAACTCACACAGTTAGAATCTGGCAAGAGGTCAGGAGGCAAGAAAGACTAACAGGAGCAGATGTCATTGTTGCTGATTCAGTCATGGGCTATCAAGTTCCAGATATATGCCAGTGTGCACCAATTACTGATTGAGGTTAAAATAAATATGTTTCTAGCACTCTTTGTGTTTCCTATCAGGTGTTGTTTCTAGTTTTTACAGATTTACTTTTGTTACTTTAAACATGGTAAAGGGATTATTTCTTATTCTCTGTGGTTTAAAATATTTAAAGAATATTACTTTATTCATACATTTAAAGTACGCGTTTGGATTCAGAAGACATTGCTGCCTCACAGTAAGTATTTTCTGTGTCATTTGCATAGAATTTTTTTATAGGTCCTGTTCAAAACACACTACATGGGAAAATGCATGCAATGAAGCAAAAGAAAGTTGGATTTCTTTTTTTTTTTTTTTATAAAAAGAAGTGAGTTAGTTATTAAACTTTATACCTCTATCCCTTTAAAATGCCATGTTAGAAGTTGCACAGTCCACTTTATGGAATACAGGTATTTGCTTACTCATTTTAGATGACAGGCTATTGTAGAAGCTTGTTTCTAGTACTTAGCATATGAGCACTGAATTTATGTGTAACAATATATATCTGGGGATACAGACAAAGTATCTTTAAATATCTTTAAATGCAAAAATTAGAAAATATCTTGATTATCATAATGAGTACAATCAAATAAAAACAGTAATAAAAAATCACACTTTCAGAGGCACGTTGGTGATATGTGCATTTTAGTCTGCAAATGCAAAGCAGGCTTTTATTTGCAACCTCATTATTGAAGTTGTGATTAACATACCTTTTCATTTCTTGGGTTGAAGGCAATCCTGTGCAGCTTTTTCTCAAGCAGTATTCACTTTGCCTTAACTTGGTATTCCCACTTCCTTCAATCAGCTGTGAATTTTTTTATTATTTATAAATCAACTTTTTTTGAATTTTTGATGTACCCAGCTTTGCTATTTAATTATTTCCTAATTAAAAAAACCTTTTAAAAAGTTTATTAGATTAAACAGAGACATTTAATAAAAGATGTAAGTTGTAGATTAAAAAAGAAAATCAGATGCGAGTAGCATTTAATCTGATTTTTTTTTTTTTGAAAGTCACTAATCAAAAGGTACTCTGAAGTGTAGGATAACGTCAATAAAGACAGACCAAATCTGTATCAAAGTTACAGGGCAATTTTTTTCAGGAATAGGAAAACTTAATTAGCAGGCCATAGTCCTACAAAATTCCAGTGATGGACTGTGACTGGGAAATACAAGCCTATTTTGCATCAAAGTGTATATGACCATATTTTCAGGTTAGTTGTGCCCCTACCTCCCACCCTCCCCCATCAGCATACCAGAAGTGTTTCCTCTTGGTTTGTTGTTTGTTTGTTTATTTGTGTGGGGTTTTTGGTATTTTTTGGTTTGGGTTGGGTTGGGGTTTTTTTGTTGATGGTTTTTTTTTTTTTTGGTGCTGCTGTTTGCTTGCCACAAGACAGTAGAAGGACATGTGCCAAATTATATCCTAGTAAGATTAGTATTTTCCATATTAATTAAAGATTAGTACCTCCTAGTACATTTGTCCCTAAAAGGACAATGAAATGTTGGGTCTTTTCAGTGTAGATTTGTTTGGGTTTTTTTAAACTGTGGAGCTACCCTCCCTTCCTTGCTGCCTATGTTGAGAAGTTGATTTACATCTGTGTGCTTATTGGGGACATTCATTACTTAAAAGAATTTCATTAACATAAAAGGGCTGAGTGGCAGTTTTGCCAGATACTATTATTATGTTGAGCCAAAAGACTAATAAATAAGGCAGGAAAGAAACTAAAATCTAGGTAATATTGCTAAGATGTGCAAAATAGTTTTTATTCAGTAATGAGGTGTAAACAGGGTACCTGTGTCCTGGCTGAGTCTCTGTAGTAATCCAAGAGCACATATTGAGAACTCTTGAAACATAACAGGCACATTTCATTTAGTTAGAAAGTAAGTTGAAGGTTTTTTCCTCTTAATGTTGATATCCTACAAAAATAAGATACTGTTTTCTCTGCAGAATAACACATCTTGAAGATACATAGCCCATCTCTGTGTGGAAAAAAAAATGAGAGAGATCAATGAGATGAGCTTATTTTAAGGTGTATGTTTAGAGATGGAAGTAAGGAGAAAAGCTGACCGTATTACAGCACAGTGCTACAATATGTGCATAAAGCTTTTTTCAGTCAGCTTGTGCAAAAGGAATCCTAATTATGGTATCCCAAAATACAAGCTTACCCACAAAGCAGAACTAGAATATTTGTGCAGCTTGTTTAGATCTGAGCTGTGTGGTGGCACAGAGAGAATGCTAACAGCTATTTTAGAATTGCATATTGCCTGGCCTAGTCATAGTATTATATTTGAGATTATGACCCATTAACATTGTACAAATGAAGAAATAGAACTCCATAACCGATCATTTGATTTTTAATTTATCAAAAAAACATATATTTTCTGCTAGGATTTTGGATCTCTGTACTGGGGTTGGATTAAAGAAAAGGGAAACACATAAGTAAAATCAAACCCTTTTGCATGCTCTTTTTCATTTTCCCCTCTTCTTTCAAAACTATATCTGTGCTTTTTCAGTCTGCTTTTATGTGCATTCTAGTGAAAATTGTGGTTGTTTAGTCATCTATATGTTTACTTTTCTTTCAGTCTGAAATTGTAAATTGACAATGAAATTATTTTAAGCCAATTTTAAACAGGACTTATGCAGCAATTGGTATTTGGAGATGGCAAGGAAAATTGAGCTGTAATCTTAGAGGAGTCATTGGAAGGGAATTATGTTTACGTGGATTGCAAGGGGAGAGCTGACTGTGGTCACTGCAACAGAGGTATAGCATGTTCGCTCAGGACCACTGAAAAAGAGCTAGAAAAGCAAATCTAAGGTAATTCCCTTGCCTCCAAATAAGAGAGAAGAACAAATACATTTTCATGATGTGTGCTACTATGAATTACCTACAGATTAGCGTAGCAGTAGACTGTGAAATAGCATATTTTATGAAATAATAGCACAGAAAGCTTGTGAGCATGGTTCCTTGAAGGAAGACTTCCCAGACAAGATTCTGGCTGCACTGAAATGGAAATGCTGACTCATTTGGGACTCATTTCTGGAAAACTAATATCTTTAAAGGCATTAATTAGTAGTGATGTCATTGAAGAAGCAGAAATTTTGGAAAACCTGAGTTAATTTCTATATAGACATGTTCTTTCTGAATCTGGTATAGTTTCTGATCTCCTGTTGTACAAATCCTGTTTCATTTTTCAAATTTTTTTTTTAATTTTTTTTGCTTTGATTATTTTTAAAATTATCTTCTGACATTATTTTGTCCCCACCTTTGGCTAGCCTTGATCCAACATGTCACTGCACATCAGATAGTGATAATAATGTTACTCTTTTAGTAAATTACTAAGCCTTTTTTAAAATTGACATTTACATTTTCATGTTTCACAATAGCAGGCAATTCTACACCACTACAGTCAGCTTCACTGTCATATTTAGTACCCTTAACAACATTTGGTGAAGTCACTGTATAATGGACTCTAATAGATTATAGAATTCAGGCTATTTAAGGAAATACTGATTTTTTTGTCTGCACGAAATCTCAGTAAAGGAGTAGAAACATCATTAATAGGCACGATAGAAGAAGTAAGGAAAAATGTGCCAATTAGAAATTCATGTTATCCAGGAAATCTAGGAATTTTGGAACATACTACTTCTAATTAGAAATTAGCTTTATCTTCCAGGATAAATTAATTGTTCATCATATGAAAAATCTGTGGCATTCCTTATTTTTACTGTTTTGGTCAGGAATCTTCAGTTGAAATTTTATGTTTAATTTTTGATTTCAGCAATTCAAAAGTGAGACATTTGTTGTGTGTAATTTCAGTCAAATTCTTGAAAGTCATGTTGTGTTGTGTGTGGTCTCAGTGTCTAGAGTCTGTGAATCAAAACTGTAAAAATTCTTCTCCTAAGGTTGAGGAAACTAAATTCTATTTTTTTCTTTATATTTGAATTTTTAAGTAAGTTAAGGCATTACTTTATGATAATATAATTGAGTTTTACAAAAATATTCAGGGAACTTTCTGCACTAAAAATGGTGTCAGTCTTCAGCCAGTCCTTCAGAGAGGAATTAATTTGGCAGCTTTTGTGAAGAGTAATGGGATCATAAGTCATAAGACTAAAGAAAGAAGGGAATTTAAAAGTGATTGTAAAGTTTACAAAGAGATTGTTTCCAGGAACCGTGGAATACTGATAAGATCTTGTATGCATTTTTGTTCCGAGTATATATGTTCATTCACACTTAATGCTTGCAGTTTTATCTTAAATTTGTGATCACTTGCAGATCCATATTTTGTTAAATCTTTCTCTTGTTTTGCTTCACATTTATGTGTGGTTGGAGGGAGTATTTTACCATGAACAGATAATACTAACCAAGTGTTTCTGTGATGAAATATGAGCTCTTAAACCTATTTTGAAATACTAGCTTCATCTTAGACCGTAGGTACTAGAGAGAAAGGAAAAAGATGTACTTGTCAGTATAAGTTAGGATCAGTCCTGCTTAGCATTGACTAAATAATTTCTAGAGAAGGGAAATTACACTAGTCAGATGTGCTTCAGAAACAACAGACAATTCAAAAGTAATACTTTTATCTAATAACTTCTGATGCATTGCCCTATATAACGTGACTTCTCTGCAATGTCTTTTCATCTATCTCCCAACATTTTTGGATGTCATCTGTTTACACAGGAAGATGAGATGGACAATGACTTTTTTTTTAATATTTAGTGCTTTTTTGAAGTTTTGTTTTTATAAAAAGTAATTGCTGGTACAAATTTTGAAGTGTTGTGGTTGTTTTCTAGGAAAATCCACTGTTATGGCTGTTTTAGCTACTCCTTCGTTGTGTCCACCTGAAGAGCAGGAAAGTGGATTCCCACAACCTGCCTGCCTTCTCATTTCAGCATAACCTGTCTTGGCATTCATCCTAATGACAGGATTCTTAAAAACTTTGTAAGTTTTTATTTCTGCAGAAGTGTAAGTCACTGTGATTTAATACAGATCTTAATTAAGGTATTAGAGGAGTAGGCAGCTTCTAAAAGTGCAAAAATTGGACCAATTCAAGACAATTTATATACCAAGTGCCACTCTGGAATTATAAGCATGCTTTTAATAAAATGACCACTTGACTACTCTAGTGTATGAAATTTAGAGTGGAAACATAAACATATTTATTATCTTTGAGAGACGTGCGTTTTTTTTACTTTTTTTTTGTTTGTTTTAATTAGTGACATAAATTTTCATAGGAAACTTGTCATGGAAGATTAGGGAAAGAATATTGGAAATATAAATTAGGATGTCTATGGTATGTTAATAATTAATATTGAATGTCAAAAGATGTGACTCAAATAATATATTTGATTTGCACTTCCTGTGTTTATGCCACTGCTTTGAATATAACACACAGGCTACCAGAAACTTAAAGGGATTTTATAAATACACTTAAAGTGTATGGCTTAAAGGGGCTTAGAGGTATCAGCCAACTTCAGATGTAAACATAGACGTGGATAAAAACTTCCATCAGTTAGGAAGCAACCTAAATGGAACATATTTTGGCAATTTTTTTGATTCTTAAGTTATTACACTTGCACAGATGAATGAGCCATGAATGTGAAGTTCTCTAAATCTTTATCATATACTTATAAGCCCTTCCTGTCAAAAAGAGTTACATATGCTTTGAGTGAAAAAGTTATTTGAGATGCCTATGACTAAAAGTTAAGAAGTGATTAGAACTCTTCTTTCCCAAGTTATCTCATTTGACAGCACTTTGTGTAAAATGTTTTACCATGTTTTTTGCATACTCATTAGCAATTTTTCTCATTGAAAATTGCATCCTTCTATTCATGTAATGCATACATGATCACCTGGTGTCTTAATCCTAGAATCCTTGTCCAGGAATTATAATTCTTAAAGTATTTGTCTTTGCTACAGTCCTTTTTCATAAGAAAAGAACATAATATTCATTAGCGATATATCTGGGGTTTTAATACAGTCTATATATTTTTCACATTGTTTTTTTTTTTAAATATTTATATAACTTATGGAGAGAATTCTCTATATATAGGGAAACAAAAAGATGAAAATGAAAGCCAAAGATTTGATCTTAGCAGTGTGTCCTTGGTTTCTTAGGTTTCTTTTTTTCCTCATAAAAATATTACAAAATATGTCTGATTTAAAGTAATGTCAGAACATAGACCAAAGAGAAGTTCTTTCAGAAAGCTGTATATTTACTATTACCCAGTGGGGTTTTGTCTTTCAGGTTATTTGACACAGTATTTGAAATAGTCCACACACTGCAATCTTTCCAGGTGACATGCTCATTACAAGTAATTTTGCAGTTATTCAAAAATTAGGCAGGTGCTTTAGAATCCTATTACTGAAAATAAAGCTTGATGCAGGTGAGTGCTATAGTTTTTAGCAAAGCAGAGTTTTATTTTGTTTATTCAAAAGATTACTAGTGAAAGTCTTAAGGAATACAAACCATTGGAAAGACTGACTAGAGAACTGATTCAGGTAAAAATAAGAGTTAGAATAAAGCTGAAAATGTTCTTGTGTAGAAAGTTTGCATTTATAGAAAAAAATAATTTTGTAATAGTTCTAGGGAGGGCAGAATTTGAGAAACAGAGATGACAAAAATAGGGTAAGACTTTCAGAACCTCAAAAAGAAAAAACGATCCAAGTTAAAACAATAACAACAAAACCAAACAAACAAAATCCAAAGACAAATCAAAAAAACCAAACAAACAAAACCAAAATACTTTTGCAATTTCTTTGAGGATGAAATTGGGGCAGGGACAGCATTTACCTCAAGAAACAAGAGATTATAATAAGTGGAAGCTTTAAATTTAAATGGAAGCACTTTAACTAAATTGATTTCAAGTAACTAAATTAGAGGCATTGAAGTTCTTAGTATGACCAAACTTCAATTGCTCATATTAATGCATGTTAGTAAAGGTGCAACAAGGTTTCTTAAATGTGGGAAAAAATTTGCTTGTCTATAGTAAAGACTTCTGCAGCTCTTGGTGGGATATAAATGTCTTGTTCACACAAAGTTTTAGGAGAGTTGTCTGTCCCAGCAATAGATATCATGTAAGTCAGAGTTGTTTTTTTAAAGTGTAGGAGTCATATATAAGTGTGGAGAGCAACAAGGAATTATGGTAATAAAACTATGTGTAATGTCATGTATCTCTGCCCTGAAGACTAAACACTTCTAACTTCTGCTGCTTTTAATATTTTCTCCCATCTCTTCTCCTCCTCAAATATTTAACAAAAATTCCATCTTCTCTTCTAGTATTTTAACAGCCTCATTAAAAGTCATGATTTCACCTGTGAGTTATGTTGTCCTTTCTACAGTGTAGCAACATGCTGCTACCTTTCTCTTCACAGTAAATAATTAATTTTTAATTAGGCCACAGATTTCCTACCCCCCAGTCCTTTCTACTGTGTCTCATTTAATTGGGCAGCAAATGTATTCAAGGTGAAATACTGCTCAATTTCATCTAGTCATCAATCTGTATTCTTTTTCTTACTGTTAGGGTTGTTTTCCACCTTCACATTCCAGTAATACCACTCGGATGCTTCAAATTCAGTTTGTGAGGGCTTGGGTTTGGTTGGTTATTTTAAAAAAAATTTTCTGACATACAGAATGCTCTTTTGGTTCATTCCAATGCTAGTTCTTGGTTTCAAAGGTTTTTTTCTTTCATTTTTCAAAACCGCATGAAATAATGATAAGCAATTTAACACCTTATGTGTCCCAGTAAATTGTGTCTTTTTTATTGTTGTCAGCTTGCAAGTTCTTCAGAATATACACATTTTGTCACTGCTGTAATTGTACTTTCAGACAGTTTTAGTCAAGATGATAATGGACATCAATTTTCTGTCACTAAGACTGGACTAGAAATACTTTGCTCTTGTAAAGAGTAGTAATAGATGGTTGGGTATATGTGTAAGACACCGAGATCCATGGAAGTGAAAGCTGTTTCCTGCTTTGAAAATCTAGTAATTGCCTTAATATATATATATATAGAAAACTACTGGATACATTGCCATGTGGTGCAAGTGCTTTTTCAGTGCTAATCACAAGTTTGCAAGTAGTAAAAATAAGGTGCTTCTTCACCCTATTGCCATTCCTACTAGTTTTGTGGAACAAGGAACTAAGTACTTGTCATACTATTAATCCTTTTTAAGTGACTGAAAATAGCAGAATTTTATGAAGTGTATTTTCACTTACAAAGAGGAAAAGGTGCAAAGTGGCTAAGATGTAGAAAATAAGAATAAAAGTGTCTTCCTTTTCATATAATGCACTGAGTGAAATAAATTCTCAGAATGTGTAAATATGAAATACCAAAAGAAAAAACTAAAATTATATTAGACTAATCAGTCTGAAAGAGAATTCAAGTCTCATAAGAAATGTATATTGCTTCATTTGAATGGTGGAGATGTATGTTGGGGAGATACACCTTGTGTATCAGTCAATGCGTTATTCTAGGTCTATACAAACTGCAAGCATTATCTAATATGTACTTTGAGGTTTTAATCATTTGTTGTGAAAATGGAACAAACTTTGCATTTTTTAGTTAAAACCCATACCATTCATACAGATGACACACACCAAGCAGATAATGAGAAGGCCTGCTAATCTTAGGTTGGCGTGTACAGGAAGGTTTTGGTAGGTGTTTTAGGGTATTTTGAACCCCCTCTTCTCATATTGGCATAAATCCATTTTCTCTCACAGAATGAGACTTTATAAGGAAATAGAATAATCTTTTCTTTTATTTGATTTAATAGTCGTATTTACTGTTTCTCACCCCCAATACTTTCACTGAATGCAGTTTTTCATGAATCCTTTTGTAGGCAGACTGCAAGTCACTTCATGAAAAAAAATGCTTTAAATTTTGTCTCTATTCCTAAAGTTGCAGCAGAGAATACCTTATGGAAATCTATGAAAATATTATAAAAATCCTATATAATCTTTATTTGTCAATTTGTCAGTTTGATATGTACAGATTACCATATACATTATTTATGTCTGTATAGATGCCATTCACTGAAAATCCATGGTTTATATAATTTTAAGTTTTCATACAGTTATCCAACTCTCTTATTTCAGTTTATGTTGGAAAGAGTCATGGGTTCACTTTACAGTCTATTTCATGTGGATGTTTCTATAAATAACACTGCAGATCTTAGCTAGCAGTTCCTAAGTAGATTTTCTAGATTTCGTGGTTGTTTTTTAAGGTAAATATTTTCTGAATAGAAAAATTGAAATATTGAATTGAAGGTATGTTTAAGATTATTCAGCTAACCTCTTGGACTTTGTCGAAGTCCAGTTAACTGGTCTGCAAGTACATCTGGAAAACATACAAGTAGTTTTGTATAGTTGTGTACGTTTTTAACTAGATAAAATTATGTCTGGCCTTTTAAAATAATTTGCAATTAGATGCTATTTATTGTTGCAAACTTTGATGGAATGCTCCTTAATAGTATTAAAAGTAATAAATTTAGTGCTATGATCCAAAATTTCTAAAAAAATACATAAGCAATGACCTTGCATTAGTATTTGACTCAGCAGCAGAAAGAGAGGCTTTCAGAATGCAGTAATTTGAAGAAAGATGATGGTTTTAAAGTGCTCCAAGTGTTAGTTTGTTGAAATAGTTTATTGATATAATGAAAAACAAAAAGGAATTTTTTTCAAACTGTTAGTCCTGTCAGAATAAAGACCCAGCTCTCAAACTGTGCAAATCTTTGCATGAGCAGTGCTGAAGCTGTGAACAGGAAGATATTCAATAAGAGCACCTTTCAAAAAGAAAATAGAAAAAAAAGGTGCAAATATGTTTTATGTCCTCAAGCTCATATATTTAACCTTACCTTATTACCTATTTGCTCATTAATACTAATCTGGCAGCTTCTGTTAGCCTTTTCATTTCAACAGTCACTGATTTTAAAGCTCCAGTGAAACTTGTCATCACATAACACACATCACATATCTACTGTTACTCTTGCTGCATTTAAAATGGTCACCTAACTACATTGGCAAGGATCTTTTAGTTTCCTTAAATTCTGATATCTCTGAAAAAAACTTTTTTTTTTTTTAATCTTAGTAACCTGGTTACTAAGCATTGTCAAACTTTTTTATTTTCTTCAGGAATTGGAATTAATATATATTTGTATGCAAAGAGTTTATTTTATTTAGCTAACAATCTGTAATTAGATTTTTGTGAAAAAGATTTTGAAAACTTTGAGCAAAATTTCCTGACCAGTACTTTTTTTGACCAGTACTATACAAAACCAGTGTACTATACCATATAACTTATTTCTAAAAATCTGGAATATATCTGGAGGTTAGTTTTGGCTTTTTCTTTTTGGCCACTCATGCAATAATATTTTTTTTCATTTTCTTTTCTTAATAGAAAATGTTATTTGTGAGACTCGCAAAATTCTGAACATTTTTAATTTGGAACTCTACACATACAAAATGCATTTATATAAATGTAATGTCAATGGTAAAAGAAAAAATTCAAAATATATGGAAAAGTTAAATACAAGCGAGAACAAGAATTAGGTGTTCCAACATGGAGCTTTTTTGTTGTTTAGTTTTTGGTTGTTGTTCATTTTTTGTTTTTAGCAAATAGAAAAAAGCACATGGAATTAAAAAGAAAACTTTGAATTTGCAATGAAAATGCCTTCAACTTTACTTTAACACAGTGTCCAGGCTTCTCAGAGAAGTCTTATGATTGTGACTTTGCAGGTGATAAGAAGGAAAAACCTGAACCCATAGTCTGTAAAAGTTGTAGAACAAATGTGTCTGCTATGTCATCCTTCTACCTGATCTGTCTGAAGATGTCCTAAAATTGGCATGGAAACAGGAAAAGTTTTTTGCACAAAATTAATGTCTTTCTCATTAGTTTGTACTTTTTTTCCTTCAAAACTTTTGGAGCAAAATTTTAACTGAGTGTCTGGTGGATATTTTTCTTATTGTTGTTCATATTTTTGCCACTTTTAAAGAGTACATAGGAAGGCAAATCCCAACTATTGCAAGAAATATGTGTGAAAAGTACATGAAGTAATATCTGTGTATGATTTCTTCTTGGCTAACATTAAGCTACAACATTATACTGTCATCTGCTAAATTCTTTACATTGTCCTTCACAATGGATCAAAACAGCAATATTTAAAACAAATACTTGGAAGAAGAGACTTAATTTTTCCAATCAGTTAAGTCAGTAAAGACATTACAGTGTAATATAGAAATTATTATTAGAAGCCTTACGTGCTGATGCCCTGTTGAAATATGTGGAATGATTCATTGAAAAATTAGGGGCAGTAATGAGACAAACATATCACTGCCTAATTTTCTTTAGCTTAGTCGTGTTTAATTCATTTTATGTACTTACGTAATTTCAAGTGTATGGTATTACTGCCATGTGTCCTAAGTCACATCAAGAATCTTACAATCCTTCACCAACTGAATTTGTAATATACTCAGTAGGAGACTGCTCTTTTATCTTTTTTATTTTTTTAAAACAGTTGCATGGATGTTTTTTACAGTAGTAGTCAAAATCAATTATTTTATAAAATAGTTGCATGAATACTGTGATTGTAACTATCGTAAGCCATGCAAACTAGAATAACAACATAGAACATCACATTTGTAATCAAAACACCATATGGTGTTTTCAGAACTTAATGTCAAAATAATTGTAAAAATCCTTCTGCTTGAAATTAAGGCTTCAGATTTGTTTACCTCCTGAAGAGTGACCTTCATCACAAGAAAGAATGGATGATACATCCTTAAAAATGAAAAGTTGGAACAATTCTGTTTTGCTTAACACAGAAGCAACCATTCACACCCCTGTGAGTCTAAGAGCAACTGCTCTCCCTTCCTGCCGCTGCCAAAAAATTGCATGCAAAACAATTATATTTGGTCAATATAATATACAGGCTTCTGTATTATATCGAAAAAGACAGTAGAAGAGTTTATTTTTAAAGTAAGATAAGGAAAGACAGAAATGTGCTGGATGAGGAGGTGAACCCTTCAGAACTTGTGCTCTTCTGAGATTGTTTTTTGTTGGATTTTCACTTCAGGGTAGCCCAGCCCAGGATGCCAGGCTGAGTAGCTCTGGCTGGTTTGTCACAGAAACCATATTTTTTCCGGTTTTGCAGTAATTACTTTTTGGTAAAAAGAGGGTGGTCTTTGATTTTCATTTTGTTGCAAGAGAATTTAACATGGTCTCTGGATGTCTAAGTGTTTATAACAATGCACAGTACTAGAATTTTAACAGGAGTGCTAATAAAATTACCTTTGATTTTAGATCTGCTCTTGCATATAATTAATATCACCCTTGAACTGCAATCCGTTTGTCTGTCAGTGTTGTAGAATTAGTAGGCAGATAGTGGCTAAAAAAATTGCTCACACTGGAAGAATTGATTTTTCTTTTAGTCTTACAAACTGTCAGTCCTTAAATTTGTTTGTTTTCTCATGTAAAACAATTGTAGACAATATATATTTCACTTAAAACCAACTGACCTTTGAACTTTACAATTATTGTAGAAACCTGTGGAAATTTTGGACACCTGAAAACCATGAAGCAAATAGAATGACTGGTTGTTTTGGAGAATGTTCTCCAGGACAGTATTTTACCATGGATTTTTATATGGAATTAGGGAATTTTCCATTATTCCTACTTCATATGTCTTCCTAGGAACATGCATACTCTTCTTACTGCAAGAATTTAGTAAAGGAAATACAGGTCTAACCTTTATTTTATGCACTCAAAGAAGCTATTTCAGTTTCTACACTGTGGCATACACTTTTTGTTGCTGTGGGGCCCCACCCTCAACATAAGCCTAACACTGAACATATTTCCACAGTCTTCTTGAATCTTTTTTTTTTCTTTAAAAAAAAAGAAAAATCAATCCATTCATATCAATTTATTTGTAGGAAAAGTCTCATTTTTGTGATTTTGCCAGTTATTTTCCAAATTTGAGAATAGCAATATGGTTAAAAGTTTGAAATTATTAAAATCCAATAGTTTTTTTCCCACTTCTAAAGCATTCACAATAGCAAATTACTCTAGTATTTATTTGTGCAGCTGCTGTGTGAATAGCTGTTTTCTGACATGAGTGATAACAGCTGAAAACCATGCCCAAGAAAATTCGACTCAGAACAAATCTCTTTTTATGCTAATGTATTGTAAATGAGAAACAATTATAAGATTTAAGACTCAAATAGTAATGCTTCTGAAGGCCCAGGTATCATTATCAATCATTAGTACTAAAATACTCAAGTTATTAGAATAGTAATGGAGGGATGTACACTAGAAGTAGGTTCTCTTTGTAGGCTTTGTAAGTTATGGCACACTTAATAAGTGAGCACAGAAAAATGGTCTGTCTTGTGCTGTCTTCGAGTTGTGTAAATTTTTTATTTACTCAAAGAAGTTTAAGTAGAAATTCTTTCTGATTGCTGATGAATTAAAAAGCTGACTTTGTCAGCCTTTGTAAGCCTGTATCTCTAGTTCTGGGCAAAATGGAATGTAAAATAACCTTTTATAATCTTTTCACACAGTGTCCTTTCTAACCAGTTATTGCAACTTTCTTCAACTACAGAATTTTAAAAAGTATACTCCAAATTAAAATGAAACTTATTCTGTGGATTTGGATGGCACTTTCTTTAACTGTCATTGCAGTTGGTTTTTTTTACCTGTTGTTATACAGGTTGGGCTTACCTTTTTTGTTGATTATTTCAGATTTACGTAGGGCTTTTGGAAAAGGTATGAGCTGTAATTGAATAAGAAAGGACTTCTTTTAACTAACAATGAAATAAAATATGTACTAGGTTTTTCAAATTGTATAAATGATACTTTGGCTACATGTCTTTGATTAATTTGTAAATGAAGTATTTCTGCACTTTTATTAAATTCTACATATAATTTGTCTTGGTTTCTTATTTTCATATACTGGAATTCAGAATGGTATATCTTGACAGAGATTGCCACTTCAATTTTAAGAGTAGGAGAGCAATTAATTTTCACATTGGAATTCAGATTTTTTAAAGGTAAGCACTCTCAAGTTAGAACTGATGCTATTAAGAGTGTTGAAGTATGCTTTACTAAAAAGCTTATGTTACTTGAACAAAGCAGAAAACTAATTAATGTAGCTTGTAATATTACTGAGATGGTACTTGATTTTGACCAACTAGTGTGTAATGAAAAATTAAACATTGTCTGTTTTTATCTTTAAAGTATAAGTTGATAACAATTAGATCTGTCTGCAGAAAGCTTTGAAAATATCATTTATGACCCTTAGGCAGAATTATATATTTAGTTTTTTGGTTTTTTTAATTTTAATTTTGTTGCTGTAGAACGCATGCTGTCAAGTGTCTTTTGATATCTCTTGATGTACATGCATAACAAACAAAAATTCAACAAGTATACAAAATAGTTGTTCTTTGTTTTTTATGACGATGGAAAGGATTTGAGACAAGGTAGTTGGTTCATCTGTGATCTGCAATTCTGCTTCAGTGAGGGAAAGTGCATATGGAAATGATTGATGGGAAATTCTCTGTCTTCTGGACTCCTGCTTAAACACTCACAAGTAGTTTTTGCTGTAATATTCTGACAAAAACCCATTGAATGTAATCTCCAGCTACAGTAACTTACTTTGCAGTTGCATTTGTTATGTATTATCTTTTTATTATGTATGTATAGCATTTTTACATCTGTGTAAATTCTGAATACAGGTTAGGAATTATATGTTGCGGTTGTACAAAACCAGCTGGCAGGACTGAAGGACTAGTGTTTTCCAAGAGACTTGTAGAAATGCTCTTGACGTATGGACCTCGACCAGGCAGCTCAGAGTCATGGAGAAAGACTTAGGAAAGTTGCTATGTATGAAACTTAGGTTTGGTTTCTGCTACAGAATTTTCCTTTTGTAAGTTATGGTCTGTGTTTTTGATGTGGTATGACTGGGAGGCAGAATATACCCCTGCCAGTGCCCACAGTAGGCTCTAGCATGTGAAAATGGTAGCTTTGTCTGTAACTTGAATTTTTTGGTGTACTTTACTTTCTGGATTGACATATGGCAACAAGAGGAGGCAAACTAGTTTAAAAGCTATTTTCTAGTTTAGTATGTCGGTATGGATCTGGTTTATACTGGACCTCTGTAAGCCACGTAAATGAGTGGATGTAGCTTTAGGCAATATAAACTCTATTCGCTTTCCCAATGGGTTATTCTTACACAAATACAAATGGTTGATATTTTTAATGCATGTATTCATTGTGTTACTGAAGTTCTAGACGTGCTGAAAACTGGTAACAGAAGAATTCCCATGTAAACCATGGGGGTGAAGGAGGAAGTGTATGTAAACAGAGATCCTTAGAACCTTGTAATCTGTGCACAAGACTTCGAATCTCTTGAACATCCAGTGTACTGTTGGATGCTTCCATGGTTGTTCCTTTCTGCCAATACAAGATCCTGGTATGGGTCTTTCACCTTATAATATTTAGTCTGGTCTGTGACTTATGGTTCCTTTTTATGAAGTTTTAGAATGATTTAGGAAACATATCCTGTCTGATGATGGCTTCCTCAATGCATTGAGAAACCAAATAAACTAACCAACTAACTGAAAAATGACACTGAAAAGATAATGAGAAATGCTGAGGTTTGTGTGCAGTCAGGATATGAGTTCTGATACATTTGGACACTCCAAGGCAAATCAGAACTGAGTAGCAGGTTTGAAAAATATGTTGCTTTACGAAACATTTCCGGGGAATTATTTGCTATGTACTGCTATTGACAGTAACACAGTTTAATAAAAGAAGTATTTGATTCATTAATGATAAGAGTAAATGGCATACTTTTTTCATGTTGAAGTGGGGGTTTTTTGAGGGGATTTTGTGGGGGTGTTTTTTTTTTTCTTTCTTTGTTTGGTTGTTGGTTTGGGACATTTTATATCTACCCTGGATTATCATGGGATTCAAAAGCTTTTTTATTGGAAGTGTTGCCATGTACTTATTGCAGGGGTTAAGCTGAAGCTTTTTGCTGTACTGGACCCTGAATAAGTAGTGTAATCTGGTAGAAAGTTCTTAAATGCTCAAGGACTAGTGCTATTAACTATGAGGTTTTAGGCAGCCTTTAATAAAACCTGAGAGCAGCTGGAACTGAGCATTTAAAAAAATATTAACACTCTATGTTAGAGGTCCTTGTAGAAGTCTGGGAGAAGCTATAACTCAGAGCAGTTTTTTAAGCAGCTGTTTGTGTTTAAAACAAAGACATGAGGCAGCAGAAAGTGTTGCTAGATTCCATTATTCATCATAAATTTGTTTCCTGGCTGGAAGCTCTACAAAGTGTTCCTGAGGCTGCAGTGGTAGTACTTCAAATCAATAAGGAGTTAATGAAGAAACGGAACTGAATTTTGATAACAATCTGTTCAACCATGAAGTTCCCAAAGTACTGAGGTTCAAATTAATGGTTTTGAGGCTCAAATTACTGAGTTAAATATGGGAGGTTGAACATAACTATGGTATGTGAAAATAGAGCAGGAGTTATATGGAATTTCTTGGAAGAGCCCAAGTGCAAAAATTAAGGATTAATGAAAACATGTAGGTTCCTGAGAATAAATTCAGTGGGATGCAGAGATGTGCATAGAAAAAGGAAACAAGCAATAAAGGCAGACCATTGATTTTATATTTTTTTTTATATTTGAATCAAGACAATGTTGATATATTTGAACTGGTAATTATTATTTTTTTGTAATTCTAATATACCTTTTGTACTGAATTACTAACCATACTGTGAATCTCATATCATTCTTACACAAAACACAGGAGTTATCAGCAAATACTTACTGGCACAATTGCTACCACACAATCAACTTTAATTTCAGCAGCATCTGTGCTTAAGTTTGAAGAATGTTCTTAGTTATACCCGGTATACCAATTTTAAAATTACTTAGGCTGCTGAAAGTTATCACTGATTAGTTCTGCTTTTATGATTTACCATTAAAAACTTAATTCTCATGATTTCCTATTTACTTCTACTTGTGAACTTTCACTCTGATATAACTTGAGTGAAAAATAAATTTAATCCAGGAGTTGACTTCTAATTTTCTGTATGGGAGTTAATGTTCAGCTCATTGCAAGTGTGACTTGAGATAATATCTGGAGCTGTATTCTGTAATCAAAAAAACTTAACATTTGGGGTACTAGATAAGGAAAAGTGAAGTAAGGGCATTTGTGGTAAAAAAACAAACCACCCAAAAATGAGAGACTATTCATTAATGTTTTGTACCTTTATTTTTTTAGTCTATAAGTTTCAGAGTTATCCTATCATTATTTAAGTTTTAGAGCTTTTTTGCTAGTGAGGAAGAATATGCAAACACTAATATTCATGGGTATGATTAATGAAGGCTGTTGAATGTTGTGCAAGGAAGCAAATCAGTAATCCTATTCTTACTTATGGTTCATACTTGCCTCAGTAACTAATGACTAATGTTAAATAATCAATTTCATTACAATTTTGTGAATTTTAAGCTTTCCTTTCAGTTACATCAGCTGTGATACCTACTTCTGTCCTTGTATTTATGTACAATTTTTCTTGAAATTTTAATCTTAGAGAAGGCTTCAGATCAAGTAGTTTTATGTAATTCGGTGTTTTGTTAGTCTAGTCCAAAATCTTGTCTGACACTTTTATTTCCTAACATCTAATATAGTTTATAACATGTTTTTAATTTGTTCCCTCTCTGTACTTTGAGAACTTCAATTTAATAAAGGAGTGTAGCCTCATCACAGACTGAATAAAACAGAAAGTATGTTGCTGAATGCCACTTCAGTGTTCTTGGTGGAAGTCCATAATAAAAATAATAAAGCAGATCAATGTGACTCTTAAGTTACTTTGAATAGAGAATTTAGTCATCAAAATATTGTAAAGAAAGAGAAAAATTCTTACATAGAAATAGGATACTTCATGCTCTCTCTGGATTAGCTAAAGAAATTCTTTACTGATAAATTAGAGAAATTATAACAATTATTTTGTAATTAATTTCTGTGGTTTTCAGTTTATTTCTGGGGTTGCTAGAATAACCTGTCTGTAAATGTCTGGCAGGAGTTTTGTTCATCAAAGTGCAAATTCGACCTACTGTTTGTTCATTCTTTAGCAAATGAACATGAAAAGTAGAAGGGAAATTTGTACTCAGAAAGCAGACGGGAAATAGGTGCTCTAAGTATGATTAGTGCTAATGAAATCAGTGGATCAGCTGCTGGAATATACTGGCTTTTCTTTTAATTACAGTGTCTTGTGTGACACATTTGCCTTACAGTTAGGTGCTGCAATGCAAATAGTTTTCCTACTGACCTTGGAAATCAAAGCTGGGGTTTACCTGTTGTGTCCCCTGTAGTGAGAAGGGGTGGAAGGCACCTTGGGCTGGAACCAAGGCATGGCTATGGGATAATCTGGGCTGCTCACTGCTAGGCACTGAGCATGCTGTGGGATAGTGATACATGCTACACTTCTAAGTTTTTGTGGGAGTGCAGCGTTTCCTTTGAACCTGCTGCTGAACATGTAGCTGTGGGAGAGCCTAAATATATTTAAGTTTAATTTAATTTATAAATGATGAATTAAATCTCATCAGAATAAAATATCAGCTGTTTGTTGCAACAAATTATGTGTTTATGTGATATTACACTTTAATGATTTCATGATTACTCTGACAGCTGCTTTCCCACAATTTTGTCTCTTTAATGTCAATGCTCATCTCTTTTGCTCATTTGCTCTTTTATTTTTGCAAACTTTATGATTATTTTACCCTGCTCTTTCAGAATTGCCAATCTTTCACAATTATTCAGAATCTATATTAGTTTTGAAGTTCCTTACAGTTTCCTTAATAGTATCAATGCTCATTAAAATTTAAATTTCACTTAACAATATAGTGCCAAACACCCTTGCAGTAACTCCTGAGATTAATGTCCTTTTACCATTTTAATAGTTAAGATGCTATTTCTTAAATATATTTCCCTGATCCTCCACCTTTATTTAATGGAGGAAATTATAAAATAGTTACACAATTTTAAAATTATATGCTGAATTGAGTTCTGGGTCCTGACATCATGTACACATGGAAAGAATTATGAAATGTCTATAGAAAAGGTTATGGAAAATGTATTAGTTATAGCAACATTCAGCCTGACTAGTATGAATCTTATTTCATTTTATGATTCTCATTTTGTTATTTGGTCAACAGTATATGTATAGCTTACAATGACGGGTATGTTGTTTAGATTAGTTTTCTATTCAGTTTTCTTATGGTCAGACATTATTCTTTAGCCCTACAAAGATGAGACTGGGAGACTCCATAACAGCAGAGGAACAAGTTACTCCTAAAGTTACTGCTAAAGCTCCTATCTGCTTTTTTTCAGTTGCAGTAATACAATTCCATTCTCATTGCTCAAAATCTAGGAACCAAGCATTTTAGCTTCTATTCAGATGTCTAATGAAAATCTTGTAGAAGAAAGACTTTTGGATAAGCCTCTGTTTTTAAGTTTCATTTGCTGATACAGTTTAGGATGCTTTTACTAGTAAAATGCATCTATAATGGATTCCCTCCCCCACCCTTTTTTTCCGCTTAAGTTGCAACAGTGGCCACATTTCTGTTGTTAAAGTACAATGCTGCATTTCTATGGGCTTTCTTTTGTTTTTGGAAAGTAAAATTCCTGACCTGCTAAAGAAATGTCAGTTCCCACCAAGTACACATTTGCTAGAACAACTTGGCAAGACTTACTGATTGTAATCATTTTACCATTGTTAAGAAACCAGTAAGGTCATATCCTTCAAAACAGGAAAACTTACCATGTACTCGGAGAGCCAAAAGCCTTCATTGTTGAATTAATACTGACAGGTGTTTCAAAATGAATGTGTTTGCAAAAAACTTTTGAATGAGGAATAGGTGCAAGCCACCTTCAGTCAATGAGAGCTGCAAATAATAAAACTGGAAACTTAAAGCAGGAGTGGAAAAGTTTGTGCGGAATGAAGAAAATGAAACTTACAGAAGGAGGAATATTGGAATGCAATACAGTTGGAGGGAAAGCAAATCATAGTCAGGGTAGGAAGGTGTCAGTTACCAAGATTTGAGAAAGACCACTTGATAAAGTCTTAGAGAGTTGTGACCATCTATTCTTTAGAGATTTCTAGAAAATTGTGAAAATTGATAGCTTTAGATAGATTTAGAAAAAAATCAAGAAAATACCTGTGGGAACCTGTTCTGGTATTGCGGTCACTGAGTCTCATAGCCTGCCTTAATGATGGCTTCAAAGAAGTGGGATAGTGAGGGGAAAGCAACCTCCTATTTCACTTTACCTTATCCCCCTATAAAAGGTTTGCAAAGGACAGAAATGTAAAGATCTGAGATATTATTAAAATAAAAAAACAGCCGGTAAGTTTCTAAATATGAATTCAAAATCGTAACCACATTGAAGTGTTTCTTACTCATTTATTCCTATATTTTATATACTGCTGCTATACATTTTTTATTTATAATATTTAGAATATTTATATGTACAATGATATTTAGTACAAATTATATTTGAGTTTTCCTTCAGCACTCAGAAAACTCTTTTACTAAACACATTTAGAGGTATATTAGGACTACTAATGTCTTTCTCCTGCTGTTTTGGTTTGTTACAGCACTCTACTTCATTAGTGCAACAATTTCAGGCATTTGTCACAGAATGATTTGTTTAGTTTCTCTGCATGGACCATATGTTGTTGCTGGACAGTGAGTGACACTTCCAGAGGGCAATACATCCCAACTTAGAGCTGCTTTACCATGTCAAGGTGCTTATCTCTGGCTGTAATAGATAAAGCTTTCAATAACCTGGCTGCCAATCTGAGAACTCATTGAAATGATTGAATTGCACTGCTGAGCTAGTTGCGAGTACAGTTGGTGTTTGTGTGTGTGTGGGTCTGGAGTGCTTTTTTGTGTCTTCATGGAGAGGTTTTTTTGCCCTAGGGAGAGATACCAAAAAGGTCTGGGTAATCATGTGGTTGTCTGTTTATTGTACATTGTACATATTGTTCAGTATACTTACACTAGCTGAATGACACAAATCAAGAGCAGAACTACTTTGCATTTGTGTCATGGGTAACAGGAAAATATATACCCTTCACCTCCTAAACTCCCCTCAAAACTTTGCTTGGAGCTTCTATGTAGATGGGGATGCAGCTAACTGCAATACAAAGGAACAGAAAATTCAGTAGTAATTGATGTATTTTAAATTAGATAGTTGGTGATTATTATTATTTATTTATAGGTAGTAAATTTGCCTTTTTAATTATGTATGCTGAGAAAACTGAATATTACAAGTAGGTAAAGGAAATGAACACTGAATGAAGAGTTGCCAGCTTTTAATTATGCAAATGAGCACTGCGGAAGAATTACTTAGTAATCTTTTTGTGCTTAGAATTGGAAATCTATCTCCACAATTGTGTTTAGAACAAATGAAACTGAATTTGTGTAACTCCTTTTCTGTAGATACTTGGAGTTAATGAGATTGAACAGAAGTATCAAGAGTCTTAAGAGACTCTATGTAATGTGCAGTGGATCAGGGTAGTAGAACTAAAATATTATTGCCAATATTCTTCTTGTAAGGGATCCCATTATATTGGACTATATTACTTGATAAACAGTAATTTCTTATTTTTCCTGATTTTTTTGTTATATTTTTATTAAATGTTTTATTAACTTTTTATAGCTGAATATTTTTTTCATTCTCTTTCTTCTGAGGAGCCGAGTTTGATATCAAAGCCATGACTCTTCCCAAGTGCTTTACTTTTCATTGTGTCTCCAGCTCTTGGAATACCCCAGGTTATTTTCTTGGGTGGCCTCTTTTTTTTTTTCTTTTGGTTTTTGGTTTTTGTTTGGTTGGTTTTTTTCTGTTCTCATGTGAATTCTATAGTCTAACACCAGTCTTGCTGGCAGAGTACATAGTGCTCTGGCACTGACTCAATGAATAAAGAGTAGTGAAAAAACAGGCTAATTTGTAGTCTCTTCACATCACTCTAAAAATGTATCTGAGCTTCAGTACTGCTGGTAGGCAGTAGGAAGTGTATTTTTTAAATTAATTGGGGAAAAAGAGAAGCAATTAAAAGCCCTGAAAAATAGTATTATGACAGAGGGACACATCATGAATAAAGTGCATTTAGAAGATGTACAGTAAAGTGAGAATATCCTTTCCTAACCAGGGAAAGAGCTGGGAGTCAGATGAGAGAGCATTGTCCATGACTCTGTAGCTTAATTAAGCTTTCCTTTTCTGAGTGAGAGAGTACTCTTGACTTTTCAAGTATAAAAGTCAAGTCACGTTATGCAAAACACTACACAGAGGCATATGTGTTCCCCAACACTGAAGAATGGGCAAGTAATGGCCATCAACACAACCTAATAGTCAAATTCATCCCTGTGTATAGCTCAGGGCATGAAATTGAGTCTTGTGATTCAAAAAAGGAGTTGGCTGTGCTGCTCGTTCTTGCACTAATGAAGAAATAGACATTCTTCACTGTCCCAAATGCTGGTCAGTTTTTAGTTTCACTTTTGATGGTCTTTAACATTTATTCTCAGAAATTCCAAGAAATGAAATTCCAGCAAGGCTGGAGTTTCACCAAGAACTGAGGTAGCAAACAGCAAAGTTCAGGGAATCTGCTCACAGAAGTCTATTAGAGTAACAGATTTTAAATGTTTTTCTTTAGAACTTTAAACACAGTAGAAGAAACTTTAATTAAGAATAGAATTAGTGGCACAATGAAAAACATAAATCAGGGGGAGAAGTGTAGCATTTGTAAAAGGAGCTGTGGATACAGACCACTAGAATTTTTGAACAATTCTCTAAGTATATGGATAGAGGAGCATTTCTTGGTAGTTTTTAGTTGACTTGGATTGCCACAGGTCATGCAATGATAACTCTTGTCAAAGTTTCTTGAGAAACTGAAATAAATCATTACTCATAGGATGAGAAGAAAGGTTCTGATGTAGACTAAGACTACTTAGAAAGCAAAAAACAAAGTGATATATTAATGATGAAGTTTAAAACTGAACTAGTTTTGATGATTTGTGTCCTGATTCTCTACACACGCATTGATGTGAAAGTACAGAAAATAAATGCAATTTAAGAGTGTTTGCAAATCTTTTCAGGAGTCTATTTAGATACTGTTGTGTTCTTTAAATAGTATGGGACTGTTACATAAGTGGTGTGTTGGAATATGATAAAAGTCATGTCAGTGTCAGGTTGAGGTTATATTAAATGACATGAGCAATTTTTAGTTTTGTGAGTATAGGACTTAACTTCTGAATGCAAATAAAAAAAAAATTCCCCGTATATGTGTGTATCTTATACCTTTTTCCTCTTCAAATTTGTCTCTCTGTCATCAGTTTTATACAATACTTTAAACATTTATCACTAGAAATTAGTGTAAAATTAAATACTAATAAGATGACTAACATAAAAGTAATGAATGCTATTTATTCTTACATTGATTGTTAATGAGAGTCCCTTTTTCATGTCTTTCTTCTGGTAATAACTTATCTACTCTTTTCGATCGTCTTAATCCTTATGCACAGGGTTTTATTTCTTTTTTTTTCTCTTTTTCACTTGTCTCACTTATCACAGTAGTTTTTTTTACTTAAATGCCTTTTTAGATATTTCAGAAAATTGGATAGCAGTTACAATATTTGACTTCATCATTTTACTAATGGAAATTATTTCTTTGGGCATGTTATACCAAGTCACAGTTATTTTCCCCTGAACACATCTGACACTCTAATACTTGCAGTTTTATATTAGGTAAAATATCCATTAACAAAAATTGGACAATTTCACCTTTTTATTATTTTAATGTAAAAACTATGTAATAATAAGAGGAAAAAAGTTGCTTTAAAAGAAGCAGTAGAGGCATTCTTCAGACTGGCTAATACTTGAGAGCTGACATTCATTTTATTGCTGTGAGGAATATGAATTTTTGAACTTACTATTTTATTTATGGAGTCAGCCTAAAGAACTTAACATGGACATGGATCATTATTTACTTTAAAACAGCTGTTGCTTTAAATTTATGCAGCAAGTCCTAGGCAAACAGCAGGATGTAGAGAAGCAATAATTAAGGTTTTTGGCAGGGTCAAGATGACACTACACTATAAATAATTTCTAGCATTTTATTGGCTTATTTTTTCTGTTATTATTCAGGGAGCTGATAACTTCAGGGAACCATCACTAATGACCCCTAAATTCCTTTCCTTCATTTTGCTCTTAGTTCTGAATTCATGGTTATATAGGCACGGCTAAGATTAATTTTGATATGTACATTACCTTACAATTATCGACTGAAGATAATCACACTCATTTGATTTGGCAGTCTTCAAGGGTTGCACCACTACCCAGAATATCTTAATATTATCTGCAGATGCAGCGTACCACCTTCTGCAAGTCCTTGATGAAGGCCTTGAATGAAATTGGTACTACTCTTAACAAAAGGCTTTGCCTTCATCTAATAGCTATTCAGCTTTTCTAACTCACTTTGCTGTGGAAGCTTGTTAGTGCCTTCGTGAAAATTTTTGCCTACTGGTTCCCCTCGGCTGTGTGCTTACTGATACCTTCCTAGCTCTTCAGAATGTCTCCAAGCCAGGATTTCCCTCTACAGAAGTTGCGCTGGCTCTTTCCAACAGACTATGTTTGTCAATGTCCCCAGTGACTTTACACTACATTACAGATTGCCAGAAAGGGAAGTCAGGATCAGTGGTTTGTGTGTGATTCTGCACAAATACTAACCAGCTTTGAATATGCTGGAGTTGGATTTTCTATGCACTGTTTTATCATAAACAAAGAATTATCCTGTAGTTAATTATGCTCCTACTTTAATAGTCTTTTCAGCATTGTTAAACTCACCTTTGTCAGATGGACAACTCAGGTTAGGTTGATGAAATCAGTTGAGTGGTACTTCAGTACTGATTACCTTCAAATCAAACTACTGCTCAGGGAATTTTTTTGGTCTTATTTCACCTTTTAAAGTTGGAGATAGAGCTGTGTACTTTCCTTTTGTCTGAATGTGTCAGCCTACATGTAGCTTCCTGCCTTTATTTCATACATAAAAGGTTTGTATGTTAAAATAAATAATTGCATTTTTTGTGTGTATGTGTTCTGTTTCTAATTCATCTAGTGAATTTCAATGAGTATGGACTATTTTGAAAGTGGAAGGAAATTACTGCTTTTTTAATAGAAAGTGCCAAGGAATTTCAGTGATTTTAGGTGAAATTTGAACTGCAGATATTAAGTTTCAAACTTTGTTTCTTCAAAGTAGTTGTTTAATCAAGGAAAAAAGTGCAGGTAATGTGATTTTTCGTTGTAGTGATTAATTCATTGTAATTCTTTATGGCATTTAAGTTTCAAAGCTTTTTAAGATTAGTGGTTACTAATTAAATAGTGGTCATGTTGGAATTAATAATGGCAAAATTAATAGTTGTGTAATGAAGAGGATTTTAATATTTGAGAGCTTTCAGAAGCTCTGGATAAATGTGATTCTTTCATATATTTTAAAGCTTGTCATGTAAGTCTAATGTTTAAGGGGATACTCTGCACATGAGCTGTGGTTCTGCCCATGGCAAGTGTGTGATTTTGCAAGAAGTAACATGTCCCTGTTTAAACCTTTAATATGTCGATATATGTGCTAACTAGCCAGACCCTCCCACTGACAAATACAGTTTTGTAGGACAATATATATCTCTTAAGTGGAAAACCATAGCCATGTGCTGGTTATTTTTTAAAATTATTATCATATTAGGGAGAAAGTAAGTACAGGACATTGTGGGTGAAATACTTCTAAATACCATTTTGCATTTCTCTTTGGAGCTGGAGGTTGTAAAAAAGATGAGGTGGAAGATAAAAATGAATTACTACCCTTATGCAGCACCTGGTGTATAGCATCATAAAATCTTGTACATCTGTCTGAAATATTAGCAGAATGAAAATAGAGCATAAATTAAGAGAGTTTGTCATAGCTAATGACAGGTAATTTGGCTGTCAAATACAAACCAACACAATAATTCAAGCAAGAAAATAGTAATATGGACAGAAAGAAATGCATTCCCTTTCAAGTCTTCCTGACATTTTCTTGAGGAGACTTAAATGGGAAGAAGAAACATTTGGAATGAGTCGCATACTGCATAACAGGAAAATGGATACAGCTCTTCCTAAAAGTACTGCTTGAAATTCTGGAGTTCCTTAATCAGACCGTCATATCAAAACCGATCTCATTCTGGGTAATGTTTTAGTTGAAAATAAGTATCTATTTTCTAATCAACTTTATTAGGTTTTTAAGTAATTATTAAACAAAAGCAAACAACAGAAAACACCATGGCACCATGTCCTAGTTCAGCAGGTGGGACCAGTTATCACTGTGTGGGGGTGATCAAAGCTATGTATTCTACCCCCCTCTATTCATTTCCCAAAAACAATGGACCATTTGCAGCAGCTGCCCAGGGAGTTGTTAGCACCTTCACACCCAGCCTGAGGGGGCGTGGCTGCTAATGGGCCATCAACAGTTCAACAATACCCCATGACTCAGAGTTAATCACCCATTGTGTGAGTCCCCGCCCTGGGGGAGGGACTGGGTGCTCCCTGAAGGTACATAAGTGGGGGGTAAGAAGACCTTGGGGCTTTTTCTCGGATCTGGAGGAGCAGCAGGACCTTGACAGGAGGAAACCATCACTCTCGACCAGACCCCAGCCATCATCTGCACCAACAGGTTCTTCACTTCCTTTTGCTTTGGACTCGGGGGAACCAAGTGGTTCTCGCACAAGGGCTAACAAACCCCTTTGGGCTTGTGCCCCAGGACACTGGGTTATACTGCTGGGTTTTGGTGAGTTGAAGCAGTTTTCTCTTTGTGTCAGTGTATCTATTGTAATACCTTTCATTAAATTGTAATTCTGATTTATAATCCCTCTTGTGCTGGGTCCATTTCTCCTGACAGTTTACCCTTAAACCAGCACACACCAGCAATCTGTAGAGCAGAGGCTGTTATTGCAACGTACAGAATCAGTGTCAAATTTCCATTTATTCCCCCCCCCCACACTTCCTCCCCCTTTCACTTTTTTCAGACAATATAAAGGATACTTGTTTCCTTGTTGGGAAGGTGATACTAAAATCTCTGGAGACTAAAATATTGCCAGATAAGTTTAATGCATTATTTTTTAAAAACTTTGTTCACTGCTATTCAAGTTTCTGTCCATTTTTTCTACAATGGGTTGGTGTATCTTTTAATATGGAAGAGTAGATAATTTAAAGTGAAAATCATTGTAATGCTATTGTGCTTCCTTTTTTTTTAATTGAAAATTTTTATTCAGGATATTTCTGACATACTGTGTATTTTGGAAACAGATCAAGTAATAACGGGATCTATTTAGTCGAGATTTTATCAGGTTTTAACTCTGCATAGGAAGGTAAATGTATTGTCTGGTGAGTACATTCCTTTATGAGAAAAGAAACAAATAGTTTTATTTAATTACTTGTTTCTGAAACATCGTCTGTTGATGTTTTTCTGGTTGTGTGGGTTTTTGTTTGGTTGGTTGGGTTTTATTGGTTAGTTTGTTTTAAGTAAATAAGATTTATTAGAGCATGTACATATACTTTGGAGGGGCCCTATTACTAAATTTGGAAGCTTTCATGCAAAATCAGATCTTTTTGAAATAAACAGTGTCTGAAATAGGGAGTTTGGATTTTCATTTCCAAAACATTTTAAACTATGCTCATAGTTGGCAGACCTTATTAGGGTTAGGTATATCTGAAATCAAATGTGACAACTAATTAATCTGGGCTCATTGCTCTCTTATTCCTCTCCTTTCCTCCTTGTTTTCACTGTTTCCTTATTTTTCTAAAAATAAATGGAATTTTTTTTTCCAGATTACAACAGTGATCGGAACAATTATATGAGAAGGAATGGAGTGGGCATGATGTGTTTAGGACCTTGAGGATCCTTCTGTCCTCCTGCCAATAATATGTATTGAGACTGATCTTATGCTTGCCTAACTTAATTATTTTTAATTATTCCTGGATCAGCTGGGCATTTTTAGTTTTACCTGACAGTTGTTCCATCAAAATTGGACTACGGAGAATTGCAGCTTTTATCAGTGTAAGCCATACTTTCAGATGGCGTAGTGAAAAAGTTAAAAAATTTTATTTTAAGGTCACATGGATTAAAAGACAAAGCTAAATACTTCTTGCAACACTGCGGTGATATTTTAAGGTGTTAGAACACTTAATTATTGTATCAAAATATTGATAATGTGTGTAATTTTCAAACATCAGCAGCTCCTTAGTTCTAAGCTCAGAAGAAATACCTACAAGAAGCAGTTTTTGAATAGCGTAGGATAATGATTTTTCCACAGTAATACCACTGTAGTCATGATTTTGAGACATACTTGTGAAAATTGAGAATTTGTATGCAGAGAAAAATCCACAGGTTCTAAGATAATTAATCTCAGAAATTTTGATTTGAATGTGCTTTTTGTTTAAACCAACAAATCACATATGAAAACGAGTTTTATACTGATTAAAACTGTGATAGATCTTAACAGCTCCCTTGTGAGTACATCTATTCATAATATTGTTTTCCTGGATCATGAATACACTATGAATATCTGCAAAACCTATATTTTGTAGGGAAGTACTGCTCTTAGAGTCTTCTGAATTTATACCATATTTATGCTTCCTATATGTTGTATACAGACTGGTATATAAAAGTGTATTTTACTGAGATGTACTGACACACAGGAAGAAACACAGAAACTTCAATGGCACAAAAACAGGTCAAAACCAATTGTCAGTGTGGCACAAGTGCACTATTGACTGGAGAGAATGATACCAGAGCATTACTGAACATTGATTTTTAGTTGAGGCATCTCTTGATAGTTTGTCACTGTTGCACAGAAACGGCTTGCTTCTTTTTCATTAATGTTTCCTATTTATCTTAAATTAACTTCCTTGGTGCACTGCTTTTATGTGTCTTTTCCCCTCCTTTCTCTTGCTTTTTTTTTCAGTGTTGTAACTTTTATAGGATGCATAACTCATCTGATGGCACAATAATGAAAATACAGCTAAAGTGTATTTTACTCTGCTATACATTGTAGAGTGTAGAAAATACACAGTTGAGGGTTTCCCTGGGTGTGATGTTATAGGTAGAATTAGGCAGTTTGGCAGAAACCAATTGTGATTTCTCTCTTTCCTACACAGAAGCATTTTTTTTCTTTTCTTTCAGTCTTTCATTTGGATTGTCAAGGAGTCCATAAGTGGCACACAAGGATTGCATCCATAGTAATGTCTGGCCATTTAATTTTAATCTCTTAATTGTTCTTTTTGCTTTGTGTCACTGGAACTTGCAACTTGAATGACTGAGTGAAATATTACATTTGTCTGGGGCTTGTTGGCCCCAGCATTGGCTTGTTGCTTTCAGTGTTAACCACTCTTATATGCATATTTAGGTAAATATCCTCAATATCCATTGGCATTTACATTTTTTTTTATCCACAGGTTTTGAAATAGCCTTTTTAGAAAAGGGTCAGGACATAAAGATCTTTGTTTAAATGAAATAATGACACAGTGGGGGACTTGATTCTTCTGATTATTCCAAATCATCATAAACTGTAGCTGCCTTTAATGCTTTTCAATTCTTTTCCCTGGCAAGGTTCTATCACCAGTTTTGAGCAAGTAACCTGATAAATTATTCAAATGAACAAACAGCACAATGAATAAAATTGCAACAGGAAAACTTTACCAACAAATATAAAGCACCTGTAAATATATTTTTGCAGATAATAATTCTTACATCTTGAATAATCTGCCTCATTATGAAAAGAGTAGAAAGAAAAATTCTGGCTCAAAAACAAAGGACTTTCTTATATAAGAATGTTATCTTTACCTTTACATGAAACCAGGTTTCCAAGGAGTCAAATAATTAGTGTATGCTGATACATCTAATCTAGAAATTTAAACTGCCATGTTAAATTCGTTCCCTTGCTAGGACAGAGGCCTCACTTTTAGCTGTATATGTGTCAGATTGCCTTGAAAACATTTTCCATTGATCTCATGAGATGATGTCCTAGTATCTTGACATTTAAGGCAATAATGACTCATTCACTATAGGCTGAATGTGTAAGACACAAAGGAGGAATAAAAGTTACTTGATAACCAATTCTGTCATTGTTTCAGAAAGAGTATCATGTGTAATGGTGACGTGGGAAGACAAACGAACATCACTCTGAACATCTTCTCTCTTCCTTCTTCTCTTTGTTTTATATACTGAGCATGATCCCATGTGGCCTGGAATATTCCTTAGGTCAATTGGGATCAGCTGTCCTGGTAGTGTCCCTTCCCAAATCCTTGTGCGCCTCCAGCCTCCTCACTGGTGGGGTGGTACAAAAAGCAGAAAAGGCCTTGGCTCTGTATAAGCACTGCTCAGCAATAAAACAAAACGTATCAACACTTTTTTTCAGCACAGATCCAAAACATAGCCCCACACGAACTACTATTGAGAAAATTAACTCTACCCCAGCCAAAATCAGCAAGGAATGAAGAGGCAAATGAAAAAAATTTATATTCACTAGATGAAATATCTTCCCATGCAGAGGCTCAGGGGAATACAGCAGATTCATTTTTTTTGGTCTGTCTGAAATTTAAAAGCCTGTATGATCAAATGAGATGCTTCATACATAAACAAGAAGATCAATCTAAGCTCTCTAAGGGAAACTTAATATGAATGATAGTGGTTACTCTGCTTTTTTTGTTTGTTTGTTTGCTACATTGATTTATCTACTATAAATGTTTGATTTTAGTCTAGGTACATGAAAATGGGACTAGCATAATATAGTATGCATAGATTTTATTTAATTCAGTAGGCCATAACATCACAAAAATTTTGGGTTGAAATATTTGCTGACTACAAAAGCCAGGCCTGTTGTTCTAAAATGAAACAGTAAGTCTATCATTGAAATTAAAAAAAAAAAAAAAAAAACCATACCTTTATATCATGTAGGCAAATTAATTGCATTTTAGGACTTATAATTCCAAAAAGTTTGATTATTTACTCTCTTCTAGTACTTTTGATTAAATAAATAAAATCTCTTATGCAGTCATATAGTCCTGAAGAGGAATACATTATTTTTCCATTCTAGTTGTGCATATAAGTTTATGCATGAACAGTACTGTATTACCTTTCTCATAATAAATGGAATTGTAGGCTCACAGAAAAACAGTATTTTGGATCTGATATTTCTCTTTGTCACACATACATTAGTAGTGCTTATTGTAAATGTTTTATTACATTTTCCCTAGATAGCTTAGTGAAGACAAAAGGATTCAATCAGCTAATGCATTAATCAGTTCAGAAAATTACTCATATATGATATAATAGCTAATACAATGGAAATTAGTTTTGCAAAACATTTAGGAGAACTAGTTTAAATCTTTTATGAAACCAACTTTGCATATTCTTCTTAGATCAATTGTTAATTTTTAGGTTATTTTCCATTTTACTTTTCATTACAAAGTAAGTTATTCTTGGAAACAGAATTGAAACATGTGAAACTCTTTTTCCTCTGTTAATAAATTCTTTGTTGAAAGGATTCTGATTTGCTCACTAAGTTCTAGTAAACAATCCCCCTTTATTTAAGTATTTTGTTACTTTCATGGCCTACTCCACTCTTTGTCATCAAAATCTCAGTGTATGTTAGCTAATGCCTGGTATGTGTATTTCCTATACTTGATTTGTATTTCCTCAGACTATTCTTTTAACTATTTAACTAGGTAACTATTCTTTTACCTGACTTCACAGGAACCGCTTTTCCTGATCTCTCATGAGTTACAAATTGAAAACAAAAACAAAGCCAGGAATTCAAAATCACGGTGATACTGTGCCGATTACTCATGTTGAGGCTTACTGTTGTGTAAGATTGCACAAGAGTTTGATGGTCACCAAACAAATTCCTCTCACAAATGATATATGTATGTCTTGCATCAAAAAAATCCCCACCAAATGAAATCAAAGCTTTGAGAAAATATTTTCATATTGATTAATCAGTGAGATTTTGCTTGCCAACTTCTTTTATGTATTTATATAGTACTAATTTTTAAAATTCTCTGTTCTAAATTTTAAAAACACAATCTTTGTAATTATTGTAGCACTGTAGCACTATTTTAATTATTTGTTCAGGTAATGTGAATTTCCTGGTGTAACTGTTGTGTAAAAGCTCTGTCCATTAACTATTAGTAGTTAACTATTTTACAAAGGACAGCAATTTTACCAACATTGACAAAATTATAAGATTAGAGTAATGCTTTTGTGTGTTCCAGATGCTTCTTTAACTATTGACTTCAGTTCTGAAAATTAAATCAGTTTATTAAGAATTTTGTCATATATAGAATCCTATAGTGTACATTTAAGGTTTGGATTGTGTTTTTCACAGTTATCAGTGTATCTTCTATTAATGCATTATAATGCTATTGGTTTTTATTTCTATCTTTCCACAAGGATGATAGTGGAATGTCTTAGAGTTTGTTATTAAGTAATTTATTTCTGTTAATTGTGCAAGAAAAGCTAAGATTGAAGATATGTGACTTGTAAGTTTGCTTATGAATTGTAGAAACATCACAGAATGTCCTGGGTTGGAAGTGACCTTAAAGATCATCTAGTTCCAGCTCCCCTGCCATGGACAGGGATGCTTTTCACTAGACCAGGTTGCTCAACCCAGGTTGCCCATCCAGCCTGGCCTTGAGCAATTCCAGGGATTGGGCAGCCACAACTTCAGTGATCAGTGTCTCACCACCCTCACAGTAAAGAATTTCTTCCTTATAACTACCCTAAACGTACCCTTTTTCAGTTTGACACCATTTCCCCTTGTCCTGTCGCTACATGTACTTGTAAATATCTCCTCTATATGTTTGTGCAGACTCTAATATGTTTTTGCAATTAGATAGTGAGGATGCTTGACAAAATGTGGATTACGTCTCCAGAAGATTTGTAATTTTAAAATTAAATTCTAGAAGAGGTGAATAAAGATGAAAATGGATTTTCGATCTAATAATTTGTTACTTGAAGAGATGGGAGGCTGGAAAAAGAAAGCAATTTTAATAATAATATTTAAAATTAAGCAGAAAGAGATTATTTTCAGAAACAGTGATGCTTTAAGTCATGTTGCATGAGATTAGACTACAGGACGTGAAATGGCAGTCATAATCCAATAGCAAATTACAGGGTTACCAAGTATTAAGATTTCTCATGTAAACCTACAATCCTTGATATTTAAGAGAAATAGTAAAGAGAGGATTTTGTATTTCTGCAGCTGCCAAATACCTTTCCAGGTGTTCAAGAAAGCAGTTCTCTTAACAGGACAGGTACATATGGGCTGGATATATATTGTCGTGTTGCTGAGGATCTTTGCTGACTCTGGAAATTTGATTAATTTCCTGGATTGTGCCAGTAAGAGTTGCTTCTGACAGTCACAGACAGTTTCTAGGGTATACAAAGGTGTTTTCTGCTGATGTACTAGCTGCCTTCTCAAAATACAAAGGGAATTAACTTACTTTTGCCAATTTTAACAGTGAATGTTTGGCTTCTATCCCAGTTCTTTGTTTACTGCAAAATTTGTTGCTTCTTGAGTCACAGCTCTGTCCCTTTTCCTGTTTATTTTCTTTTTTTTTTAGTGTGTTTTTCTTCCTTTCTTTACACACAGTTTTTGTTTGCATTACCATCATGACACTCTTTCTCACAGCTCATTAAGTAGACTATTCTCCCTTACCCATAATATTTAGCTAGTTATAAATTTCAATCCGAATCACTTGTAGGGTTAAAATGGACTTCTGGAGGACAGCTGTTCATTTTTCTGTATTTTTTTAGCTATCTCCATGCTAACATCTTCAAAAATTATGTTTTCCTGTCTTTTTCTTCTTCCAGATCATTTGTCTGTCAGTCTCTCTTTGCTGTACTTAATCTCCATTGAATATTCTGTTCACAAGAATCAGACTGAGCAATGACATCAGAGTAGAGTCTCTAACAAATCAAGTGTTTGATGTTTGTCAGTTTTGCATTTTGCTGACCCCAGCTTCTTGCAGGGACAGGCAGCTGCACACTGTCTATTGATAAAGCTGGCTCAGTAGAGTTCCAATGAAGAGCAGTTATTTTTCCTTCTGTTCTTCTAACAGTGCTTATGTGTAACTTAGAAGATAAAATGGTGTAGGCACTGGCTCCTCCTTCAGTCTCTTCTTAGTACAAAAAGAAGGCTTTCTTTATTTGTTTAGTTCCAATCAGTCCTCTCTTCATCAAGCTATATTGATTCTTTTTTTATTTTCACAGCAGGGAGAACACATTTTATGAGGGGTGAGTCTCAGTTGATTTTTCATTAGTCATTTGAGGAAAGTCAGGAAAAATCTCCATCTGCATCACACGAAGATTTAGCCCAGTTTGCTCCAGTGAAGAAATAAAGGTAGCTGAATGCAGTAAAGGTGAGATATAGATAACTGCCTGACTCTCTCTAGATTTCCCATAATACTTGAAAAAATTGGAGGTTTTAGCCCCAGGAATTATTGAAGTTCACTTCTATTGTTAACCCATGATGTGGCACCATCCTATTGATTCCTTAAAAAGAAAAAAAAGGGTGAAAACCATTATCTCAGTACTGCCAACCTAGCTAGTTAATGTGAAAGAAATATGTAATTGACTCGTTGCCTGTTAAATGTCTTCATTATTAGTAAGTGCTTGGAAACAACTTCTGTGTGGTTGAACTTCCTTCTTCAGTGCTTAGCATCCTGCTAAATCTGAACACGTTGACTGTTTGGCAATGACTGTACTTCTGCATGAATTTTCTGAAAGAAACAATGGAAACAAATAGAATGAAGAAAGTGAAATCGTGGAGATGATTCCAATAATAAAATGCAGTATGTGATTTCATTTTTGATGAGAAATAATGCTAAAGTGATTCAGCAGTTTATATCTCCTTTTCTTAGTTAATATTATGCCTCTAATACCATTAACCACATTTCAAATAGGTTTTGAAAATATTGTTATTTTCATCTTGACATCTTCTGTGATTTGGAGCTTGCAACCATACCTGTTGTGTTTCTTTCCAAAATATCAACTAAAATCTGAAAAGAAAATCAAAGTTCTTTTGCATGTTAAAACATAGAACTGAATTTAGTTATGAAATAGAGTTTAAAAAGTGAAGCAAACAATAATTTCAAATTCCATATAGTAAAAAAATCGGTTACTTCACTGCTGTATGTTTAATGCTGGTTTTAGATCATGGAAAAAGATTATTCTGAAGGTTACTTTCACTTGAAAATTGTACTTCATGGTCAGTGTCTCTTGGTACTGGATATTTTTGTGTGAGATGTTATTGGTCATGTGGGTGCTAGAAAGATTAGGAGACTTTTTTTACAATATTAAGATGCCATGGAAGTTGTTTATAAAGAGGGAGGCACAGATACAACTTCCTTAAGAATAGTACAGCACATTATTATTTAGAAACATTTCAAGTCGCAGAACAGTGGGAAAAATATGATTCTATTCATTACATGATTATTTATTCTTGTTAACATGCTGCGAACATCATTGTGTAGTGAACATTACAATTAAGTATGTTAAACACAACAGTCATAAATGCTCACACTGAGTAATAATGGTAATAGTATCGGGTCACTGATACCCATTTTTGTGAAGTGATAATTTTATTGGAGAGCAATATTCAAGATGCAAACATTTATTGTCCTTTTATAGATAATTGTTTCAATAACTGTTTAGTGAGCACTGGCATCATAGGGAGAAAATTGTGTACCTCAGCTGCTGTCCTGCCTGTGGCTGTAATGAAGTCTCTGTAGTAATCTAATTGTATTGACTTAGCAAAAAATTGGAATTCTAATTGACAACACAAAGCCAAGTAAATTGTCAGTAAAAACATACTGACTTAAACCTTGTTGACACTGATGACAAAAGACTGTACTGTATGACCAAGAAGAAAAACAGATTCTTCTGAATTATTAAACTTTAAATCACATAAATTATGTAGTCAACTGACTTTATGTACATCTTGATAGTAAAGTTATTTGCATATTCTTTCCTTTAGATTTCCAAGAGTGCAAAGGGAATTCCAAATGTGTTCATTAGAAAACATGGTTTTGGAGCTCTATGTACAGTTCTTCTTTGTTTCTGAAAGTCACCAGGACAATAATTCATTCCTGAACCCAAAAAGCATCAAAGTCTCAGATTAGAATCTTGAAGTCCCTCAAATTTGACACCTCTGTGACCAAAAGTAGTCTATGATAAATAAATTTTATATTTTACTGTGAGGGGGAGTTTTTGTAGTCTCCATCCTTGGAGATACTTGAAAGTAAGGACATGGTCCTAAGCAACCTGCTCTAGGTGGCCCTACTTGAGCAGGGGCTTGGACTAGATAAGCTCTTCATACCTCACCGTGTGGTTCCATGACATACCCTAGTACAGGTCTCAGAGGAACCACACTCTTCAAATGCTTTCAAGCTACTAAAGAAGTTTTAATAGCGATGGATCCCAATTATACTAAACAGAAAAAAATAACAAAATCCATCAAATGCAAAATTGTTCATCAGGGCAATAAGGACTTTCTGCTTTCTTTTGCATGTAACATATGACAGAGTGATGAGGCTTTTATCATCTGGCCAACAATTTGTAGCCCAATGACTGTACTAGGTTCAGTTGCTAACATGACTTGCTGACATGGCTTGAATGACTAATATAATAAGGAGAAGACTTCACAAGTGTCAGGTGTAGCCCATATAAAGATGATTTCAGAAGAAGCTGCTCTCTCCATCCAATATTTAATTCTCTAAGAAGGCAGCTCTACTACCTTGTCAGTCTATTCTTAGTTGATATGATCCCAATTAAATATTTTTCTGTTAATTTTTGAAGTATTGTAGATTACCAAACCCTTTCAGAAGGAAAAGAACAATTCATCTGCTTCAACACATACTGGAAGTGACAGCAAGAGATGTTTGGCATTTTAAAAGCTTTCCAAGAAAATCATCCTTTTGTTCATAAGGCCTTTTCGAATGATACAACCCTCTTCCTTACCATCTTCGTATTTATTATAATGAGCTGCTTATTGATTTAATCCGAACTCTTGATTTTAGAGCCAAGGTTGGGGTGTAACGTACTAAGTATTTGTGTATTTGCTGCATAAGAAGTGTTACGGCTCATACAGCATTCCTGCTCTGTATGATGCATTTTTCACTATATATGGTAGACTTTCAGCTAAAGTCTATAAAGAAAACAGTAAAATTATTTTCAACTGTAAGTTTAATACCACATACTGTGTAGAGTATGAGTACATGAGCTGCTGACCAGAGGCTGTGTTACTGTCAGGGTGAGTGGAGAAAGCCAGCTGGTTATGGTAAATCACCTATATGATGTCTTGAGCTATGATTGGTTATGATCAGAATGTTTTTTGATATCTTTTGTCTGTAAATGCTGATGTGAATCCCTGCTGGCTGTAATTCTTCATCTATCTCTTCAGCTCTACAGCTCATCTGATTGCTAAAATGTTCCTCACCAATCCAAATCATTATTTGGTCTAGATGCTGTCATACTGTGTTTCAAAATTCTTTTATATTTTTCATTCTTTTTATGAATTAAGAAAATAATGCCCAGAGAATCAGTAATGAAAATTTCTAAAAGCAACGTTATATTCTGGACTACAATTACAATACCTGAGGTGACAAAAATCATACTGGTATTTTGCTTGTCTGATTCATGATGTGAGTGATAAACTGTTTCAGATTTGTCTGTCAATTACGTGTTGATTTGTTTTCGGGGTTTTTTTTAGATACCTAATAGTTCTTGTGATAATATCTCACCAGAACTGAAAATTACTTGTAGCTTTAAATAAACATTTTACATTCATAATATAACAACTCTCAAATTGTTCCCAGAGTTATATTTCTACCATGACTAAGGTTATTTTCTTACTTCAGTCTCAATATACCTAGCTAGATAATTTGTTTTCAATAAGAAATATAACCAAAAAAAAGTCATGAAAATAAGTAAACCTTTATTTTTGTTTCATATATAAATATAGAAAATAATTTTGTTGAAGTTACAGATATTGAATAACTGAATAATATTTTGTATAATATCTGTATAATATCTGTAACTGAATAATATTTTTCTCAAGGGTAAGAGTATGAAATGTTGGTTACTAGAAAGGTCTCTCAAGTGAAATGTATTAACTGATGCTAACAGAAAATCTGGGTAAGATTAGAGAATGCTGTAGGTCTCTAAGCAATCTGAGTTACAGCATTTGCTGCAGGGATTGTGAAACTCTTGAGACATTCAACTTGAGCTTCTCAGAAAGCTAAAAAGAAATTGGGAGAGAGTTAGAAAAAGTTAGAAAAATGAGTTAGAAAAAATTAACTTTTGACCAGCTGTCATTGCAATGACCCCAAACTTGTATTGCCTTGAAAGCAGAAAAACTGCTGAAAGTAATACCAAATGAAAGGCTGAGACTTCAATTCTTCATTAATTTGCTCATTGTCTTTGGAGAAGTTTCTTTTTCTCCTACCCTGAGCTTCCATTCCTCATATATGTGTGATGATGCTGACATAGATGCTGTTTATTTTAAAGAGCATTGCTTGCAGTACATAGGTTTAGGATAGGAAAAACACTGCAATCCAAGTCTCAGGAATCCTTGTTTTAGAAGAAAATTGCAGTTATTCTAGAAAATAATTTATGACACTTCCTTCTTAGCTCCTACCTTTCCCCATCTCCACTGAGATACCAGTTTTTATTAGATTGGTTTTCAAACATGTAAAAGCCATATCAAGCTGTTTAAAAACCCTCTGATAACTTCTGCTATTTCTTTTAAGTATAATCATGCTGTTCTGTAGTCATCTTCATTTCTTAAGGCATCTTTTTAAGATGCTCCTCAGTATGTCATAGAGAAGCTACTGCATTAACTTTGGGTTTTATTCAGTCAACCACACTTCAAGAAGATTTTTTTACTTCCAGTTCTGGGATGGTTTTACTACATGACTCCTCACCTCTTTTATGCCCCCTACCATTTAAGATTATTTTATCTAAATGTATCTTTTGCCACATTTTTTTTTAATTGTCAAAAAAAACCTAAAACTTGTTAACATGTTTATTTGCATTCTTGGGTGACTTTAAAAAAAAAAAGTAGGATGAGTGTATAAAACATACTTTTAGAGTATATGTAGGAACGATCCAGAACTAAAATTTCCATTATATCTTCAAAATATGGAACACAATATAATTTTCTTTTCACAAAATCAGTAAGCTGAAAGTGAAATTGCCTGCCCAGATGCAGGCAAGAATAAATACAGGATTATTTTTCCTGTTTGATGAAAAATTTTTGTTAAGAATAATCTCTTTGTTTCATTCCTTATTTTCAAATCTGGTTCTTTTTCTGTGAGGTTCTTTTCTTCTGAGAAAAGAGCTGTTATCCATTAAGATGAAGTTATATTTGCCTAGAGAATTATTTGCAAAGCATAATTATGTTCTAAACAGTTTTTGTAAAACTTGCTTAAGTAGATCACTACCCTAACTCCAGGAATTATACCAACATTCTCACTTCGAGATTTAGAACATTTTCTTATAGTCTTCTCTTTCATTTTTTTCTCCTTTGAAAATTTACCTCTGTAAAAGATTTTACCAAAGACTAAATAAACTCTGAAAATATAAAATGTATCTTCTCCATTCTTTAATTACTTTTATAAGTCTAAGTTATCTGTTCCAACAGTACCTTATTCACCCTCAAATACTGATACCTTGGAGTTAATAGGTTTGATTGTGATCCAAGTTTCATTTTGTGTGCTTACTCAGATTCACCTGTGCCTAGAGAATATGCAAAACCATTTTGTTATGGTTCTGCTAGAGATCAGAAAGTGTAGGTATAACTGAAAATAAAAAAAATGCAAAATATATTCATTTGCAGTTGTGGCATGACTAAGTAGTTTACAATGTGATGATAGTTTCCTTTACCTTGTTTATGATACTTCTCCAGTGCAGTGTAAGAACTGACTTAATATCTTTGTAGTTACTGAATAATTCTTTGTAGTTACTGAAGGTATCCCATATTACTTAGGATTTGAATTAGAAATCTCATTAATTATCAGATCACAAGTTCTTAGTTGCTTATGACTTTATGTATATATATGTATGTGTGCACCTGGGGTCGAGCAGGTAAGGAAAACCTTGTCTGACTATGTGGTGCATGTAGCTTGTGTAGGGTCCTTGGTAAGCCTGCGTAGGCTCAGGTGGTGGGAGTGTGACTGCCAGAGTGGCTCCTGGATGGTCAGACAGGGACATTTCCTTAACGTTATCACCAGTCATTCCATATTTACAAGACCTGAATACATAGAATATCATTAAGCTTGTACCACAGTCAGATTTTTTAAATGTTCATTTAAGAATAATTCCTTAACAATTAGGTGTGTCAGTCACCTAGTTTAGAATGCATATTTTTATAATGTATTTTAAAAGTTCAAGAGGATGAAATAGAAGCTCAATCATCAAAATTTTATATGCATATTTGCATATATTTCCATGATCTGCATATTTATTTATAAATACCTGTGTGCATATATTTTTATATATAAAGTACATGTGCACTTTATCAATCAGATTCTTCGCAAAAAAATTGTCAGATTTTTAAAACATGACCAGTTGTTTGAAAGATATTCTGTCATATTGCATGGTTTAGCAAGGCATATGCAAGTCACTTAAAATATTAAGGACTTACTTCTCCTTCTAGTATTCTGGAATTTCTTTGATGTTTCATGATTTACAAAAACACAGAGTTCACAGCAGTTCCTTCTCAGTTAAAAATAATTATCTGAAGTAGATATAGTCTAGTATCTCTTCAGTTATTGGTGATAAAAACATGACACAAAGTGGAGAAATTTATCAAATATTTGTGTAGGTTTGGTCTTAATACTTTTAATATCTCCACGTACTAGTTGCCACACCAACTAGGATTTTGGTTTTCAATAGTTTAAAAATCAGCCAATGAGTTTTTACATAAGTTTACAGATCAGTAGTGAGAGTGCTGCTGATAACTCTAACTGGCCAGATTAATAAGTCTAAAAATAAAGCCAAAATCACAATAATTTCTTTCTATTCACAGCAAAGACAATTCTTTGGGCCAATTTATTATGTATGTAAGTTCAGTTCTTAGAAAATTGAGGCCTTGATCCTTATGGGTACTCAGGAAGAATTGATGTTACATGAATTGGGTCTGACCAATTTGCCTGAGGTCCAAAGGCAGCTGTTGGTGTGTGGTTTTGTATTACAGAGTTTCAGAATGA
This sequence comes from Sclerurus mexicanus, assembly GCA_013396755.1. Taxonomy (NCBI): domain Eukaryota; kingdom Metazoa; phylum Chordata; class Aves; order Passeriformes; family Furnariidae; genus Sclerurus; species Sclerurus mexicanus. The sequence goes on along the minus strand of VWZF01003633.1, from coordinate 40,498 downwards.
CAGTATTGATTTTGGGTTTTGATTGAAAAAGTATTTGGCAGATTTAAAGTAAAAAAGGTCTTGTTTGTTTGCAGATGATTGTGGTGGATTGACCTTGGCTAGTCACCAGATGCACAACCAAGTCACTCTATCACTCCCCTTCCTCAACTGGACAGGCAGAGAAAAAATATGATCAAAGGTGCATGGGTCAAGGAAGGACAGGGAGAGATCACTAAGCACTTAGTGTCACAGGCAAAACAAACATGACTTGAGGAATAAATTTAACATACTGCCAATGAATAGAAGAGTATCGTATAATCATAAAATACCATATCGTAATCATAAAATACTAATATTGTATAATCATAAAATACCAGGTTGGAAGGGACCTCAAGGATCATCAGCACAACCTTTCTTGGCAAAAGCACATTCTACACAAGATGGCCTCACACTACATCCAAACAAATCTTAAGAATGTCCTATGTTCATGAATTCACTGCTTCCCTGGGGAGAGTATTTCAACACCTGATTGTTCCCACTGTGAAAAATTTTGGTCTTTTATCCAGTTGCAATCTCCGAAGGACTAACATGTACCCATTGCCCCCCTCATCTTCTTCATATGACTCCTTGTAAAAAGGGAGTCTCTGCCTGCTTTGTAGTCACCCTTTAAATACTGGGACACAGGCTAAACAATCCCAGTTCTCTCAGCCTTTCTTCACATGGCAGGTTTTCCAGACTTTTGATCATCTTTTGGCTTTTCTCTGGACCCTCTCCGGTTTGACCTTGTCTATTTTGTATAGAGGGGATCAAAACTGAACACAGGATTGCAGGTGTGGCCTGACTGGTGCTGAGTGGGACAATGACTTTATCTCTTGTTGATGCAACTCAACATCCTGTTGGCTTTCTTTGCTGCAGCAGCACACTGTTCACTCACATTGAGCTTGTTGTCCACCTTCTTTCCGGAGAGCTTCTCCCCAGCCAGGTAGATCCCAGACTGTGCTGCCCTCCTATGTTATGTTTTCCCATGTGCAAGACCTTATATTTGTCTTTGCTAAACTTTTTAATTCCTTTTAGCCCACTCTTCCAGCCTATCTAGGTATTCCTGCAGGGTGGCTTCTGAAGCAACCCCTTTCCCACTCAGTTTTGCTATCACCAGCAAACTTCATCAAGGTGCACTTGATCCCATCATTCAAATCACTTACAAAGATACTAAATACTGTTGGGCCCAATATTGATCTTTGGGGGACCCAGGGACAGGATAATGAGAAATAATAACAAATATAAAAAACCTTCCCACCACACTCCTTTCTTCCTGGGCTCGGTTTTGCTCCCAATTTTCTCTATCTCCTCCCCCCTGAGGTGGTAGAGGAGGACAGGGAATGGGGCTTACAGTCAGTTCATCACGCATTGTTTCTGCTGCTCCTTTCTCCTCAAGGAGAGGAGTTCTCACACTCTTCTCCTGCTCCAATATGGGGTCCCTGCCATGGGAAACAGTCTTCCACTAACTTCTTCAATGTGAGTCCTTCCCACAGGCTGCAGTTCTTCACGAACTGCTCCAGTGTGGGCCCTTTCCACAGTGACAGACTGCTCCAGTGTGGGTACCGTGCAGGGTCACAAGTCCTGTCAGAAAACCTCCTCTTCCTGTGGGGGTTCCTGTGCATGGGCTCACAGGTCCAGATAGGATCCTACATGGGCTCTCCACAGGGTCAAACTCTGGCACCTCTGGCTATTCCAGTGCAGGGTCTTACATGGGCTTCGGTGTGGATATTTCCTTCCCCATGGACCTACACGGGCTGCAGGGGGACAACTTCCTCCACCAAGACTCACACAGTTGAACAGTACACGCTGAGGGACCTGACTGATTACTGGCTGTGGTGTTGCAATTAAATGTAGTCGTATTTAATGTTTGTGTTATAAAGGGTCTGTGCCGTAGGACCATGTTAGGACCAGTGCTACTTCTGACATTCTCACAATCTAGAAACTGACTTTTCAACTATTTTAATGATAATTTTTTTATAAGTAATATATCAAGTTAAGTCACGAGATAATGGAAAGGGTGTAAAAATGCTAATTACTTTAAATCTAAAAATGTGGTCGTATACTGCATTTTTGTTGCAATGACTAGCTAAATAGATGTGCAGAAACTCGCTATAAGGAACATGTTGATTAACCTATCCATGCTTTCTTTTTTCTGGATTCATAAGGAATTCAGAAACAACTTGGATGAAAACTGCCAGGATATGATAAGGAGGTGATCTAAGGTCTTAAAGCCTGGTGCCAATTTGTTTTGGGAGGACTGAGAAATGTCTTTGAGGGAAATGCTGTTTATAAAGGTTTACTACCTAAATAAATTGCTAAGCATTGCATTTAATTGAAATTGCAGGCAAAGAGAAGCAATTCTGATTGAAAAGAATAAAAATTACAAAATGCCTGTTTACTAACTTATTTAAAGCCTGCTTAATAAATTCCTTATTTCTGTTTTGACTTATTTCAGTGAGATATATATATTCTTGTAATATGAATCTGTATTCTATGACTTGTGGCTTTAATTATTCACAGGGAGTTAATTTATTCCATTAATATCTCATTCTCTAAGAAGAATGGTAAAACCTCAAGAGTGTTTATTTGGATAAATATCTAGCAACACAGATGTTCACACAAACATTTTTGAGCGTCACATTTTAAAAATCTTATGAAATCAACATTTCTTTGATCTTTCAAATGGATCTAATTGGTTTTTATTTCTCATTGAATCAGCTGACCCATTTTTGTGCATTTTTTACTTTCTTTTAGGGAAAATAAAGACAGCTTTTAAGTGCAAAACTGATAATTTTAACTGGTTTATAAGTTTGTTGGGGCTTGCTTTGTTTTTGATTTTTTTGGTTTGTGTTTTCTTCCTCCTCCTGTGCACAAAGCCTATAAAGCCAACATTTTTAACGGGCATATTTTAGGACAAACACTTACATAAGCAGAATGAGACTGCTTTAATTTCATTTTTAAGTCATGGAGAAAAGTTAATATCTTCCAGTCGAAAGACAATGTGACAGCTGAATATGAATATAAATACCTGTAAAAGAAATTTAAGGATGTAAAAAAATCTCAAGTGGTTTCTTATCAAATGCCATAAACATTTTTGTCCTAAAGAAATGTTAATGGTAACATTCTCAGATAATCTTCATGTACTAAAATATATGGAAAATAGATCTCTCATTTACTTACTTATACTTACATCTTTCTTTTCCAGATGACACGAGAGCAGTATATATTAGCAACACAACAGAACAGCCTTCCAAGGACTGAACATCCTCAGTTTTACCCAGTAGGGATTTACGGATGGCGAAAGAGGTGCTTATACTTCTTTGTCCTACTGCTGTTGGTTACCATGATTGTTAATTTAGCAATGACAGTATGGATTTTGAAGGTTATGAATTTCACAGTGGTAAGTATTACAGTAACTTTATGTACCCCATTTCTTGAAGTACAAATTTCTAGTTTTATTTCTTTTTCCTTTACCATGATATAGAGAAATCTTGTAATTTTTGATGAAAAATCACATATATGTCTTTGAGATATTTATACCTTTTATGTATATTTTGCAGTGAGTGGACTGGTGCTCTATATTCAGATAATTTTTGTTAATCGTATCTTCTGAAAATATATCTAGATCTTGGATTTTTTTTGTTTGCCCAACCAAAACAGTCATGATGATTGCCCTAAGCATCTTTTGTTTGCTTGCCACCACTGAATAATAATCAATAGGAGTTTACTATGTCTGTTCTCTGCGGTATCAGGTTATTCAGGTCAATTTATGGTGCTTTTTTTAGTTTTTTTTTTGTTAGTAAACTCTAAAAAAAGCACTAAGAACAATTTGGACTGTGTTTCACCTAGAACTTAGAGTAGCTGTTTTGGTGTTGTTATGGGGGTGGATGAGTCACACTTCACATGGTTTTCTGAGGCAGTCTCGGTCTGGAGTCTTTAATATCAATAGAGTGTTACCAAGTCTGTATTTCAGATATACACTTGAAAGAACATCTGTGTTCAGTGGAAACTGGTAGAAGTGCATACTAGTTGGCAGCAGACTAGTGTCTTTTTGTATATCAAAATAAAAGACAGAACACTACACAGTTTAAAAAAGCCCCAGTGCTTCTGCTAGGATCAATGCAGTCTTTCTCTCTGGATTTTGCCCTTCAAAAGCCATATTTTGAAGTAATTAATTATAAATTTCTAATTCCTAGGGTCATAGTACATTTATATTCTCCATTAGTTTATTGGAAATAAAAAAACCAGCCAACAAAACCAGCATAAAACATAGCTAAACTTGTCCCATATTTGTTAATGCTCTGTAATGCATTGGTTTATCTAAGGTTGTGGAGATGTATTGTGCAAATACACTGATAATTCTTAGTTTGCCACTAGTGGATGAATATGATGGATTCATATTTTGACAACTGTATGACTTTAATATCCAGGTACTGAAGAGTTTATGAGATTTGGGGGGTTGCCTTTTTTGTAGAAGGGGGAATTTGGTAGATTTGGGTTTTGTTTGTTTATTATTTTAATGTAATGCACTTTCAAAACAGGACATCCATATATATGTTTTTTGCTAATTAATAATTTTTCATTTGCACTAGAAACATATTTAGGCATAACTGTTGGCTTCAGTAAAACAGTCTGCTACTATGCCAATGGAGAATTGAGAATGGAAATTTAAATAGGATAAGAAGATGATTTAAAAAGAACATGATTTTTCTCTGTGCAGGAGATTGCATTCCAGTAGAATATTTGAAAGAACTGTTTCCATATCTAGGAAATATTTGACCTTCCACACTACAAGCTGTTATAGCACTATCCAGCTTAAAGTTCTTAGAATTTGATCATGCAATCTTTTTAAAACAAAACCAAAAAAATTCTGAAATATTTTTGTTTCCTGCATGTCAAAGTTTTGTTAGAAAGTTAAAAGTTTATGGTGAATCACTAAATCAGTGCAGGAACCTGGTGCAGAAAACAAACTTTTTCAGCTTTTATAAACACCTTTCCTTGAGTCTGTTGGAATACATTATGTTAATTATAAACTGAAGAATAAGAGTTTTCTTCTGCAGATTCAAGGAATGACAGTCTTCTACTTGGACTAGTTAATACTCACATTGGTGTATGCATTCAAAAATTGACTGCTAGAAGATTTTCATGTTAAAAGTTCAGTAACATCTTCATGCTTATATCCTCACATGCACATTTCAGCATGACTGGGAAATTTGTATCAAGTCTGAAGAAGTCATTCTTAGAGGTGGATGTTTAAGAGTAAAGTAATTCAGCTTATGAACCTAATGTATTTCAAAATGCAATAGCTTTGAAATATTTTTTTCCGTGCACATGTATATATGTATAGGTAGAGCTAAACTAAGAAATTGTATTTGAGTAACTGGGCAGTAACAAGAAACCAGAAGTGTAGCTAGAAACCTAAAGTATTTACCCAAAAGGAGAATCTAGCCATGATAAAATAATTGCTGAAAATGGACTGCTTTGACATTTTTTACATTATTTTAAATTATCTCCTGTTTTAGCATAAGCCATTGTTGAGCTTTCTATAGAAACAATAGTAATTGCACCACTTCAAGGGGTTACGAAGAGCCAGGTCATAGTTTGTCATTGCTGGCCGACAATTGCAACACTGTTAATTTATATTAGCTGTTGACTCTTTTTAACAGTAAAGCTGCAGCCACTGGCAATTTGACATAATAAAAGCCTTTCTGAGATCAAGTTCCCAATTGGAAAAGTTTTCTAAATATACTGACCTTGCACATAAAAGTCACATTCTGAATCTGAGCTAGTTGTACCATGCTGTTTTTATATGCAGAGAGGAGAAGTAGGGATGCCTGTAAGGCCATTCATCTCATAGTAAGACAGCAACTGAAGTGAATTATTCTTAAGGACAGATGTTGAATAGCTTATCAAAGAAATAATAAAAAAAGAAAATATGTTTTATTTACAATTGTGTAAAAACAGTGCAGGCAAATTGAGCAAGTCTCATTTTCTCAGATTGTGTAGTATGACCAGGAAACTTAGAGAAACTTTCAGGGCTGCAGTCTCTTCTTCCATTGTACAATGTAAAAAAACTTGAAAGATCCATATTATTCAGGGCAATTATTTGTACCAGATGAGCAAAACCAAAGGAAAGGACAGACTCACAGAATATGCTGAGTTGGAAGGGACCTACAAGGATCATAGAGTCCAACTCCTGGCACTGTACAGGACCATCCCCAAGAGTCACACCTTGTGCCTGAGAGTATCAGCCGAACACTCCTTGAACTGTGTCAGGCTTGCTGCTGTGACTTCCCTGGGGAGCCTGTTCCAGTATCCAACCACCCTCTGGGGGAAGATCCTCTTTCTAATATCCAACCTAAACCTTCTCTGACACAACTTCAGGCCATCTCCAGTCCTCTCCTGTCACTGATCACCACAGAGAAGAGATCAGTGCCTGCCCCTCCTCTTCCTCTCACAGGGAAGTTGTAACTGCAATGATGTCTCCCTTCAGTCTCCTCTTCTCCAGGCTGAACACACCAAGTGCCCTCAGCCGCTCCTCACACAGCTTCCCCTCAAGGCCCTTCACCATCTTCATTGCCCTCCTTTGTACTCTATCTAATAGCTTAATATCTTTCTTATATTGCTGTGCCCAAAACTGCACACAATATTCAAGGTGAGTCCCTTTCCATGGCACTGCTTTCCAACATCTCCTTCCCCAGTCTGTACAAAGAGTCAGAGTTGACGCATCCCAGGAGTAGAATCTGATGCTTTCCCTCTCTGAATTACAGGGTTGAACTTCAAACTTCATATATTGTACTAGATGCTTTCCCGAAAAGTAAACAACTGGTGTCTTCAAGAATGAACTCAACTTTCCTCATGTCTCTTAAACCTGATTTTCAAAGAAGACATGCAAAACATCTTGGAAAAATCAATCCAGAAACTAAAATCTGTAACTTTTGTCAATATCAAAATAAGAGTCTTAGGAGACTCGAGTTTCATGTAACATTTGTAATTTCCTTTCTTTGTACTAACCTTGCCATGGTTCACAGGCTCCCCCATGGAAATGTCTGTGTTTCACTTTCCATCAGGATGTAATTACCTCTCACTTAGTCTATGTTATATGCACTTAATGAAGCTCAAAGCTGTTAGTTACCTTTTTTTTTTCTTTTTCTGTACAGTTGGTATACTGGAGGTTCCAGGAAGGATGGGACACTCAAGTCATAACTCGGTGACATAACTATAGCATAAAATATGGACATGTTTTGTATTTATAACATCCTGGTTATTTCCCATATATAATATATATGAAATTGAAAGGCTAGCAAGGAAAGAGTTTTTTTTTTTTTTACTGTGCCTCTGTTCTTGTTGTCAGGTATTGACATGGACAATAGTGTAGGTAATTAGCTCACTTTTTTAAAAAATTTAATCACCTGAGCATTGTTCTCTGATACAATTTGTAATTTGTACCATCTTTAAGTTATTCTAACCTCAATAGGACTATAATTTTATATAATTTATTCTTCATATAGCTGTTAATGAATAAAGTATACTGACACTCTATCAATCAGATTAATTACTCAGTAAAAGAAATTTACCATGTTTTTTGTTACTAACCAAACACCAGTGTAGAAATACCTGACTGAAAGTTTTCTGCAGGTATTTCAAATTAGTTTTAAAAAAGAAATTCAAAGTATTCCTTTTACTGCTGTGAAGTGTAAAATAATGTGGGGCAGTCCGCATAGTACCTCTCTTGATGGGGGAAACATTTAATAACAGTGTATTTTCTAATATGTACACAATTGGCATTGATATTGGCATTTACTTAATATGGGGTAAATTGCTTATTACATTACATTGAAGTTTGGAGTTTGCTAAAGCTGAAACAATTGTAATGGTAAAAAAAATATGAACTTGAGCTCCTTTAGTTCTCAGGATCTCTTTTGGCTTGGCCTGTAAGAGCCATATATCCTAGGAAGTATAAGCACCAAATTATTTTGTTTGTTTTGATTGTACATCTGTTTTTGTGTGTCTCCAAATTCTGATTTCCCCTTAGGAATCCTTGTATTAAAAATCCATGTATTTTATGACCCCCTCTAAGAATCCAGTCACCCACTTGAGTTATTTTCTCTTGCAGTGTTGCAGTGACTTTTGACTGCTGCCATGGCACAATTTTGTCTGTATTGACACATGCTAAACTCCACTTGCCGGTACTACCATGGGAATTTTAAGATCAGGAATGAGACAATTTGTCATCTGGGTTGAGACGGTTGTTTCTCTAGGGAATTTGAACATCACTTGAGCTACAGACATAAGCAGAGAATAAAGAGTGGTTTGAGTTTCCTGTGCTTTATGCTCACAACTGAACATACTCTGGTTGCTGGCTGCCTAGCCCTGGATTCACGTTGTTAGGATAGCAGGTGGTTTGCAGGTTGAATATCTGCCAGAAGATACGCAAGCCAACTGAACATGATTTCTTTTTTATGTGACAACACATATAATAAAACAGATATTGCAGCCATTAACTCTGCTCTACATTTTTATAGATTGTCCCTATATTCTTTTAGGAGTTTGACTTCTAGAGTTAGGAACTTTCAGATCTGCAAAAATCTAAGTCTGAATGATAATATTATATTAAAATTACATATATACACCATTGAATGCAAATATATTGTCCTGGGTTTTGGTTGGTGTGCAGGAATGAGGAAATCTTTCGAGTATTTAACTTACTGTGTTGTTGGGTCACACACACACACACACACACACACACACGTCTGATCCTAATATCCAATAGGGAGAAAACACTTATAATTTCCTTAAAAATGCAATTTGTCCAGTAAAGTTATAAGTTAATACTTAAAGTTTTACCAGTACATAACTGAAGCAGCTGTGTGTAATGTTTTTATCTAGATGTATAGCAAACTGTCTTGGCATCTGAAGAAAAACAATTTATTTGTGAAACTATGCTGTATAGTCATTGTCCATTTCTCAGCAAGCATGACAGTGATATGAACAGTGAGGTTTTCAGGATTCTTTGGTCACCTCTGTATCTTTATGTGATGTTCGAAAGAGTACTCTGGTATCAGTTCAGTTGGTTCTGCTGATCTAGGCAATGAAGATAGTGTTTGCCCATGACAGCTACTACAATTTCAAATAGAACTAACATAAAGGTATTTTCCATTTCTTAGCTAATTTTTGAGAAATGTCCAATTTCTAGCAGATTGTCATTTAAAATTTATGAAGTTTATAGCTATACATATCTCTTTATATATATATAATTTTCTTGTTTGACAAACAAAACATCTTTCATTTGACAAAAGCAACAGTTTGTTTTTAGGTTTTGAATAAATATTAATAGTAGCAGTTGCTGGATATGTAATAAATGTGCTCTGTCACATCTGCAGATTTAACTTATTTCAATGGCAATAATTGGTTGTCAGTAATTTATTTAAAACTGTAAATTATCTAATTTTCAAAACTTGTTATCTCTTAACTAGATAGAAAAATATTTCTCTAGTTCCATCAGTATTTTAATTTTCAAGAACTGGATGTCCCATTTTGGGATGAATGCAAGAAAGCTCTTGTTTCCTTTTTTGTTTTTTTTGTAGTGAGAAAGTTCCAGTCCAGAGCAGGCACTATCATTAATTAATAATGATAAGAAACTTAGCCAAGATATGGGAGACCAAGGTTCAAATTCATTCAGTCTCCAATGTAGATCATGTCCCAGGTAAGTGTTCTACCCGGAGGCTATTAGTTCTTATGATTTCTAATGTTTCTTTTTAATAGATACATGACCTCTATCTTACTATTTCTTAGTCTCAAACATTACATATCATCCGTGTAAAAAATTTATTTGAAAATTCCTATGAAATAGCTGTATATTCCTCAGGAGTATTTTCTGCTCAGACTTATAATTGATTTGAAAAAATGTTTAGTAAATTTTCAGCCAGCTAAAATGAGTGTTAGAAACCATACACATGTGCGCATATGTAGGGGTATACAGACAAACACGCACAAGTCTTGTGTATATAATTATGTTTTCATCTCCTTCTGTTGCACTGGAAAACAGAAACCTCAGCTTCTTGAATGAACCTGTGAGTTTCATGCATAATTCAAACACTCATAACATGCCAGCAAATTAATCTTGCTTTGAGTTAATTTTGCTTGGACTTTTTTATCTCATTTTTTTAACATTCATGTAAAAGCACAACTTTATAGAGCTGGAGGGTATTTTGTAAAACTTGTGTCCTCTTTCATTTGGAGCGCATTAGGTAGGAAGGAACTGATTTATTCTTAGTTTCTTTTGAGCTTGTCACATAGTTTCTGTATTGAGTACAATGCAGAATTAATTTTAAATATTTCTAATACCACTTTTCTAAATCACTGGTTTTTATCTCCTTTTGTATACGTACCACCTGTATTGTGTGCCTCCTTTCCTAGCACTTGTGGGGAGGTAAAAAAAAAAGCGGTGTCAGTGCAAGTAGGATGTAGGCTTACTTGACTGTATAGTAATATAGTAAAGTAAAATCTGTTGTGTCACAGTGAAAAGACAAGTTTGCGATCTATTTGTTGCACATACATATGGCAACAGTTTGCATGAACAGCAAAGCCACGTAATAAACATATTTCATTAGGTATTTTATAGTACTACGCAAGTAGGAAGGGATTGTTTAAAACAATTAAATATTTAATAGCAATTGTCAACAAATATGAATTGCTGTCATTTAATGATCAGGTTACATTATTGACCCTGGGTGACTGAACACCTATTTTAAAGAATTTATTTTATTCCTGAGATATATGTCTGTATATTTTGGTGATTGTTGTTACAAATTATCTCTGATGAAGAAAGAATGGAATAACATTAATTTCTCATTTTTATATTTGTTTGGTCATGCAGATTTAATGGCAGAGTACTAATAAAGTTCCCAATAGAAAAAGGAAAAAAATACTTTGCACCCTATATAACCTTGGCAAAATGTGACTTAATCAACTGTAGAATATAACTATTTATACAATTTTTTAAGCCATTTCAGCCTGACCTTGCAGCGCCTTTGGAAAATTGTACTATAATATCCAGGTCTTGGCTTCATAGGGAAAACTGCCTATAAACAATGTTCACTTTATAGACATGCATTGAGAACACAAAGAGGCATTTGCCTGTACAAGGTCACTTCTTGCTTATTTGTCTCATTGCTTTAGATTTGTTTCATGAAGTGTCAGGACTGATTTAGAGACAGCTTAAGGGACACAGATTCATAACTTGTACCTTTATGACATGTCAGGAGACCAGCATGACACAGGTAGCTTGTCCCATGTTTCAAATTATGTGTGGATGGCAACATTTTCTTTTATTACTCACTGGAGCGAATCTGTGCATTAAACCATGACTGGGGCAACTTCTTATAGGCAAAATGTGACTTAATCAGGAATGGAAGGAATGGAAGGAATAAAGGAATATGGCTATAAAATATGCAGAAGAGTGAAGCAACAACTTAAATTCATGTGGTAGGTTAGATGGAAATGAATATATATATTCATTTAGTTTGTGGACGTTTACCTTCTGTGAAATAGTAATAATGAGTTTGAGCTGAGTGAACAGTGTTTACTAGGCACCTTATTCTTAACCATTCACTCTGTAAATAGGTTGGAACAAGTATCTCGGCAAATATTTGCTTTCATGAAAATTGAATTAACTTAATTTCCATTACTGGCTTTTAGCTCTGTTCTCTTTCCATGTGTATTCTACCATGATGTTAGTGTTTGTAGAAAATGAGATTTTCAAGAGAACATTATATAAATATAATTTTCCATTCTTGAAGTTTTTAGCTTGAGTAAGCTAGTTCTGACACCTGGATTTGTGCAAGTGCATTGCTTGAATAGCAGATGTTTGGAGAGTGTTATTGTCTTCAGTCATTTTTCACAAGGGGAGAAAAGGAGAAAAAAAATGAGTTTTGTATATTAGGGTTCAAGAAAATAAAAACCAGAAATTTATTTACATGGAAAGAAAAGAAGGCTAATGCATCAACACGTTTGTCTCAAGTGGGGCAACTAAATCAGACCAGGTTCATTTTATAGTTCAGGCCAAGCAGTAATATTTTGTAATTTTATTTAGCAGTGATTAGAGAAATATCATACCACTTGGACAAACTTTAATTACCTGAAGGCACAAAAAGTCTGTATGAATAATGAAATTTGTCATGGTTTCTTCTTTCCTTTCTATTATTGGGATGATTTATGTGATTGTAGAATGCAATAGTAATTACAGTCCATGCATGGAATCCTGCTTTTATTTGTACAAATATTCCATCTTGAAATAAATACAAGTCTGTCTAGAGGAGCAGAATATACTCGTGTAAATTTAGCCTAAATTATACTTAGTACATCTGGGAATTATAATAAAAAAGAAATAGGAAGATAAGGTAGAATACATAATGATAAGTATCTTATGTGGCAGAGTATTCCCTCTTCTTTCTTATAAGTCAGGATATGAGATGTGTTGTTGGAATCACAGACAGGATTAAATGATGAATCAAATGCAATGACTTCTTTTTTTTTAATCAAAAATGTAAATAAGATATTTGTCTGTCCTTCAGTGAATGAGGAGGAAAATTTTCAAGACCATTACCCCAAAGATTCAGAACTGATAGGAATATCTTATTTATGCCTGACAGTCCTATTTTACTATACTGCTAGGTATAATCAAGGAATAAAAATGAAGCAATAAAATTCAAGAATTCCAATAAAAACAGAATATAAATGATATGGCGAGAGACAGTGTAGAAGTAGGGGAACCAGCACAAAATAGAAGCCAATGTTATTACACAATCCTAAAGCTCTTCATTGTAGTATAAATTTAGCTGCCTTTTCTGGAAAAGCCTGGTTCATCAGATCTTGTCTAATGATTCATTATTGCATGCAATACCAGGCATACCCTGTCTGTTACATCAGGGTCCATCATGACAATAATGTAGTCATGACCATTTTACTGTGACATTCAATTAAACAAAACAAATTGTGTACGACCTTCTGTAGGATCTTGAGAGTTTTGAATTTTTTGCATCTTACATAAGAAACCCCAAGACCAAAAAACCCCAGATATATATTTTAATATCTCTAATAATGAAATGTACATCCTTATGATGCACAGGGATTTTTAAAATTATAAGTCTTCCTTTCCTCTAACCTCATTGACCTGTCTGAACAGTAGCACAACATCAAGAAATGCTTTCCCAAAATACCTAGTTACTGTGTTTACTTTTCATATTATTTTAAAGCTCACATTTATAAAAGCAGGGATGTGCAAGATGGCAACAGATTTCTGTCTACTTCAATGAAACCTAATTGGAATAAGTATAATAAAAATACAATAGGAATTAACATATATGAACTTTGACTAAATCAAATTTTAAATGCATCTTTTTATATACTGTGATGGCACAAGTCAAAAAAGGAAAAGAGATCTTTTCATAGAATGAAAATCAAAATTGCTATCCTATCCTTCTCTACTCAATATAGATGGTATTTTACTACTAAAGGTAGATAAAGGTAGAAGTAAAGATGGATAGAAATTAAAAAATTATATACTTGGTCATCTTCAAAACATGATTCTATGACATTTTTTAAAGATGAAGCTTTTTCTTTTTTCCTTCATTGTCTTCAGGAATATGCAATTAATTTAAGCCATCTTTGAGTCTGGTCATGCTACACAGAAATAGCAGAGGAGACAAATATCTATGCTAGCTTTATTGTATAAACATGAAATTCGTCATTTTCTTTGAAATAATTTTTTTCACACTGTATGTTAAAACACTTTGATATTTTTATTTACCCAATTATGACAATAACTATTAAAAAAGTGTTCATTTTTATGATAGTCAATTTAAAATAAAAATCTATTGTGCAATCAGCAATAAAAGAAATTTGTCTGTGGATCTGTTTTGTGGGTTGATTGATATAAGTTTATAAGTATATACACATCTAAAATTTATTTTTTCTCAAGGGGGATGTAAACTGTTTATATTTGAATTTCATGATCGTTTTCTTATTTGTTTGTTTCTTCCATAATTAAAATGCTAACTATAAAGGGATAGGTGATTGAAAACACTTTATGACTTAACTAGTTTTAGAAATTTTTTTATTGATTATTATCATTATCTTGAGTATAGTTTTAATATAGATACAATAGAATTTTTAAAGAGAAACAAATTCATTAATAAAAGTAAGAGAAATAAGATTTTTAAATTAAAAGATGGTATAGAGTTAATCTAGACTCTTGTGTGAGTTAGTAATTACATCTTTGTAGTACTTCTGAAGTTTTAATGGGAAAAAGCTGAAAGAGAGATAACCTTTTCTGTGTTATTTTCCATTTCAATCACTGTGCTCAGAGATCATATTACTGTTATGTATTTTGGAACGATTGCTTACACAAAAATATATTTTAGTATGTAGTGTCATTATTTCAGTTATCAAGAGTTTATTTCTACTCCATAACGTTTAAAATTAACTGTTTTCATTTCTACTGTTTCATAAAACAGTTCTGTTAAATTAATCAATGGGGGCTGGAGATGGAAGGAAAATTACTCGATGATTCTTGTAGGTCCCTTCCAACTTGGCATGTTCTGTAATTCGGTGAAAAAAAAGTTTGGGACAGAGATCAAGCTTTGATCCTGAGGTTTTCGTACTGAATTTGGATATAAAGATAACAATACTTTGTAAACATACAGAGAATAAAATCCCACAGTACATTTTCTTTTTTTCCTGGCTACAATGAACGATCCTACTAAGAGGAAATAGAATGATTCTGTAGTCTCTTTAAAATGATGCAATTGGACCTTTTATCTAGGTGTGATTTGCCTTCCTTCTTGAGAATAAATTATTATCTGCTTTCCATCTTGAGCACAAATTATGATAGTCTGTTCATTTTTATTTAGTTAGTTAGTTAGTTATTTGGCCCATCAGGCAAGGCCTTTGTAAGAAAGATCTGAAAGGAAGAGCTCTCCATGTCTAAGAAAGCAAGTAATCTCTAATCTCTGGTCAGGTTTTTAGTTTGGTTTTGCTCTTTTTTTGTGTTTTGTTTTTATGTGTTTTGTTTCTTTCTTTTTTTATTAATGCTGTAGGGGAGCATATTTGGTATTTAAGTCAAACAGATTAAATAAGTAAACTGTTATAAATTAGATAAATTTCTCTTTCTATAATTGACCTTGATTTAAATAATTGCCACAGCTCTTTAAATTGAAGTCTTCTCTGTCTAAAGAAACCCTACCTACAGGATGCTAGTATGGAAACCCATTTGTCATGATTACAAAAGGGTCATAGTCTTTTGTGGTACCTAAACAGGACTTGTTGGACAGGAAAACAGGGCAAAGAGTACGGCAACACAAAGTCTGTGGCAGGTATGAAACTTTGTGGGAATATGCTTTCTATAAACCCTCACATCACTTTTGAAATTTAGCCAAAGTGTTCTGATCTGCAGTTCTTAATATGAACTGTGGAAAAATAAATATCCTGTTTGTTATCTGAGATTTCATCTAACTTCCAAAAGACTCTTATTCTTCTGGTTTAAGATTTAATAAAGCTGTAACCTATAGCTTGCTGAAGGTTAACAAAGCATTTTTCAAGAAAATAAAATTTAGTGGCAGATGAATGAATTTATTACAATTATTATTATTATGATGATGCACAAATAAAAACATTTTTTATAGTCTGAAGGGAAATATTAAAGGATTTTGGATTCATGGTGTGAATAAAATTACTTCAGATACCCTAAAGTTTAGGAGAAACCTGAGTCACATGTAAAGTAAAAGTGCAACAAAACACCTGTTAATTCTTAAACATTCAGAACATACTTAAACCATTGCTTCAATGAAAATGAAAATAAATATAAATAGTACAATAGAACACAATATAATCACAGGTTCTCAAAGGCATAAATTCAACTGAAACATTCTTGCAGGTTACTACTATTTGTTGACAGAAGATCTAAGGAGTCCATCTAACTAGTCCAGCCATATAAATTTCAAAATACTCATTCCTACTTAACTGAAATTGATTAGAAGAGTATTGCTGAATGTTTAATAAGCTCATGGTGTACAAATCATTAATTTACAACAAAAAAGATATTCCTAAATAATAATTTTACATCAAGTAATCTTTCTTTTTTAACAGAGAAAATTTCTAAAATTCTTACTTGACAAATATGTAGCATTAAAACCTCTGACTACCTGTTAATGTACTCTGTTGAATCTGATTAGAAGTATCTCTATGAACTTTTCCACACTTCTCTGTGGTATTCTATATGCTTTAAAACTTGGTATTTTTTTACACACACAATCTAAAAGATTCAAGTTTCAGGTTAGCAGTTAACAGCTCGGTTTTCAAAAGTAACTGTAAGTCAATCTTAATGGCATGTATGCTATTTGAAAAATACCATCCTGCACAGCTTTATACCTGTTGCTGTTGTGAAAATACCCTTCTGGATCCATTATGTGTGAAATATTTTCTTATTGAGTACAGTATTTGTTGCATGTAAGACACATAATATTCTGGGTGGACTGTGGAAAATACCAGCTGTAGGATGAACAAATACTATGCCATAAGGGGTGTTGAAGAGCAGTATGTGGTGACTCATGAAGGCTGTAAAGACTCAAACCGTGATACTGAAAGTGCCGATTCCCAGGGAGGTGAAGTAGTAAAGTGGGTAAACAAATAATTTCTGTGACTGGGAAGGATAGCAAAGACATTAAAGGTATGAGGGACACAAATATTCCACCTTCCTTTTCATTTAGTGACCGAGGTACCAATTTCAGGGCGAGTCCAGGGAAATAAGGCAGGTAGGAAAAGGTATCAATAAAGTGGGGAAGAAGGTTAAACATGAGCAACAAAGGGACAGCTGTTTAGGTCATAGAAGGAACATTCTATAGTGGTTAGTCACTTGGATGGAGAGGAGTTGTGAAAAACTGGGGAAAAAAAATGTTACTCTGGCAGCGTCATTCACAGTTAATCTGTGGAGCACTTCACCACATGATGTGGATGCTAAAAAATTTAGAGATATTTAGAATTTCAAAGACTTTTCTTCACATTTACAAGTTTAATTATGTTTGTATTGTTTGTATAAATCCTGAGAAAACCTTCAGAATCTCTGTTGTATCATCTTGAATGGAAAACAATGATCAGTTGATTAAGTTTTTCCTTTGGCTTCAGATAATACTTTAGGCAATGCATTGTTACACTTGTGTAAATTTGTCAAGCAAATGTTATAGATGTTCTTTATAAATAATTTCCTTTAGGTTTGCTAATGTGGATTAAAACCACTTCAAATTATTAGAAAAATAATCCATATACCTAGATTAATTTCTGTGCTTATTCTTCAATCCCGTTCGTCAGTAAAGTCTACAAGAAAGAGACCACTATGTGGGTAGTTCAGATCAGGTTGCTTTTCTGTTATATTATTTCTTAATTCCTGTTTATTATAACAAGTTAGAGAAGCAAAACCATGTTTCAGCTATCCCTGTCTCTCTAAAATTCTTAATGTGTCTATTCCATTCTGGTGTATGCATACAAGCCCTTTGTGTTTGTATATGTATGTATGTCACATACATGTGTATACTTACACAGGGACATGTGTATCATGGACAGCCTTTCTTATGTTGGCTGTATTTTAATATTCATCTGTTCTTTGCCCTCTGATCTTGATCAAGTCAATGTACAAGTAAGTATTCCCAGAAACTTGTCCATGCGTTCAGATTTGGAAGACTTTTAGATTTAGCTATAGAAACATAGCTATGTTTCAAACGAATTGAAATAGCTATGAATTCAAATGAAAATTTGAATTCACTTTGGCTATGTGGTTGGAGTTGATTAATCCCTTTGAAACAGAGTATCCTCACAGAATACTAAAATATCTTCCATAGTTAATTTTAAAACTAACAATGCTAGAAAAAAAAAATTTTATAAAATAATTTGTATAAAAATAATAAAAAAAATTTTGTATTGAATGACAGTCTCTTCATCTATCAACTGAGGGAAATGAAAAAAGCCATAGTTTCTGATGCACATACAGCAGGTTGGAGGTATGGTGTCAGCATTATTGATATCTGAGGTGGTCATTTTCCAAAAATACCCAGAAACTAAAACCCACTCAGTATAAGAGACCAAACAACTTTTCCAATCTAAATTTAATGTAAAGTGAAAGCAGAAAATACTTTTATATTTTCATTAAGTCTTTATTATTATTATTATACTATAAAACTAGTCTTCATATTAAGTACTTCAACTTTCTCCTGGTTTTTATTAGATTACTTTCCTTGAAAAGCAAAACAAATTTCTATGCCAGTATGAAAGTGGCCTTCTAAGGTCTATCAAATTCTTAAAAGTACACAAGTTAGCAAAAACTTCGTGAATCTTCAGGTAATGACATAATATGTCCAACTATATTTCTTTGTTTTCACTTTTATAAGCGAATCAAAGTATCATCTTAGAATTATAGAATGGTTTGTGTTGGAAGTGGACCTTGAAGATCACCTAGTTCCAACCCCTTGCCATGGGCAGGGACACCCTCAACTAGACCAAGTTGCTCAGACCTCCATCCAATCTGGCCTGGATCACCTCCAGCAATGGGGAATCCACAGCTTTGCTGGGAAACCTGTTCCAGTGCCTCACCATCCTCACAGTCTAATATCTAATCTAAACCTATTGGCTTTCAATTTGAGCCTATTTCCCCTTGTCCTGTCACTACATGCTCTTGTGAGGAGTTTTGCCCCATCTTTCCTGTAAGTTCCTTTCAGGTACTGCAAGGCCACAATTAAGTCACCCTGAAGCCTTCTCTTTTCCAAGGTGAACAATCCCAATTCTCTCAGCCATTCCTCACAGGAAGAGGTGCTTTCCTCATAGGAGAGGTGCTCCACCCCTCTGATTAACTTGGTGGCCCTCTTCTGGACCAAGTATTAACTGCTTTCTTATTTGCCCCCAATCCATTGTCTCAATCAATATCACTCATTGCCATGTGGTTGTCACCCTGTAACTCGTATTACTTTTATGTTACTTGAATATAGTCATATAGTAGTGATGAGCAGGAGTAGAGAAACTCCAAAAAATAAAAGACTTTAACTATTTTAATTTTATGTGAGTGGAATTATTCATAGCTGTACTTCAGAATCTGTTGTATATATTTTAATTCCATCAAGCTGCAAAAGTGAAAGTTAAATGATATGCAGAAAAGGATGTATTGACATGGAAAGAAGAAATAGGAGGGAGAAGAAAGGACTAACCCAGTGTAGTAAAAATTATGAGATCGAAAAAGAATTGAGATGGAAAAGTTGAAATAAAGAAAAAAAGCCATTTGTTTTTCATATAAAAAGGTTTCTTAGCTAATAGATGTATTAGCCTCAGGAAGCAATATGTTTCAAAATGAAAAGCGATACATAATTTTTAGATCACTAAAATTAAAATGGTGACAGCACTAGCAAATATGATATACTGCAAAGAAGTATTCCAGTCTTCTGAATAAATCATTAGACAAGGACTATGAAAATCAGGATTTGATTTTTAGCACTCGTTGCAGTTGCTTAACTGTGAGTATTAATGATTTATTATTTCTAAATGGAAGTTATTGAAAAGCCAACTTGAATGAGAGCAGCCCTGAGGAGGATGTGGGGGTTCTGGGGAATGAGAAGTTTGATGTGACCCATCAGTGTGCAGCTCAGAGAGCCAACTGTATCCTGGACTGCATGAAAAGAAGTAAGGCCAGCAGGTTGAGGGAGGTAATTGTCCCCTCTGCTCTGCTCTTGTGAGACCACACCTGGAGTACTTGTACAAGTATTTGATTTTCTATTTTATTTCATGGATTTTGTCATTCTTGTTAGTAATTACACTGTCTTGAAATAAACATTAAAAAAGCTTCTCTGATAGATTAAGCTTCTCTTAATTCTGGAAACAAGCTTTTTAATATACAGTTTTGGAAAATAAAGAGAAAGGAAATGAAAGTCAATTAAAAAAAAAGTGGGATAGAACAAGCAATAGAAAAAGAAAAAGAAAAGAAAAAGAAGACACGAAAAGTAAGACAAAACCAATAACTGTATTCCTTCCTCTTTTTAAGTGTCTAATAGACTATGCAAAGTTTTTCAAGCACAGAAATGTATTCTGAAATATACCTAAAACTGGGTTCTTGAATTGAGTCTGGCATTTTATTCACATGGAACTATACTGGATATACTTTATTACCTTTCACTGGAAATAGGCACTTGGTTTAACTTTCTCTGAAAGTGTCTGTTAGAGGAAATACAAGTCTATTCTTAAAAATTAAATTACTTTTTGTATCACTGTAAGATAAATGCTAGCATTTTTAGCAATACTGGCTATGTGTTATTTATGTGGGTGTGAGTTTTCACAGTGCTACTATGGATGCAGCCTTTATGTGTTACCAGAGAGACAAGAAGTACATGAAACATTCATTTTTATATGATTTATAGGTTTAAATGTATCTTGAAATATTTAAGTATGCTAAAAGCAGTTGAAATATCTATAAGGTACTCATTAGTTGTTCCATTATTACTTTGTCCAATTAATGTAAGGCTATAAATTTTATATTAATTTAGAAATGCATTTGGCCTCTAACCATTATGATCTTTCAAGATGTGGTGGTGACATTAAATAAACACAATTGCTGGTTGCCAGAATTCTTTTGGAACTATTTATTATGTATGATAAGACTCTCTCTAAGCTCTATAATGATACTATAAAAATTGAGAGGATATGAATAAAAGACAGGAGAGAAATGTCTTTAGTGAGAACTGGTTTCAGATAGTAAGGCAGAACAAAAAGGAGAATACAGGCTGAGACTTGAAAATGAGAGAAGATATAAAAGAAAGCAAAGGAAAGAGAGAGAAAAGAAAAAATATATCTTCAATACAAATTAAGTTGACAGTTTTTAGATGTTGATCTGAGCCTCATTATCCAGGTATAGGCAGCTAAATAAGCACTAAGGATTATAATTATTGAGACAAAACGTAGGTAAAAGTTGATGGATTGGCACAGAATTATTGATGCAGACAGCCCCGTGTTCTTCAGGGAAATACTGGTGTGAGGTTAGGAACAGATGCTGAACAATATGGCACATCTGATTTCATGCTGCTCGTGCAAGCTGACCCCTGACATTCTCTGTGAGGTCAAAATATTTCTGAAATTTTAGTGAACAGGAACTGTGGCCATGGAGGTTGACAGCTCAAATCAGGTGTGTCTTGCCTTTCTGCAATCAGAACTATATAAAAATCAGAATTATAAAGCTACAATCAGATGATTGTAGTTTTATAATAACATCTAACGCTCGATAGAAAACACGTGAAATAATAGTTGTTGTAAAATTTTGCTGCTTTTAAAGATGTGTTGCATAATCTGTAGTGATGTATTCCTCTCTTCATCTGAAGGGTAGAAACCATTATTGCAAGTTATTCTAATCATTAAAAATTAATTTCAACAAAACAACTTGTAATGCACAGTTTAGGAAATACAGAAATAAATTATTTTGTAGCTACAATTACATTTACTACCTGAAGCACTATAATTTTTTTGTAATTGCATAGGAAAAATAATGATTCACAAAACAGAGATCCAATTTTCATTTAAAACTTAAGTAACTGCTCATTTTGTCCCAATAATCTACATGCTGATTTTTAACATTTAAATACTGTTACTTAACCAATCTACCTAGCTGTTAGCAGAGAGATTTGTCTCTAGCTACTTTCTTGTATGCACTTTTGCTACAGATCTGGACAAAGGGAGTTAAGATAGTCAAAACCTCTGTTCCTCCATGGCCTTCCCTAAAATTAATATTGGTGGGATAAATCATTTGATGACATAATTATCACACATCAGACCTAAGTTCGATATCTTGTCTTTGGCAACAGTGAATAATGCTTGTGTAGGAAAGAACGTAAACCAGAGCAGGTGTATAGTGTAGCTTCCCCAATGCTCCCCCATCTTACAGATTCAAGGTTCTGAGATTCTGAGGTAGCAATTGTGGTAGCAATGTGGCAGTAGGTGGAGCTGGAGAAGGACAACAGAGGTTTAACACCATCACCCATAGTGGAATAGGAAGAAGACAAAATTGACTCTAACCCCTTGCATCAAAAGATTTAGCTTTCTCCAATCCTGAAATATGAGGAAAAAATACAGGTTAAAAAGTAAATAGCATGTTTTGAAAAGTGGTGTATTTTGTGTAAAAAGTAATGCCAAGAGGGTAAGTTATTAATGTTTCTCGATTACCCCTGTTCCCTCCTCCAGATAATGCTACAATTCATTTATAAAAAGGATATTAATACCAAAGTTCATAATTTAGGGAAGGTTTCAGCTGTCTCATAAATATGACTGTGGCTTCCTTCTGTAAAGTACCACACCATTTTTAGTCATGGGTTTTTAGTCATTGGGTTTTCAAAGCATCAAATCAAATAATCCATCAAAGTCCAAATTCTACCCGTTTTTATAAAATTACAGGCTAAAATTAAATTCAGGCTTTATCCAGCTCTGTAAGAATCAGAACTGAACTCAGAATCTGGATCAGAAAACTACTTTTAGTATTGCAAATTTAAAGGAAAGGGAAAACAATTGGTTAAGATACTGTTTCATTTTGGTTTTTCTAAAACTGACTGAGATCTTCAAGGCAGTGTTGGTTATCCCAGACTATCATACTCATAAAATGAGATCAAGTAATTATGGGAAAGATCTGTTGTTCTAGACCACCTTTTTTCTTAATATGAACAATATGATTATCAAAGAGTCACAGAATTATAGAATACCTGAAGTTAGAAGAGACCCACAAGAATCATCAGGTCCAACTCATATTTGATGCCTTTATTCTAGAATAATAGTTTTGCTTTCAATTAACAATGCAATGCAACAGGACTTAATGCTCAAGAATATATTATGAAGTCTTGTTGTAGTTTGATTCTTTTTCTATAAGCTCTAAAATGCATTGCCCTTCAATTGATTAAAAGAGTTAGAAAATGTTTTCTGAAGTGATAAGCTTTTATATATAGATGCCATTGAAATGCCACAGAAATATTCAATGCTAGACAGAAAATTATATTTTTTTATAAAATCCAGGGTAGTAAATATAATGGCACAAAAGGCTAACTTCTGATTATTATTAATTTTTTATGATAGATGGCTGATTTCATGACTGATTATTTAGTTTATGAGAATTATTCTTAAAATTGTGATGCAGTATTACTCTTTTGGGTAAGTTGGAAAAGGTGAAACTACTTCCTTTCCTTAGCTCTTGAGCTTCTGTGTTGTATACTTTCTATTGAAATCTTTATTTTTTCAAGGAATGATTGCCATAGCATTGCGTATCTAATTGTGTGAAAATTTCTTAAGGAAACACAGGGAAAAAGAGTCATGAGTAAGGTCTATATATTAGTAACAGCAGTATACCCTGGAAGAATTTAGATGCTTGGTACCATTTTGCCATTCTGGATTAACCTTGGTGGCCCTTTATAAATTGGAAGTTGTGTACCATTCTAGGTTACTTTTGGTGGTCTTTTGTTTCTTGAAGGTGACACGTCTTGGAGGTCCTTTATCATGTATCAGTGATGATGTTCTCTATATTCCTGGGCATTTTTTGTGGTGATAAATGCCTACCTTCAACACCTGCTTTTTTTCACTAGTTTTCTGTTTTGTAAGTCTTTAATATAAATGGCTTCAACATCTTTTCTGTAACATTTTTATATTCTACTGAAAACTGAAGGAATCAAGAAATTCCAGGTGTTGAGGCACTTGAAAATGGGAGAAAAAGTCCTCATATTAGCAGGGTTTTGTAGTGACAGGAGCTGGCAGACCTTGATTTCTGGCAGAAGATGTATCTGATATATAAACATGTTATATTACTGCTAGCAACAAGATAAAGGCAAGGTCATTTACATATTTTATAAAATTGAACAGAAGATTTGTACACTAAGAGGTCATAGACTCATGCAGTCCCACAGCTTTGGAATAATTTAGGTTGTAAGTGACCTTGGTTTGTTATTTCATGTGACCCCAGTCAAAAATGGGCCAAGTTTTGCAGACTTCTGCAGTCTGGCTGGTATGTATTGCATTGCTGCAGCCTATGGGAGGAGCAGATTTCTCCTCTTTGATTCTAATTAATCCTTTTAGCCTGTGATACATACTCTGAATATGACCTGATTGATCCCTTCTTCCCTTTATAGACACTTTCTGCACGGGAGAAGAAGGTAACTGCTGTCTTAAAAAAAAAAGATTGAAATTAATGCTTAATTTCAGCCTGGTCTCTTCCTAGCCCTGTCCTGCTGTATGTGCCCCACGGAAGCAGCTGGGCAAAACTGAGTCTGAATATGTAGACTGATTCTTACCTGCAAGAACAAAGTCTGCAATATTTATTTCAACAGCCTTCACAATGATCCTAATAAGAACAGTATGCATCCCCAAGAAAAGACTACAGTCTTTCTCCTTATGAAATTTCTATTAGTTTAGAAGGGCATCTTGTTAATGGAACTAGTTTGGCACTTTTGACTGTGTACTTCATTAACACATTATGGAGATGCATGAGCATGGTGATGAAAAATCCTTAACGGGGAAATTGATGCATATTAAGCACACAGGACCTTTGTTTTTATTATTATTTTTTTCCCAAATAGTTATGCCTGGGATTTGAGAACATTGAAAATCAGGCAATTTGAGGCATTCTGTTCTCATAGTGCCCTTTAGCCCTGTGATCAAATAAAGTCCCACTCACTAGAGGGGCACAACTAATCTACTTTGGAAAAAAAAAAATAGTTTTTCTCAGGTGTTTTTACAATCTACTAGCACATCCTCCAGCAGAATAGTTGTTCTTAGCAATACGAACATTTTAAGACAAAACCAACTAATCAAGCAAAATTCTTCTTGATTCATATCACTCAACATTTGCATTTTACATGCTCCACTTTCTTAATCTTGAAGTGAGACAATAAGAGGTACTTTCAATGGCTCAATCTTAAAATAACTTTTTAGACTATGCAACACTGTGAACAGTGGGAAAACATTTGTTCCATTTCTTACTTTATTTCTGATCCCTAATTCTAAAAGGAAATTTGCAAAATATCTTCATCAAATAAGTATTGGAACTAAAGCTAAAAAATACAGAAAAAACAAACTCAATGGAAATCCTGGTTTTATTACACATTATAATTTTCCTCACACCTCTGTCTCAGATGATCCTTAGTTTTCCATATGTAATAGCTACCTTTCTCTCTTTGTTTCTCCAAAGCTAATGACTTATTCCCTTTCTAATAATTCTTCCTCTGCATGGGTGCCTGCCACACTTGTCTCTCACATTACCTAGCCAATTAATGTAATTAAATTACAGGCAAAGCAGTTGTACTCAATTTGGTTTTGCTTTTATTTCAGTGTGTTTCCTTCTGATTTCCAGCTAGTTACTTCTGATATTTTTCATACCTCATGAAGGAAAGGTGGTGAGAAGATTATCAACACTTGCACAAGGTCTCTGTAATTCCGCATTGATGCTGCCAAATTATGAGAATGCAAAGACAGGGAAGAGCCAGAAGAGATTTAGTAGCAATACTGACCTGTGAATTCCTGCCCAAACTGTGTAGTCATCACCCTTTTAGCATTACAGTTGAGTTTTTGTATCAGTAAGTGACTGAAATATTCCATTAAAAAACAAACAAACAAAAAAGCTCTGTTTACCATGGGAGCTACAGCTGAGGTGAACTGTGACTGCAGAGTGCAGATGGAAAGACAGGAAAGTTACACCTTCAGGCTGCCTGTTTTGCTGTGAATCTGGTTCTTGCTGAACTACAACCAACCAGTTGTCCTCCAGATGTTACAGTAACATCGAAGAAAATCAGATTTGTAAAAAGCAGCATCACTTTTATAAGAATGGGCTTATTCTTTTTTGTTTGGATTTCACATTACGTTGGTCAGAGAAGTTCCTTTATGCCATTACTACATTATCTCACTAGATGAAAAGGCTTAACCTTATGTTCCAGCACATAAACAAAAGTTGTTTATTTCACAGCCTTTTTATATTAAAAATAATTTAATTAAATGAATGTTTGATTTTATATTTTTCTATTTTTGTGTATTATTTTTCACACTGTACTGTAATTTGACATGCTCTTTTCTGATTCCTTGTGAGCAAGACTATCCAACTTCATTTGCCAGGCATTAAGTTTGAAGTGAGAAAACCCAAAAATTAATAAAATTACAATAAAAGAATGGAAAGTTGAAGCTGTCAGAAGACTAGAAGAGCATTTAGATGGTGTCAGCAAAGAACACAGGAATAAAGATCTATTACATAATCTTATTGAATAGAAACCTCACCAAGTCATGGGCTCATCATGCTGCTATGGAAACTGTTTTCTGGGTAGTCATAGAATCGGTGCAGTGGAGTGATTACAAGCAGGGAAACGCACATGAAACACAAAGTGAAACTTCTTTTTGAAATACTGAAAAATGTCTAGAGAGAAAAATGTATTTCAATAAATTAAGAATACAGAGTAAAATATTTTGCAATTTTATAAACTTTGCTTGTTTCCCACTGAAATGAAAATAAACTTTTCACCATTTTTAAAAACTACCCAGTAGTCTGGCACTGACAGTGCAATTAAGGGATGTAGGAGACAGGTTCAGAAAAGGTAATATAGCAGCTTGAAAGTATTTGATCATGCATTCCAGTATATCTGAAGAAATCTTTCTAAATTAGAAATCAGCACTTCTAATACATTTTGTAATAATCTTTAGTATTTTTATTGGAAAATTTTTATCCCTTGAAAATTTTACAGTTACCTGAATAGATACAAATACAAATAATGCATCTGAGTTAATGGAATGCACTTCTTGGGATTACATCAATGGAACATGTAATTCCATTTCATAATTTTCTTTGTGAGAATTTGTCATTATTTTATTTAGTTTTAACCACAGAAAAGCTTACTATAATGAATCTTCAAACTTGAAATGATCTGATTTTTTTTTTGAGATATTTTTCATGTAATATTGTTTAGAATTTTTAGTTGCTGCTCTGTGAGTTGTCTATATGTAGTCTTTTCTGGTCATGGCAATGGTTCTCAATTCATGACCTGCTGATAGCTGTATGCACTCAAACAAAAAGACAGTCCATGCATAAGTCTTAAAACCCAACCGATTTTGTCTTTCACAGTAACGAACTACAGGCAAGCTTGAAATACTTTTTACTGGGAAGGCATATATCCAAACTTAAGCATTTTTAAACTGGCCTATAGGTGAAGAGGCTTCACTGATCACAGTTATTTACTCATAAATTGTTCACTTGGGTATGTGAACAAAGTCCTGAAAAAATGACCACTTCAGCTCTTCTCTCCTGTTCTCTTACCAGTGTATTGAGTCCCTTGTGTTTGTTATAGTATCTGAATAGCACTGGTAGTTGGGATGGGGACTCAGTGTCAGAACTGCCTTTTCAGCTGTCATGTCTTATTTTATCGGGCCACTTATCTCTCAGAACTGCAGTCTGAGGCTGGATAGAGTCATACCTTCCTAGACACTTGTAAACCTCTGTTCTCTTGATTTTACAAAAAGGAATAATGTAGCTTCTGCACTGTACCCCAGTGACAGAACAGGAAATTTTAAGCAGCCATACCCTTTTCACATATTGTCTCCTCTCTTCTACTACTCATTCCTATCCCTTCATCTGGGTAGACTAGCTCTGCAGTTATTCTGATGTTGGTATTATGTTGTTTGTTGGCTTGGGGTTTTTTGTTTGTTTGATGGAGTGGGGGAGGTTGTTGTTTTTTGGTTTGGTTTGGTTTTGGTTGTCTGGTTGGATTTGGTTTTCTTTTTTTTTTGTTGTTGTTGTTTTTGTTTGATTTTTTTGTTATTATTGGGGCTTTTTTGCATTGGAATCAGGAACTGTAAGAAACTACCAGAAAAAATAACTATTTTCATTTTTGTATGTGTATAATTTTTAAAAATTATTTTCTTACTCCTGTCAATTAATTTTCTCCATGGTAAAGGTCTGGGAGAGAAAAACAGAAAGAAGTGGAAGAGCAGCTGCTGCTGCTGCAGTTTTCATGTTGTGAGACCACATCTTGAGCCAATGTAAGTCTAAGCTGCCTGCAGCTACTGTTGCCCTGTGGCTGCTACTGCATCTCCCAGGTCTCACTGGTTCCTTTTCCACACTCTCCCATTTGACTTTTTAGAGTTTGGCAAGAGACGAGACCTTGATGTGTGTTTTCTGTGCTCCCTGATTCAAGTGAAAACACAGAATTGCAAAGAGATGGCCAGGTTTGTCCATGGCTGTCACACTTACACGAGAAGATCTTGTGTTTACAGTCAGTATTTGTATGGTGGGCAATTTATGCCTTTCTTCAGTGGACATATATTTTAAAAGTTTTTTCAAGCTTAATAGAAGCTTTACATCACAGATGGAATAAACAAATAACTTACTATTCTCTGCTAGGACTAAGATTTCAAAGATGACTTACACTGTAGTTTTTTTGTTTTGTTTTGGTGTGGTTTTTTTTCCCCCACAGACTATTTTATGAAGTTAGACTGCTAATTTGCAACTCTGAAAGCTGGTTTGGGACACTAATTCTGCTTCAGAAGGAGCAGTATTCTCTTTTATGGTATTTAGTATGATGAAGTCTCTCCATAGGATTCTTCTCTATCTGCATCCTTCTATTAACGGAGACCTGACATGAGATTAACCCTTTATGAAAGGATTAGGAATACTCCGTATCCCAATGAACAACAAGGAATTATGAATCTGCAGAGGGAGCAAGAAGGGTGGATCTGTGTCTCTCTTCAGAGGTGTTTCTTTGGTTTGGCACTACCCTGAAGCAGAATCTCTGAAGTGGGATTCATAACTTTGCATAAAAGAACATTCTTGTATTCAAAGGTCTGTACAAGTTCAGTAGTATAAGAAATAGGAATCTGTACAAAGCAATGGGATATATATTTTTCAGTCAATAATTGATAGGGACAGAACACAATCAGAAAATTTCTTCTGAAGCTAAAAATGATTCAATGCCATAGCATTGCTTGAAATTTATTAACTTCAGAATTTTTAATAAAACATTGCATTTTCACATGGCAAAAGAAATGTTTCCCCACAGACATTAGTAATGTTATCTTGAATAACAGATTAGTAATTTCTTTATACATGGTTGGAATAGGGTGTATTTCTTTGAGTGCTCCAATGTTACCTTCATGTAAACTTATGGAACTGTGCTTTTATTTTTTCTGTAACTGCTAAAAAAAAAATCTATACTGAATTAATGAACAGATTCTAAAATTCTTTGTGGTATCTGTACTTTATTCAATTGACTTTCATTAAGTTTTTTCACTTTCACAATATTAGAATTCAGTTTTATAGCGAAGTTCTAAATGTAAGTGAACTTGGAAGATCAAAGGAAGGGGCTTTGACTTAAATGTTTTAATAGAAATTCTTTTATTATGTCTGGTGTCAACTTTGCTTTAGTAAACAGTGAAAAGGATAATAATGTTGCTTCCTAAAATTTTTTAATAATATAAGGAAAGAAGATACATCTCAGTGTTTCATTTTTTAATGATCTTGTTGTAATAGTTTTTCAGCATATGCAATTTATGCAGCAATTATCCAATAATGTTGGAGAATTAACTTTCAATTAAACAATCATAGTGATGCAAGGCATAGTAAAATAATGTGTCTTACAGAGAAATAATACTGTCCTTTTTTTCTCAATGTTGGGTGGTTGCTTCTTTTGAAACAGAAATAGCTGATATTTTCAGTGCTTTTTGACAGTTTGACAGGGCATATCCATATCCACTTAGAAGTGTTTACCTTGATTCATTGAAAACTGTACAACTAAAATCCCTAAACTTAACAGCTTATTTAAATTTTAAAAGAATATGCCAGTCAAGGGAGGTGAGTGAGATGATTGTCCCTCTCTGCTCTGCACTGGGGCGGCCTCACCTTGAATATTGTGTGCAGTTTTGAGCACTGTAATATAAGAAACATATTAAGCTATTAGAGAGTGTCCAAAGGAGGGCAACAAAGATGGTGAAGGGCCTTGAGAGGAAGCTGTATGAGGAGCGGCTGAGGGCACTTGGTCTGTTCAGCCTGGAGAAGAGGAAACTGAGGGGAAACCTCATTGCAGTTAAAACTTCCTTGTGAGGGGAAGAGGAGAGGTGGTGGTCACTGCGGTGACCAGTGACAGGACTTGAGGGAATGTCCTGAAGTTGTGTCAGGGGAGCTTTAGGTTGGATATTAGAAAAAGGTTCTTCCTCCGAAGGGTGATTGAGTACTGAAAAGGTGCCCCAGGGAAGTGGGCACAGCACCAAGCCTGACAGAGTTCAAGAGGTGTTTGGCTGATACTCTCAGGTATGGTGTGACTCTGGGGGATGGCCCTGTCCAAGGCTAAGAGTTTGACTTGATGATCCTTGTCAGTCCTTGTCAATCCTGTCCAACTTGGCATATTCTGTGATTCTGTGAATTTACAATTAGAGTGTTATGCTGTGCTTAAACAGCAGATGATCAAAAATTTTGTGTCATTTCCTTAGAGACTATATGCTCTGTATTTGACTGTGCTTATTTTTCTTTAGTCTGGCTGACCCTTCTCTGCTTACATTTCAACCATAATGTGAAAGTAGGCGTTACAGTTAAAAGTAGGAAGTGTTTGCTGTCACTTACAGGCCATTGAAATTTTTGAAGTTTATGAAACTCTCTGTGAGCTCTTTGCAGACCTCTTCCATCAACATCCTTGATGATATATTGATTCACAAACTATTCAAGAATATTAATGAAACTTTAGCAGGATGTAATATCCATCTAGGTAAAATGGCCTCTATTATCCCATTAAAATCCAACTATTATTTCTATTTTGCTGTATGTCTGAAAAAGTTGGTTTTTTTGTCAATGACAATTTTCACTTGTATTTTCCTTTCAGAAGGATGAAATCTCCACTAAGTATATTAAAAATTCTGTACGGGTGATAAATTGCACATAATAAGAAGCATATGACATTTATAAACCTCATTTATATACCAATACATTATATACACTCTTATTTACATAGATTTAAACTACTAACATAGATGGCTTGATTGTACTGTCCAAATTAATAGTTTCCCTGCCCAACTCTGAAAGTGCATTAGCACACTCTATATCTAAGGAAAGAACAAGTACAGAATCTCCTCACACTGTTCAAACAGTCCAGTTTATTACTGGACTCTGTCACATTGTTCTGCCTATGTGAACAATAGCAGAATATTGGATTTTCAGTGTAATGGCTGTTAGTCAAAAAGTTTGGGATCAGTTGATTTTAATACCCTGTGATGTGCTGCTTAGTTATATGACATTGCTTACCAGTGTTGCTCCTTTAAAGTTTTCCCCTTGATTACTCTGATGGTACTGAGAGTTTGGCCAATTTTCCACTAATTTTACAGTTCACTAATCCAGTCCACATGTACTTTGTTTGGTTCTCAGGATACTGTGGGAGATTATATCTAAAAGTATGCTAAAATCAAGATAAAATACATCATGTGCTTTCCCTTCCATTTACAGAATCAGTCATTTGATTATAGAAACAATTACTTTAATCATGTATGATTTGCTAAATCACCTTTTTGTTCTGTAGTTGGAGTACTAAATAATGTCAGCTCCAAGTGAGTTTAACACAATACATTTAGAATGTTCGTAGAACCATAGAATGGTTTGGGATTGAAGGGACCTTACAGGCCAGGTTTGATGGGACTTTGAGCAACCTGGTAGAGTGAAAGATGTCCCTGCCTGTGACAGGAGGGTTAGAACATAGCTTTCTTTTCCCACTAGAATGGTAAAACCAAGTTGTATTTCTAACTAATATTGCCATAAAAACACATGACTCTGTAAAAGTATATGAAAAGGAAAAATCCAAAGGTAGAAATGAAGGTTATTTTCAGACTTGATTCTCTTATTCTTATATATGTTATCCTCCCTCTTCTTTAGGATACACTGGCACACAATTATAGCACAAATAGGAGAAGAGAAGGAAAAAAAAAAGGGACACTCGCAGAATAACTGTACCTGAAAACATAAATTCCTGCCCCAAATAAGAACCTTTTCTTCACAGATTTGTCTGTTACTAATCCCAGAAGTGAAACTCAGGTTAAACTGCAGTGCTATTTGAATGCATTTCTCATCACCCTGACCAGAAGACAGAGAGTGCAATCCACCACGAGAACGCAACTTCGCATTTAATCTGTCTGTTATAGAAGTTTTATGATAGTTACTCAAATGACATCAATTCAAACAGGGTCAATGGGAATTGTGGGGTTATAAAAGTGTTTTAGCTCTAGTGGTGTAGGTTACTGTCATCCAGATTACAAATCAAAGAATTGAGTAGAGGTTGTGCCATATATCCATGAACAATAAGAAAGTGTTGATATTAAAGTTTCTTTAGCATGAAACAGATGGCCCAGGTTTTCATCAGCTCTGCAGGTTAGATCATTAGTGTAAAAAATGCAGTAAAAAAGAGTCTTTGCAATTCCAATTCAATTCACCTTATTACTCCTGGGTAAGCCATGCTTGTTAAAATCATGAAAAGATAATGTTGTATGTGTGTTTTTTTATATGGCAGATTACATTAGTGGTTGAAGCAATTGCTACATCAAATACTTAAGAGAAATATTAAAAACAAATTGCAGAAAAAAATCTGGATTGGATTTCAGGTAAAAGCATCTTGTACTCAGATCAGAGGAGAGCAAATAAATATAAATATAGTCAGTCTTGAAGGAATAAACCTTTTATTTTTTTCACCCCAAACAAACCTTGAATACAGAAACAATTTGCAGTATTATCCTGCAAAGATTCATGTGGCTACTAAGTGATCATAAAAGATAAGAAAAAATATTTGGTACCTGTATACTACTAGTCATTTAACTGAACAAGTCCAGAAAGATAACATCATACACAAGTTATGACACAAACTAACTTCTATGTAATTTTATAGAAATGAATAGAAACAATTCAGTCTCTATGCCTACTTACATGGCACTAAAGATTGATATAGAAGTAATGTTTTCTATATCACTACAAAAGAAACACATCTTAGATAGTTTTAAACATTAAAATTATGCAGATTTTTCAGTTACTTAGAAACTCTCTTTAAATGCTGACTATCCAATATTCATAAGGGAGAATATACATTCTAGTGTTGCCTTAAGCAGAAATTCTCTATAGTATTTCAAGGCAGCACTGGTGTTATTCAGTTGGTTGAAAAATTCTGAATGAAGCTTCCTTAGAAGATTAAGTTTCTGTATCATCTGTACTTCATCTTTTTTTTATTTTTCAGTGTGGGTGAAAAATATTTTTAAAGAAATGCATGAATTCTGACAATTTCATCACATTAAGGATTGGATTTCGAAATCCTAAATTTCCAGAGTAGGCAGTGATTCAAGTGATTCTAAGTGCCCATTAGAGCAGGTACCAGAGAACTCACCTGGGACTGCTAGACAATTGTTCTAGAGTTTTCAAGTGCCAGAGTATGGAGCATGGGTCTGTGTGGCTCGCCACCAGCATTGCTACCATGGCAAACAGCTGAGGAGCAGTATGCAGAAATTCCTGATTTTCTTGGTGGCATCAGATGGTGCAGGACAACAGTATTTACTGAATGCCTGGAAAATATCTGTTTGCATAAAACTGACCTAAATTTCACGTGAGTCTGTAACTGATTTGCTTATTGCTTGTGGTTTCTATATTCAATGTTGAATAGATAAAGTTTCTAAAAGTTAGGTTTCCATTTAGTCTGTTTCACAACACTTGTACATAATTCAATTATATTGTCATGCAGAATATTTACACAACTGTTTTCTGGTAGTTTATTACATACAGAGCTGGAAATAAAATTAATTTGGTGCAGTCTTTCATATTTGGTCATTTTAATATTGTGAATTGGAAATGTGCTGCATGCTGAAGTTATTTATAACTAGTATTATATTTCTCATCAAAATTGATGTCATAGAACCATATAAATTCTAGGATGAAAGATGTATTTAACCTAGTCTATACATCACAAGGATAAGATTACACTGGAAGAATTAACTCAGAATTGTTCTTTGCCATTAACATTTTCCTTAGACTCTGCAGTTGGATTTGATATTCTAAATAAGTGATTGGATTTGATATTCTAAATAAGTGAATAAAAAATCTTACTTCATTGAGCCCTGGCTATTATCTTTAAAAGTTACATTTTTTCAAGGTAACTTGAAATTACTTTAGATAATGGCTAGGCAGGGAAAGATAGTAGAAAAACCCTCAAAGATAGTTTCCTACACCTATGCCTAGATCCTCAGTTTAGTAGATTTCATTGCTTGGTGTTTTGGGTTGTTTTTTTCCCCATTTCTGGCCCTTATTAGCTCACAGTAGAATTGCCTGCTTTTAATTACATGTAATTGCTTTGCTTTTATGTAGTTGTTGAATTTGAACCATTGCATGCAAGTGTGATAAGCAAGTAGGAGGAGTTGGAAACCACAATGCAATTAGAAATCTATGACCTAATTGAAGTCACAGAAACATGGTGGGATGGACTGAATACTGCAATGGAGTGCTACAAGCTTTTTAGAAAAGGTATGCTGGGAAGCAGGAGAAGGCGTGTTGTGGTCTGTGTTAAGGAGTGGATAGATTTTGAAAAGCTGCCTTTGAGTAACAGCTGTGAACAGGCTGAGAGCTTGTGGGTAAAAATTGAGGACATGACCAGAAAAGGATGGGGGTCTACTATAGGCTGCCTGATCAGGAGGAGCTTGTCAATGAGGCCTCACTGCAGGAAGAATTCCTTTGCTTTCAACTTCGTTGTGTGCAAGTGAGGAAATCTATTAAGATTTTATGGAATGTGACATAGGAAGGAGTTCTGCAAATGGACAAATAGGCTGTATAGAGCTTTTGCTGACAGAGCAGTCATGTTTCCATTCTTTAGAGGCTCCTTTGTCTTTCAGATTATGTTTCACTCTGTTGTTAAATACCTATAGTAAGACAATGCTGAACCAATGAAAAATGTGGATCTTTAAATATATTGCGTAAGATAATATTAGGCATTAATAACAAAATAAGTTGTGGAAAATTTAAAATGGGCTAAAGTATTTATAAATTTTGTTTTCCTAGAGATCACAAAGATGCCATTGTCAACTATAACACAGCAGAGAACTCTGAATCCAACTGACAATCATTTAATCTCTTAGTTTAGTGTAGTAGACAAAGATTGATAATTTATCCCCCTATAGCAACTATCTGGAAGTATATTGGTGAATTTATACCTTATGATGTACTCTTGTCAGAATTACACTGCAGTCCTATCTCATGTTCCTTCATAGGGGATCCCAGAAGTCCACCTGAAACAGCCAATGCATCCATTGTCTTTCAAATTGTCTGTGACAAGATACATATGAAGAATGGATACGGTCAGTCCTATTCTGTTACTATAGTGAAATGGAAGTTTATCACGTTCTATGACTGCGCTTAATATAATTTTCTCATGAATCCCCAAATACTTATTTTAGCTGAATGTGAATCTTTAATGTGAACTCGCCTTAATGCACCATGCGTTGATTCTGTTCCCTGCTCCTGCCAGGTCATTCCTTGATTTTATCAATGGAAAAAAGTGAAATCTAGTATGTGCAAATGCCTGTAACCATATGTGATCCTTCAGAAGGGGACCTATTTAAGAACAAAGAATCTTGACTGAGCAGTCTATTTGGTTTAAGATGTACTTTACTTGCCTCAAAAATTCCAGGCTTATTGCAACAGAATGCAGCATCTTCTGCCCCTCTTAGTAACATGCTGATGCACACTCCTGCCTTGCAGATTGAGTTCAAATAATCTATCATGGCTCTATGTTGGATATTTCCCTTTGAAACCTGTGTCTCACCAAGAATATCTCTTAGCTGTCACCTAAATGGGAATTAACAATTAAAATCAGGAAAAAAAAGTAAATATTCTGCAAGACATAATTTCCAAGTATCTTAGCATAAAGCCTATGACTCATTTTCTGAATTTGCACTCTTCTAAATCCTCATGATCAACATGCTTATAATTGTGATGCCATGGAAAGCCTTTTATGCCTTCTTTTAGGGTGCTCACAGAACCCCAGCAAATTCCAGTATTCAGTAACTCACAGTGTGGATTTAAGTACACAGTTGGATTTTCCTTGATACAACTTACTAGAAGTCATGCCAGTAGAAAACAGCCTAAACAATTAACTATCAAAAAATCAATTTTTTCCCAACTTGAAGTGTACAAATGTGTTTTAATGTGCTCTGTTGCATTTGTTAGATCTTTTCCTGAAGAAATACATCAAAGATTTTCACAGCTAGGAAAAAATCTGTTTGAATAAAATAAGCCTCTCATTTTTGCATTTTTTGAAATGAATAATGATGCTCATTTTAAGAAGTCTGAAAAAATGGCAGAAAACTAGCTCAGGTTCAAGTCTAATAACCTGTGTGTAAGGCTGTGTTCTTTCCTTCCTGAAGGGCGCTGGTAATTGATACTGGCATACAAGAAAAAGTCAAGATCCATCCTCCCTAGCACAAATTGTATCAAGAAGCTTATGAGCTTTGGTTTCATACCTTGATTCGCAACAAAGCAATGTCAATCTCAAACCGTTGTTATTGAGATAAAGAAGCATGTTCAAATCACTGCAGGTTAATCTAGTGTAAAGCTATCTTTGTCAAAAAGGTGATGTGAATATTCTATCCTAAAATGTTTTGATAGTACTGTATGGAAATACACATTTTCATTTAATCTGAGAGTACAGAATGCCTTAGAAAATGTTGATTATGTTTTCTAAATTCACTATAGGAAGTTTTGCATAATGTGTGAATTCTCTAGTAGATTACACCAACAACAATATCTTACCAAGTTTTTTCTCAGTTGAAGAACGCTCCAGGGTCACTGTTGATTGTGCTGACCTCTCCTTCTCTTGTGATGCATCAAAGCATCCATAAAATTCTGAATAATTTGTAGACTGGTCATAAATTATCTGTGCTGAGTTCAGAAAAAAAAGAAAATCTTGACTTGAAATAAAAAGCTTAGCTCAGATTCAAAATGTAAGAAATAGAGGTTGATGTAATTATTCATTAATGTATAGTTGATTTGGCCTTTAGAAATTTTTGAAATCGTTTCCAACCATCATCCCACTTTTCTGCAAGCATCCAATGTAAAAATTACTTATTTGTGGGTTTTTTTGACAAAAGTTTCCTTCCATTTTTTTTTCTTTACATTCCAGAGATTTGTACTTTGCTGAATAAAGGTGACAATGCTACAATTTAGAGGGAAACATTTCTCAAAAATATTCGGCAACATCATATGCTACATCTCTAGTGACTCAGAGTCAGAATATGCACAAAAAGTTCAGTAAAGGACCATAACTAGGACCTATTTAAAGGATAAACCTTATCAGTTATTTTGGATCAGAAATATATTTCAAAATATATGTATCTGAATATATCTATCTATGTATATATATAATCTTTCTAATATATATCTATCTATACCAGAAAATGGAGGAGGGGGAAGCTTTATTGTTTGGCAAGGGCTTAACTACAGATCACCTTACATGATGAGGTAATAGAAGAATCTGAGGCTGGAGACTCACAAAATTATCTGTATCTCTTTTTTTCATGTGAACAGACAGGAACTGGGAAAGACGTTAAATGGAATCTTGGCATTCACTGACTGGTAATGTCAGACAAGGTATGGTCATGCAATCAGGAAGAGTCCAGGCCCCAGAGAACCTGGGCCAACTGTAATCTACAAAAGTGTATTAGGACTGTTCCTAATACATTCCATAACCTGTGCATTGCAGTCCAAGATTATACTGGAGAAGTAGTCTTGATTCTTACTAGAATTTAGCAGTCAATTCCTGTCTAAATCGCAGTCTGTCTGCCCTTGGAAGGAGTAAACACACACTGTCCTTATTACAAGGATGTAGTCATTTACAATTTAGAAAAATAATAACGCTTTTCTGCTGCCAAGAACACTATTTATTTTTTTATTCACTTACTGGCTAACTGCACTCTAGTGTAGTTGTGATTTTCCACATTGTCTTTCCATCAATAGTCCCACAGCATGTGTGTGAATATTCATGATGCTACACTTTTCTGGCTGATTTTGGATAAAGCCCATGCCTGGCATTGAAAGGGTGATAAAATCAGAGACCTTATTGAGTGAATGTTACTGCTTAGTGAAGGTCAAGGGACTGGATTTGATAAGTAGTGGTATCTTCTGTAGTCATATAACTATGTTTTAAGTCAGCAAGGAAAAAAAGTATACAGTGAAAGAAATTAAAATAGAATTGAAATAGAATGCTACTATTTGCACATTTCTCCTCAGATAATGTCTTAAGGTTTACAAAGCAGCCTTTTACAGTCCTCTGATTATGATATCTAGACTACTTTCATAAAGATTATGCTTGAGAAATCCAAAATTTTTATGAATATTATCTTGAGCTTAGTAGAATTGCAACTAAGGGAATGATCTGGTGGCTGCATGAATTATTTATTATATCAGTTGCTTTTGATGATTGAATCAACACATACAGATTAGTGCTCATGTAAACTAGAATTGAAACAGTGAAGGACAAGAGAATATAGACACTATGGTATAATTTGCTTTTTTGTTTTATTTGCATCCTTTTATGGTTTAAAATATTAGCATCTGGTATGTGACCACATACCAAAACAGTGTATTGATAATGTAAATAGGCCATACTTGAAAACAAATATCCCAAAAGAAAAAGATACAAAAACATATACAAAAATTTATCACCCAAGTATTATTATTTTATTTTTTAAAAGCTTTGCCCAAACTTTAAAGGTGCAGTTTTGCATATGGAAAGCTCTTTTCTAACTGACTTCTCCAGACTGGATTCACATGTAATTTCACTTAATCTGTTTTGCTGGTACTAGAGAGTTGTCTTTGTGTAATCCTGTGCCATCTTGGGGGATGTGCCTCAGCAATGGAGTCAGTACCATTTACTACTCACAAGATGTGCTTGGCAGCAACAGACTCCAGATGGTGAACTAAAAAAAAAATCTGCTTTTCTGCAGTGGCAGTAGCATCTGGGTATGTGGCTGTCTTTCTTCATGATTTCTGTTCAACCTACTGGGCTCACTTCCCTGTTTTATATCATCGTAGATATCAAACTGCTTGTGAGAAAGGCTCCTTTTAGGTTACATTTCCTCGTTAATAAAAAGGGATTAATCCTTCTGATCTGCTTCAGAAAGTTAAAAGTTTTGAGGTGGAAGTGGTAAAATACAAAGCATGCTTTTATTATCCAGAATTAATATATATATATATATATTTATTATCCAGAATTTTCTATGGACTGAATACCTTAGTGCTTTAGAACCCATCTAGTTTTACTAGAAAAGACCCTGGGTTTCATGTGTTTTGAGAATTAAGCAGCATAAGCGGGAATGATCTGAAGATAATTTTCATCACGTTCACATCTGAACTAAAACTTTAAATTTAAATTCACCCTCAGAGTTATTCCCAAGGCTTGTACAGGCTTACAAGAAATTCAGAAAATGAGGATCAAGCTAGATAAGAAGTGTAAAGCACAACTGTTTTACAATGAAATTTGAGATGAAGGGATTTGGTTACTGAGTGTTTTGAATATGCTGAGGACATCCACTATAGCAATGCAAGTAAAGACTGTCTACAGTTGTCTGTATGCACCACATGAGATCTCTTCTAAAACAAGTGATGTAATTGATGCTATCTAGATACAAGTGTAGGGTGAGAATAGATGAGATACATCCTTACAGAAGCACCATATAACATATATATGTATGCAAACCCTTGCAAAAAGGCAATGAAGATCTGTATCTTCTAATTCTGAAGACTTCCACTGATAGGTTGTGTTGGTCCGTGCTTGAAGAAAACATTGTCATGGGCAAAACAGATGTCATGTATGCAGGAAATTTAAACTTCTTTATTTATTAAAGCAAGTGTGATATCTTATTATCAAGTTAGGCAATAA
Source organism: Sclerurus mexicanus (assembly GCA_013396755.1). NCBI lineage: Eukaryota > Metazoa > Chordata > Aves > Passeriformes > Furnariidae > Sclerurus > Sclerurus mexicanus. Next base: position 521 of record VWZF01003633.1, on the reverse strand, counting down.
TCTATTCTCAAAGTTTGCAGATGAGATTAAAGACTGGCTACTAATCTTAATGGAATAACAGTTTTACTTATGATCATTGTTTGATTATTAAAAATCCCAGAAGGAGTTTGACAAATCAAGGTACTTAGATCCCAGTTTTAGAATTCCCAAGTTAAAGACCAAACTCAATTTCAAAGTAGGATTTCTTATGCCTCCATTTCACAGGAAGAACCATTTGATTGCAATAGATATTTGAAATTCTACCCTATAATAACTCATAGAAAATGTTTGAGTGTAAATGTTATTATTTTTAATATTTACAAAGTGATATCAGGTTTTACAGTTTCATTTGTCTGGTAAAATCCCACACACTTATGTGTGATTGCTTTGAAAAATTGTCTTTTATGATGCTTCTCTGAAAAACTCTAAACCTTTTATGTTAATAACCATGCTAGATTGCTTTGGTCTTATCCACGTTTGCTTATTGTGAGGTCATGTAATTGTACATCCTAGAAGCAGTAAAAAAATATTTCATAGAAATA
>VWZF01003632.1:46184-93036 GCA_013396755.1 Sclerurus mexicanus | reverse complement strand
GGTCTGGGTACCTGATTCAACTAAAGCGATTTCCATTTCTNACCAGATCAGTGATGCTAACATTAAATGGAGGAAGATATTTGCCCCAAGTGAAAGGCTTGTCCACACTCTGTTCTTGCTCCTGGTCTGTGTCATCAGAAATTTGAAGAATGTCCCACTTCTTGCACAAAAAAAAACCCTTGAATTAAGAACAAAATTAGTAAAATGGACATTGTTTATATCTTCTTCTCAATGTTCCTAAACAAAACAGGTATTTATATAAACCAGCTCAGGTTTGGCAGTTCTCCCGGTAGTGTTCTTAAACAATGATCAGTATTTACCAAACAAACTACTACCGACCAAAACAATAGGTTATGTTTGTCTGAACCTGGCTGTCTTCCCAGAAAATGTTCCAAAATATACCTGGTTAACCAAAACACTTTGCCTGCATTCTCCACCAAAAGTGTGTGGAGGTTCGGGTTGGCTCCCTGCCAAACCCAATGGCTGACCACACAGATTCCCCGCCTCCCCAAGAGAAAAGGGGAAAAAAAAAAACCAAAAGAGAATTGTAGTAAAAGTATATATATATTCACATATATTACAATTATATACAATCAAACACTATGAATTTACAGAATAAGAACCCCAAACAACTCGAAAAGGGGAAAGGGAAATGGGACAAAAATAGGTAAAACCAAAACAAAACAGATACACACACACTCCTAATCTCAGGGAAAAGCTCAATAAGTAACTAATACAATAAATTCTCACCAAAAGTCTTCTTAAGAGAAGCAGTAGAAATCTCCACCTCTGAATGACTGAGGTACCAGTTTCTCCAATAGGCCTCAGCTCACAGAGATAAGAGCTGAGCCGACACAGAGACCTGATGTCCTCCCCAGCAGACAAAAGGAAGAGAGAGAGAGGGAGGAAACTCCCCAATCTTATATACCCCTAATTACGTGAAGGAATGGTGTGGAATACTTTCTTAGTTATAACCTGGTTACTAGGGAAGGCCCAGACCAAAACCAAGAAAACTAAACCACCACTATCTTTTATAGTTTTTCATATTTTTAATGGTACTTTGTATTAAAAATACAACAAAAAGAAACCATAGAGAAGTTTACAGGGTTGGGGTTGTTCTTCTTTCCCTGAAGTATATTTAAATACACTTTTTATGGTTAAAACAACTTAAAAATTTATGTAGGACTATTGCCAATATATTTTGTTCATTATTAATTCTCATTTCCTTATGTCTTCCTTTAGGACAAGGGGACAACTTATCCTGAGGGATTCAATCTGAAAAATTTAAAAAAAAATTGGATTATTCCTAACATGTTTCCCAAAGTGTTTCTTTCACTTGAGTTTTCATTTTGCAAGTCAATTTTTTGTGTTCTTGGACAATTCCTCAAATGGAGATATTTTGAGTAATTTTAAACTCTAGAAACATCAGTAGAATGATCTGATGGTCCTACATTATTTTGTTAATTCAGAGCAGCAATAGTCTTCCCACCAACTGAAGCTGAACATTCATTTCAATCACTTCTACTCAGAAGAGCTGAAAGCTCTTTGCTGTACTCCCTCTGGAAAGAACAGGTTTCCAATCAAGTACATAATTTTACTATCTTACAAAGCTGCTACTTGCACAGTTTGACTAAGCATTTTCAGTCATCTGAATGACAGTCAAACCAAAGCTAGCCAAAAAGCAAGGATATGGTTTTGGGAACACAAGCTTGGTACTCAACAGACCATTGGCTTTCCAATGATCCTTTGGCAGGTGGCTAAGTGAACTTTATTTATAATGACACAGGCTGAAGGTAATTCAGTTTGTATCATGGCTAGATTTTTTTTTCTTTTCAGATGAACACTAAGACTTAGTACCTTTTTTGTTGCAAAATGCCACAGTCCTTAAATAGGTCTGACTGCCTTTCTGTTTAATTTTACTATCCAGATGGATAGCATAGAGGGAACATAGATCTTGCTGATTATTTGTAAAGCATTTCAAGAAATGAGACTAATCATAGTGTAAGCCATATGCCATAGCTGTTTTATACCTCTGGGTGTTGAACACAATGAGAAAGTTTGGAGAAATTTTGTTTTATAGACACTCCCTTGTGATGTGGGACTCAAATCTCATTGCTTATGTTTTAATATTCTTACTAGTCACTCCCATCTCTTCAAGTTCATCTTCACAACATTAGAGTGACACATATTTGTCTTTATTTCCTTAACTGCTTACTGCACTAGGCATGGATAGATACAGTTTCTGTCCCGGTCTTAGATAAAAAAGAAAAATAATTACTTTCATGCATCAGCTTAGGATGAAGTTTTTTGTTTCTGGGATTCTTAGGTTTGCTTTTTGATTTTTTGGAGAGCAAAGTTGTTTTAAGCTAGGTAAGATTCAACAGGATACTGTAACTTTTACTATTCTAATGCCTGTACTTCCTGAAGTTAAATTCAGTGAGAATTTTGAAAATTTCCATTAAACTAATGTTTGAGTTTTCCTCTATTTGCCTGCATTTAAATTTTATCCTGACTTTTCAGTGTGTAGGTTATTAGGTAGAATTATGTTCCATTATTAACCTCTTCTGAAAAATAAGGCAGTAACAAAAAACAAAGTATTAGGTGAATCTGTTATCTGACAGTCGAAAGACCAATGACTCTTTTTATTCATCAGGTACAGGAGTGATGAATATATCTCATTGCAAATGTCAAAAAGCCCTCTATAGATGACTTAGTGGTTCATTTCCTACAACATAAATACATATGTTGAACTACACACTCCTCTTTAGTTTTAACTCAGGAGAGCCACAAAAGTAAATTAAAAATATACTTTGATGTTAAATATATTCTCAAAATGTTCAGATTGGCTTTTCTACGGCAAGAGAGCAATTCTTTCATTTGTCTCACCTAGGGTGATGTGTCCCTCTGAGGACCCAATCATTTTCTTAATAAGGTGAGAACACTGCAGCCCTAAAACATTTCTCAATTACATCAGCAAAGATTTGGCTGTCAAGGAGCAAGACTAAAGAAAAACATTAACACAAAATAGTTCTGATAGGAGGCCTCGTGCTGAGCATAATGCACAGGTGTTGAACAACACAAGGTGACTGATGAAGCAAAAATAGCACATTTCTGTTATCACTATATACTAAATTTCTTGACTGAAGTAGATGTAGTTAAGTCTGGCTTCTATTACTGCTGACAAACTAAGGGTCATACTAATAATGATCACTTATTAAGGTTGTCAGACATAATCGGAATCACAGGATATACTGAGTTGGAGGGACCCACAAGGATCACCAAGTCCAACCCTTAGGCCTGCACAGGACCATCTCCAAGAGTCACACCATGTGCCTGACAGTATCATCCAAACACTTCTTGATCTCTGTCAGGCTTGGTGCTGTGACCACTTCCCTGAGAAGCCTGTTTCAGTGCCCAACCATCCTCTGGGTGAAGGACTTTTTTCTGATATTCCACCTAAACCTCCCCTGACACAAGTTCAGGCCATTCCCTCAGGTCCTGTCACTGGTCACCACAGAGAAGAGATCAGTGCCTGCCCCTCCTCTTTCCCTCACCAGGAAGTTGTAACTGCAATGAGGTCTCCCCTCAGTGTCCTCTTCTCCAAGCTGAACAAACCAAGTGACCTCAACCACTCCTCACACAGCTTACCCTCAAGGCCCTTCATCTTCCTTGCCGTCCTTTGGGCACTCTCTAAGAGCTTAATATCTTTCTTATATTGTGGCACTCAAAACTGCACACCATATTCAAGGTGAGGCTGCACCAGTGAAGAGCAGAGCAGGACAATCCTCTCCCTTGACCAACTGGTGATACTTTGCCTGCCCTGCAGGACACAGTTGGCCCTCCTGGCTGCCAGGAGATTTCTAGTCTCAAATATGATCAATTTTGAATATCCTCCCTCCCTTTCTAACCAATTATTTTAAGAAGTTCTAGAATGACTTTGCTTTACCCTTTATTTATACAGCCCCTCCACTCTTCTACCTACAGAAGTCCCATCTTCTTCACTCCTTTTACTCTGTTCCTCATTGAGAGGAAATATTTTCCTAGTCTGTGCACCTCACACATACTAGCATTCAAAGCATAAAGACAGGTATTTTTTCCTGCACTTGTCCAATTATGATCTGACTGTCCATCACTTTTCTACTTAAATTGCACTATAGGAAAAAGAGTTGAAGAATACTAAATTAGGATAGCTAACCAGTGGCAGTGAAGCTCTTTAGGTATTTTCCCCACAGAGGAAGTGACAGTTTCAAAAAAAAAGAAATAAAAAACTATAAAAATGTATTTTAGCAATTACTTTTGAAATCTCCTATCACAGATTTTGCTTAAGCTACTTTCTTGATCCATCTAGTATAGATCAGACTACTTAAAACTGCAAGATATCCGTAGAGAGCTAGATTTTCATGCAGCTCAGGTACATGAAAATATTTCTCAAAGTTTTCCTTGGATCTACTAATTCAACAGCATAAACATATCTACATGTCCCACATTTTAAGGTAGGTATAGACTTAACTAAGAACCTCTATTCTTCACCATGTGGACTTAAGGAATTTTTTAGCAACATAATAGTAGTACAGATAGGCATTTTTAAATCAATTGCATCCTAAAAGTATTGAATTTTTCTGTTGAACTCTACATGTGTGGCTTTGCCTTTAAGTCATTCTTTCCAATGAACCTAATCCAACTGTTGAACTGACACCTTCAGTTTCTACATGGAGTACAAACTTAGAGGTTCTTGCCTATAAGCTGAACTATTAAATCTATTTTGAAGGGTAAGCAAGCAAGGATTATAGTTTGGTTTTTGTTTTTCTTTTTTGTTTGTTTGTTTGCTTATTGTAGAATATTTTCAGTCATTGTATCAAGGCTTGACAATAGCAAATCAATGCTGCTTTGTTACATTTGCCTTCCAGTCATCAGAAATACAATGCCAAGATTTCAAAAGTCAAGTTTCCAGATGCTCTTTAAGGCTTAAACAATTTCTGAGGGCTTAAACCCAAAGCCTGTCTAGGCATCACAATTGCTCCAGTTTTTATTTCCAAAATGCTGTTGACTTCAGCTAGTTTGAATTTCTTACTCTAGAAAGTGCTTTGCACAATGACAAGGACTAACACCCGGTACATAAAAGCTATAAAAATGCAGGACTGGCATCCAACCTGCATTGCTGCTGATGCCAGTGAGCATTACCCCTCCTTTGCCACCCTCCCCAATCTGCAGCCCCCAGTCTGCAGCATAGCACTCCCACCATTCAGAGTCCCACAGTACTTGATATTGGCAAATTGCCATTTGTTTCAAAAAAAGGCTGTGGTCAGCCTTTTAAGACATTTAAGACAGTAGCAGTTTCTTCTCTCTCTATGCGTTATAAATCAGTACATGTTTTCTAGTGTGTACCAACACATTCAGTGCAATCTTGGTGTCTTCAAAGGCAAGAAACCACATTGAAGGAAGTCTTCTGGTCCTTTTTTCCACTGAAATCTGTTTTCCCTCTGGCATTTCCCCCCAAGCTTGCCCTTAAGATTTTTGAGACGCTAAGATCGACAATAACAGTGCAATATTTTTCTTGGCATTTATTAACTTTTATTGAAAATAAAAAGGTGCAAAACTCCAAAAATAATTATCTAAGAAAAACACAATTTATATCATGCCTTAATTCAGGTTTTTTAAAAGCCATGAAAAGACACTATCAGCTACTTTAGCAAAGAGATACTCAAAGAAAAAGACTGGAGACAAGATCAATTACCAGCTATCTTTTGTCCTAAAGAAGGAAAAATCCCCATCCTGAAGAGACTAATAAAAAGGTAAGGTGCACAAGAAGGAATTGGCAGCCAAAAGACTGAGATATTTCATAGTCAGTTATACAGCTTAAAACATGACTGAAGCATTCACAATAATAAACAATTATGTAACAAGGTATTTTGTTTGAATCAGCTGATCTCAGACACAGTATACTAATGGGCAAGTCTTTGTTCCAGAACTGCAACTAACAAAGTCAAGTCAGACCAGTGTGTCTTTAAATCCATCAGCCTCTGAAACTCAAGGTAGCTGCATGCAAAAGTCTGAATTAGTAGTAAAAAACATTCACTAGTAGTAGCTTGACAGGAGCCCTCTAAAGGTGTAAAGCCACAGAAACTGAATTACAGGTTCAGATGATTATATTTAATTTAGAAAGGGCTATATGCAGAATTTTTGCATTATTGAAAATCACTGAGCTTTTATGGCAGGCTTTGGTTCTAAAAGATAAGGTCAGCCTTCCAGATATGTTAGGACCTATTCAGATATGTCTAGTAGTTCCTTTTCACTCCATTTCTACTACTTCTCAATTTCTGAAACTACACGTTTAAAGCAATCTTCTGTAGTTTTCCAATCTTCTGTTGAGATACTGGATCAATTTTCAACAAGTTTTATTTGATGGTAGCCCTATTTCTTGAGTCAGAAATCCACACCTATCCTGTACATTTCACTAAGGATTTTAAAGTCTATTATGCCTTGTCTGTTATGTCCTTTCAACATAAAGTCTTTCTTGCATAGAAGCCTTTACACATTTTGTGTTATTCCTTGGTTACTGACTCATCCTGTGAAAATTAACATTACTTTTAAATTAATTATATTTCTATGACAATTAGAGGTACAGCACTTGAGCTTTTTATAAGTATTAGATATCTTTTTCCAACTACGCAATATATAGGTCCATAGTAGGCAGGGCAGTTTGAACACCACATACTACGTGTGAGAGCAGTAGGAAGCAATACTGAATACTTTTAAAGTGACTGTACTGTTGCAAATAACACAGAGCACTGTTCCTTCAGTAATTAAAAACTGAGGAGTTTGTTTGGGATTTTTTTTTCCTGTTCTTCCTGTACCACCAGCAGAGATCAGCAATGAGTCTGGTCCATCATTTTCTACTATTATACCCCCACCTTTTCCCTTTAAAGTCTCTCCTGAGATTCTGAACCAATTTTCAACAAGTTCTGCTTCTCTGCAGAGTGACACATGCACACAAAACTTATGAGCAAAAGTGACTTCACAAGTTACAAAAAAACAATTAGGCCAACTGTTGTTGTACTCCTCATCTGAAAATTCTGAAGTTTTACATTTAAGGTACAAAGGATTTTAATATTTACACAACCTCCTAAAATAAGGAACAATTATATAGGGTAGGAGGCCGATAAAAGGAGGCAGCAAAACAGACAATACCATATGGTATATTCCTACAGCCCTGCAAATTATATTTGGAATAAATCAATATTGTATATTGATGCCAAAAAGTCCTGTCTCCATCAGCCATGTGGAGTGGAAATACTTCACTCTCAAACTCTACCTGGTTGAAAAATTCAGAGCGGAGGTAGCTTCACACTCGATTGCTGGCTGTTATACACATTTTACAGCAACATTAAACCTCATCAGTCAAAACATCTGCCTATGTCATATTTCATACATGCTTATGATATTACTGCTTTCAATTAATTTTTCTCATGTACTCAGACTACAGGCCTATTTCGGATTTTCACTAACACATTTCAGCAAATACTTTGAATTCTTTCCTTGACTCTACCTATACTCTGCACACGTCCAAAAATCACTAAGGAGCAGTTAACAGATTATTTTGCTCCTTGCCACAACTAAAAAGCCTTCATTGGTGTCAAATGAAACTTTCATGGATTCATCTAAAAAATGCAACTAAAAAATTACTTGATTCTACTAGTGAGAGTTTGTAGCACCTACTGATTTACTATCATAGCACCTTCTGAAAGCAGCAAGAAGACACTCTCAAAAGCTAGTAAATATGAGGCTTTATAATTAATCAGAGCATATCATAACCTTGGAAAATATGCCTAATTCTTAGTCTCTAACCATACTTCAAGAGCAAATAAGCTAATAATAAGTTCTCATATAAAAAAATCCCCACATGGCATTTTTTCCATTCATTTCCTTTGCAATTGCATCAGTCTCATCTGTCAAAGCAAGCCACAATAGCTATACAAGCAAAGTCATATAAGCAATGGCTGTTATATAAAAATTAAATCTAACACCAATCTTTTATTATCCCCTTCAGAAAAGTTTACAAAGTATTACTTTCTAATTAAAAAAAAAAACAAACAAAAAAGCACACCATAAACCCAAAACAAAGTCTCCCACATGACAATTACAGTTAGATGTATAACACACCATCTGCCCTTTTCAAAATAGAAAAGCATCAGTTGTTTCATTATTTGTCACCTATGGGATAAAAACCTAGCAGTTATTCCTACACATGTGATAAAAATTTACATCATTTAAGTGACTTGGAAAAAAAAAATAAACTTTCATGGTTAAGTCTTCCAGTTGCTTATGTTCCTATGTATTCTTTCCAGCACTGTTTAAAATGTTTAGATCAGAACACCAAACTCAATTACAGTGTTTCTGGTCCAAAAGTCACATCCTGCCTCAAAACATTGAAAGGTAGTACACAAATGTCCAGGTACCCACATGCTGATACTAAATTTCATTTTTTGTTCAAAAAATGGCAACATTCTTGATTAACTGCTTTATCTTTCATGAGGAATTTGTTGTCCTCGCTGTAACCATTCTGGCTCTTGACAAAATGATAATTTTGCAGCCCTTATATTACACAGTAAAATGTAGAAGTTGACTTTTTCCATCAGACAAAATTCTTTCTTCATGAAGCTTCACTGTCTTGTACACCTTTTAAGAATATATTGCAGATAACCATTGAAGTAGTTCGCACATGACCAAAGACAAAAGTGGTTAAGTAACAACTGAATTTTCATTTCATTGTTAGACAGCATGCTTAAGTTTTCTACATCTACAGATACAAGCACAGAAAGCAGCTTTACTGGCATAACCAATAAATAACATAGGAAAAAGAAACAAATGAAGGACAAGCACTACATACTCCCCCAATTAATCTTAAATGAAATGTTATTGGTATTCAGCAAAGTTGTAAATTCACGAAGACAGTAAATTGGAAGGCAAGGTAAGATAGTTATATTCTATAGTACTCAGCATAAGTTCATTAAATTCAAGTTCAAACAAATTAAACTAATTGGAAAAAATTCAACTACATCCCTATCTACAAACCAAAAGAAGAGATTCTTATTTTTCTAACAGGAATTTCCAATTTTGAGAAGTGATAGAAGGAAGAGATTTTTTTTAATTGAATTTTACATTTGGCTAAAAGTTCTGTATTGTCTTGTTCATACACTTTTTGCTGAAAAAGCAAATTCGATCAGGTGAAATGCATCTCCAAGGAAGATGATGGAATATAGTGTTTTTAATGGACTCACTGCATATCATAACATTACTTGATACCAAGATCATGGTACATTTTTTCTCATCTCAGTGTTCTAACAATAGAAAATGCCTATAACCCTCCATAAAACTACTATGTTAATTTAAAGTCCAGTAGAAATCCAAGTGTACACTAATAAAAGTATGATCTAATGTTTTCAAAGCAGGTAGAATAATGCTCAAACGGTTAGTTTCTAACCTAAGGTCAACTAAGGAAGTTCTGCTTCAAAAGCAATGATTAAATGGTTAAATTATTCAATACTAAATGGTTTGCTTTCTTTTCAGATACAAATAGTTGTTGCACAGCACAGACTGACTATTGAACTATGTTTAATACCCTTGCAAGAAGCAATGGAAAGGAGAAAGTTGGCAGATTGGGAAACACTTCATAGATCTGCAGATAGCAAAGGGGCCTTAAGCATCATCATAAACCCATACTCTGGCAGCTGGGAGTGGTGAGATCAGAGCTACCAGAGGGAAAGTGTCCAGTTACATGCTTCAGCAAGGACTGGCCCATTCTCATGCCAGAGCATCCAACATAGCTGACCAGACAGTCTTCCCACAGACTTTTACAGGTTCCCTGCCCTTTTATCTAACCAGCTTCTTAGACACAGACTTGGCAAGGACAGTAGATAGCTGAAAGTGCAGCGCTGCCATCTGAAGCATTATACACATCAAACCACTGGATTCTCTTTCTTGTAGATTCACAAGTGAGATGCAATCCACTTGGATTGCCAGCTCCAGAAAACTAAGTGGATCTTACCATCTGGTTGGTGGTGGTCCTGGCTATAAAATTGCAGGTTGATCTTGGGAGCTACATAGGGGTTGTCAGTGTGGTCATTACATAAAACCAATGCCATACCGTTGGTGAGGTTTTTCTCCCTAACAGCTTAAGCTTTGTCTGGTACCAGGCAGCTACACAAGAGACCTCTGAATCTTGTTCAACAGCTTCTATTTCCTTCTAATACAAATTTCCTCCATGTGTCTGCTCTCAAAACCGTCTCCTCACCATCATGGTTGAACATGCTGCTAAGAGGTTCACAACTGGCACTTGTTAGTGTCTTTTCAGGCTGTTGGGAAGCTGCATAAGTTCAATAGTTGCATGTTCTTCTCACTGAAGTGAATGGTCACTTTCTGAATTCCACATCAGTGCGTTAGCTAAGCCTGAAAAAGAAATCCTGTATTTCTTTCCATATAAAGGTGCTGTTCTGTGTTTTGCTAATGCTTCTCAAGCACCTAAAAAAAACCTGGTAAGCGTGATGACTTCTGCATAAATGCTAATGTTTCTAAAATCTGATTGAAAACCCAAAATGGTAACACAGATACAGTCTTGTCAATCACACAGCTGGGGGCACTTAAGATATCAAGAATAGAATAAAATTCTGTTTTTAGTATTAGCAGTTCTTCAAACAAGGTATTAGTTTAAATGTAGGCTGCATAAGTTGGCAGAGATGAAGTGATATTTATTAATAATTTATAATTTTGTTCATATAACATTGCCTATTAATTTTTTATTCTCAGTTCTGAAAAAACTAAGTCCTTATCCTATAGCACCAAATGATGTAACAGAGTTCAAAGCCTCTCCTATTTTCCATCTTTCTTTAAAATATTTGTTACACCCAGTGTTACAAAACATTGAAGATTATTTTTTATATAATGCAAACTAAGAACTTGGAACAAACAATTAGAAAATTCAAACACTCAAGATTCAATAATTATGTCTGACCTACTGCAAGAAACGGAGGAAGACTGTTTATACCAATGCACCATCCTGGAATAGGTCAATAGGACCAGTGCTTCCCTGTGTTCAGATACTCATGCTTTATGCAAATTCAAGAAGCACACAGGGAATATGGATTTCTGCTGATTTCAATATAGCAAGCCTACAATGTAATAGGCAAACTTTCAAAAACCTATTTTGCTCTTACATAATAGTTCCCAGAAGTGTTTTCCTCAGACTTCCTAACTTTTCATTTGTCCCATCCCAAAACAATTGTCTATAGACAGAAATCCAGCAGTGTTAGGAGAAGCAGGATGTCCAGATCATGTTACATAATTTTCACTCCAACCTCTACATAAATCTTTTCAAACAACACAAGGAAGATTTTTTTTAAACAACTGATCATTTTTACTTCTGATGTAAGTCTATCAGAAGGATCAGGAATTTCAAATAATGCAAAAATATTAAATTTTAACCCAAGGCCTCCATGCTAACTAATAAATTCACAGTAAATAGCCTTTGAATACTTTTTCAGTGAGAACATTCAGAAGAATTGAAATATTACTAAGTTTAAGAGCTCAAAGCAACTGGAAAAAAAAAAGTGAATCCAATTAGTTTCTAAGTTTAAAGACAATGCATTTGAAATCTTAATCCTGATCCAACTCAACCTCTATCATCCTGTGGGATTTCTCAGGGAGACTGGCAGGGAGAAAAACATTTAATTATACAGCGCAGAAGGGGGAGGAGGGGGTGTCTCAGCATACTTTTCTAAGATACCAAAATACATGTTATAATGTATTATATGTACTTATATAAACGATTATATAATTATATGCTATAACACCCCTTTATCTTGTTTGTTTAAAGCCTGCTACATGATCCACATGGAGGGGTAGAGCTAGACATTGATCTACACAGTTGTTGATTTGATTCTTCTACTTTCTACCCTTTCAAAAAATGTCTGATACGAAGTAATCAGGCTGTCTGTAAGAGATGCAAGACTTCAGGTCATCCATTAACTGCAACTTTTACCTCTATTTTGTGAGAGGAAGCTTATCAGAGCAACTGAGTTCTTTCAGGCTACATCTCTACACTAAATCCAGTGAGTTAAGCCAAGGTGTTTCACTAATCAGTTTCAATAAACAGAAAGGGAAAAAGAACAAACATGTCTGTTCAGCATTATGATAGAACATTAAGACTATTAATAATGTAAAAATCCTGTCAAAGCAATCCCTTAGGGTTTCATATAGTTCTTTTCATACAAACCTATGCATTTGGGAATTTTGCCAACTCATAACCACAGATTTTCTCCCCCCTAGAAGTACTTCAAGATTGAAATAGCAGCTCTTCAAATGTATTATTAATGAGGTGAACTCCATGTACCAAGACAGTGATGTGACATTTAGAGAAAACTTTTGTCTAATGTCAAGCCTTGGAATGGTTAATATCTAAAGTCTACAAGTCTCAGAACCAATCTTACAGCAGCTTTTATCATCTCCAGGTTTTGTGTTCATTCGTTGTTACCTCCTCTCAAAAGCAGAGTTTGCAGCCCAATGGAAGTTTTTTTTGTTTATTCAGAACAGCATCAAGCCAATTCTCTCCACAGGGGGAAAAAAGCCAACCAAACAAAACAAACATCCCCCTCAAGTAAACAAGTCTATTTCCTTTCATTCACCATGAAGACTACTGCATTCTTTCCAAACATTACAAGTGCAGCTTGGGCTGACAGCTCATAGATAACCTAAATCTTGGAAATACCCCAGTATAATGTGATAGTTTCACATAACTCAGCTGGAAAAAAAATTGAGTCTTTCATTCTGAAACTGCTTTTGAGGAAACCATGATAGTTTTGATATTTTTGAGATAAGAGAAGTAAGAAACTTGTCAAAACAACAAATGGGTGGAGACTTTTTTGAAGAGTCATCATTTGTTGACAGTTTCCTAATCAACTCCACAATTAACCAGGGTAACTAAAAATTTCATTTTTCTTCTTTCATGAACATATTTCAAATGGCAACATAAACTAACAAATGAAGGTGGCTACATATGGGACACAGGTTTTAGATTTACATCACTGTTTCATTTCAAAGGCTGTTTTGTTAGTTTTTAATGCCTTTTTTTTATGAGAACTGTTGCAGAGAAAGTTTGCTGTTAAATTTATGTTCTGCAGGATCAATTCTACAAAATAATAAAAGAAGTTATAACCTGGGAAGCAGAAGAGTGCAATTTGCAAATCCTGGATATAAGTTTAAACAAATCTGTGTATGCGGACATATTTAATTAGCAGACAAATTTCTGAGTCCGTATCAAAGGTTTCTAGTATTTCTTTCAAATGCAGATGTCTAATTAGATTACTGTGCTCATTCACTAAAGTAATATTAGGCAGGAGTAGAAGCTTCAGTTTTTGGTAGCCTACAGTCTGGTTTACAGTGTCATGCAGAAGAGGTTTCCATGTAATCTCAGCTCAGAATACTAACCCAGCATAAACTTTACAATGCACATCAAGTTTCAGAGAAATGAAGGTGTCATTTGGTTTTCTAATTGTGATTAAGCTACCTGGTTCCTACAGGAACATATTCACTTATTGGCAGATTAATTTCTCTTTCTTCTCTTCTTCCTTCAAGTTCAACATGCACTCTGATCGCCCTCATTATAACACCAATGGGCTTGCCACAGAGGAAGTGCACCTGGGGTGTTGATAGGCAAAAACCTAAGTGCACCCTCATCATACACAAAAACTACCTTAAATTTACTGAGCTACCTGTTAATCTAAGCTTGTGCTTCTCATAAAACTGAGGCAAGAAAATGGTGATTCAGGAGAGGACAGCTATAACCACAAGCCCAGGAGAAGCACAGGAAACTTTCATTGCTTGTCATTCCCATCACACCCTTAGTCACTTCCTCTCCCAACAATCAATGACCTGACATTTAGCCCATTCTCAGAGTGCACTGGTATACTGACACACTCATCGTGGCCCATCTGCTCTCTCCTGAAAAAGTATGTCTTCTGTCCTTTCTCTTTAAGCCCTTAACTATAGCTATCATTTTGTCTCAGCTAATCTACAGCAGCAATCATAATGCTCTTCAATATCCACCTTAGACTAGTGATCATGTTCTCAGCAATTACAGATAAAAGCCTGTACATTTTTTTCCTTAATAAAAAAGAAACAAGGTTTACATGAAAATCAAATTATTTACTCTTTAGTAGATATCGGCAGTAGTAAAAAAAGTTAACTAATTTTTCTATTATTCTATATATTTTTAAGATTTTTCATATCAATTTAAAATTCTGTCTTGAAAAGTTAACCATGCAATTAAGTTAGGTCTCCTTTCAGTTTAAATGTACAGATACTTTTCCTCTTTCCTTTAAGAATTTTACATACATCAGCTGGAAGAGATCTAAATCTCTCTACTACCACATTTGCTTGTTCTTCATGATTTGAACTTTCAGTGCTGTTTCAGTGATCAAAAAAGTGTTTGCAATTCCTCAAAAATGCAAAGTGTAAGCAAGGCATTTTGCTACCCATGTTACTCCAGTACTTCTAAGCAATAACTCATGCAGAAGACCTTAGTTAACACACCAACTTATTTCAGAATCTATCACTTCATAGAATTTTAATTTCTGTGCCAAGCTCTTGCCTTTAACTGTATGTTTGATTTGAAAACAAAACCAAGGTAGCTAGTGCTCTTTTAGTTAAAATCCATATGGAATAACTTGGCTTTCAGTTCTAATTTGTTAAATGACCCCCTCAAAAACGTATACAGTATTTCAACCCTTTACTCTTCAGCCTAGTATGATTATTCAACTAGCTCAGGACAAACACTCACTATGTCCACGTCAGAAAGGTATACTGCAAACAGAACAGCATCTCCTTCCTATTTATACACTTATGTGAGTCCCATGTGGAATGAAAATCAACTTGTGAAACCCAAGTTTCAGGACAACATACTTATTTTTGTCTTCTATTCTTTAACACTGTTTTCTGCCAAGATTTGGCAGCTAGCATAAAACCTGTTTAGATTGTGCAGATGAAAGGACCTATTCTGTCCTTTTGTATCTCTGTATTGTGACCCCATAAATATATGTGAGCATAAATTATATGATTCATTTCAAGGAACAGGTGTGACCCTGTAGCCTTCTGTCTTCAGGGACCACAGTGGACACAACAAGCACAGAAGCTTGACAAAGTTCAAGATTTACTTGGTAGTTCCTTGAAGTTTTAAAATAAGACTTTGAATAGCTAACAGATGCAAGTCTACTTTCTAAAAGCATACAAAGATTCACAATTGACTATATTCCTGCAATCCAGGAGAGATTAGTGTAAATTACTACTTCCTATAAACCTCAGCCTAAAGTTCTGAAAATCATCTAGGACCTTGGTGTTATTTTGTGGATATCTTACTTAAAACACCAAAATATATTTCCTGAAGAGTCTTGTCTTCATTGTAATCAGAATGTAATTTTTTCTGTTTGTCTACAACACTTGGTACCAAAGAGACCGGGTTTTAAAAAGTAGACCTATAATACTAACTATGCAAATGCAAAGAAATATCTATATTAACTTAACACTGAGGTTGTCTTTTAAAAAGTTCTAGTTGGGCCACTCATAAGTGGCAGAGGAAAGAGAATCAAAAAGAAAATCCAGAAGTCAGTCACTTAAGTGTATTTGGAGCAGCAGTCTAGAATAGAAGACACCCTTTAAAAGNGCTGGGAGCCAACCCAAACCTCCACAACAGTTCAAATCATTTTTACAACAAACATTATGTGTGAAAGAGGATGTGTACAAATGTCCAAAATGCATACGAATCCCATGGTTTTGATGGTCCAAAATAGTCGGTTTTCCTTTCCAGAATGCTCTCGAAGAAATCCATACATGTCTTTCTAGCAAGATTCTGAATAGCCTTGCTGTGTCTGAAATACCCATATTTTCTGAAAGTAAGGTATGCATATCAACAAGTACACCTAAACCAGTCTATTTTTTCATGGAAAAAAAAATATTTACTAGTGCTGTCTCCCTTCTTGGTCTTATTTTGGGCAAATGTAAACTTCAATTTCTGCCTACAGAGAACAGAAAATTTTAGGTATTAATGTTTATAACACTTTACATGTTTAATAAATGTCAGTTATAATATTCACACTCAATACAAGTGATAAAAGATATTTCATTGAATCCACATGAGCTTTATCTGCATTAAGTCTGAGGTACTGTGCCCTTTTACTGGGGCTCCTGTAAAAGCAAGGGGCACATACTCCCAGTACTGAAATAATTATGTATCCAAGTTGCCAAACAACTCTCAATACCTCTTTCTAGTGAGCTCCAGATGTGAACGTGTTTTCACCCTGAGAGAAACAGAAGTTTTAAATCTAGGATTAGCATCTACCACACAATGATAGTACACATTCACAACTGTGGATACATAAATGTAACACATAAAATATGTTGGCTTATTTTTTAAAGCTTCAATAGTCATAAATGAAAGAAATTTCTCCTGAGACTGAGGGATTGTGTATAAATAGTGGCTGCAGTCCCACCATGTGTCTTGCATTTCTTCCATAGTAGTAAGGGTGCATTTTAAGAAATAGCTTAACAGCTGTTGCAGTCTCCCTATCTGGTTTCAAGATACTTTGCTCCATTTCTGTCATTAAAGCACCTATTTGTCTACTGAAAGCAACTTCCTTAATATACAACATGCACAAGATACCAGCGACTTCATTGCATGCATGTGCTGTCACTTAAAAATGTGTATAATGGTAGTTCATTGTAACTTCTTCCACTAGAGCCTACATTCATTGTAATGACAGCCATGGATTAACATCCATGTGAAGCCTACATGCTTGTATCCTATCTGTTGGCTGTACATGAAAAGATGCAGCTGTTAGCAACACGGAAAACATCTGATCATAAAATGTCAAAGAGTCTCTTTACAAATGCATTATTGATTCATAGAAAGAAGGACAAGTCTTTCAAGACTTTTTTGAAATGATTAGTAATTAAAATTTTTTCTTAGAAGTAATTTGCAAAATTTTGTTGACAAGTCAGAACTCTGCCATGTCGATTAGAGACCCCCAAATGTTGCCTGCTTTTAGAGACTATTTTTATGAAAGAGCCCCCCATATCTCAAGGCAGAGGTTTACAATTTCTTAAGTTATGCTTAGTCTCATGGATCACTTCCAGAAAGAATGGTAGGAAAGCAGAAGACAACTTTGAAATCAACGCTGCTTTGAGGAGGGCTCTGGACTAGAAGACTTCTAGAGATCCTCAGGTCACTATTTAATTTTGCATTTTTAACTTCATATATATTAGATCACCTTTTCATCTATGAGTAAAGGGTAGTCCCATTCTAGAAGACTCAAGTTTTTTTCTCTAGCTGTAGATTTATACCAAAATTTAAACATCCTCTTATTTACCCAGTAAGCTTGTTAGCCCTTTGTGAGGCTGCAGAAATGTTCTCTAGGTTTGCCTCTTTACTAAATGAAGGTCTGTGTCCTTACTGTTATCCTCTTATTCTGTGGCCTATACGACCTCAAAAAAGGCCAAAACCTATTTTGCAGGACACAGCCTGTGACATAACCTGTCAGTCCTTTCTGCTACATCCCTGCAGAAAGGACTCCTTACTGGACAGTTACAAATATGCTCACTGTGCAACAGATCCCCTAAACACAGGACAAAGTCATTTACACCTTTTTGAACAGACAGCTAAGACTTCACACCATAATTTATTGAAATGGTTCAATAGCCCACAGACAACTTTACTATCATAAGGAAAGGAAATGAGAGGCAAGAATAGGAAAGTCAGCTCAGTAAAAATGGATAGTGTGGGCAGCTACAGCAGGCTCCAAATAATCAGGTTGCTTGAAGACTGCGTACCTGCCATCTCCTGGAGGAAAACATGCACTTCAGAAACACCACCCTACTCTTAGTAGGGCATCTCATCATAAAGGCCATGCGGTACAGATAACACTCCCTTATCTAACTGGAGTATGGGATATATTAATCAGGGATATTTTTATTAAAAGCTGAAGAAAATCATGCCTGTCCCAGGGCCAGTGGTAAGACTCAGTCATATTTAATATTCCTGCAGGTGACAACCTACAGACCTGACATATAACAGAAGTGATGGAAGCAGTGAGAAGCAATGAGAGGAAAGTTATTCTCTGGTCACTATCATTAAATAGTGGAAAACTGGCTGGACATACCAGACTGAGCACTGCACAGGCAACGTAGGCATTTATGGTCAGGATAAAACAGCACGAATCCTGGCAAGAGGTCTTCCCCATTTCCTGTCCCACTCACTCCTGTTCATCCTCCGCTACTTCCCCTGCACTTCTGCAACTAACTCTGACAGTAAAATAAATCATACTGGGAAAGTAATCCATGTTAAACTAAGCACACCTAACAAACATGGATATGTACATTCAAAAATGACCTTATTTCTCCATTTGTCATGGAAATCCAAGAAAAAAAAGAGCAATAAGCTGAGGACTAGTGACTGGCAGGAAAGGAGAAAGAAGGCAAACTCTTCTTGCCAATTTAATTTTCAGCTGAATTTTTCTTCCACTTGTAAAGAGAATAGGATTAAAATTACTGACCATGATTAAGGACATATTAGGTTGTAAATCCCTAGATACTACTGAATTTAAACAAATAAGTTAATTATGGGCCAATGGATAGGGGAAATGCCAGAAACCAAGAATAAAAGTGAAAACATTTGGAGCCTAATGATATTGCTTCTTTCATTGTTCATTTAATTCAGCTGTCCGCATCTCAAGAGAAAACCTGCATATCTTAATGGTAAAAGAACACACTGCAGTATTTACCACACATTTAGAATTATTCTTGCACTTGGTAGCCTGGGAGGTAGTTGTCTGAAACACCAAGATCCTTCCCCCTTTCCTCTCCCTGTACATTTCTTTGCTCTTATGAGACCACATCTGCAGTACTACATCCACTTCTGGGGTCCTCAGTACAAGACAGACATGGACCTGCTATGGAGTGGGTCCACAGGAGGGTCACAAAAATTAGAGGGCTCAAACATCTCCTTTATGAAGGCAAAGTTGGGTTTGTTCAGTCTAGAGAACAGACAGCTCCAGGTAGACCTTTTTTCAGCCTCTTGATATCATAGAATCACAGAATACTCTGAGTTGGAAGGGACTCACTAGGACCAACTTCAACTCCCATCCCTGCACAAGATCATCCCCAAGAGTCACACCATGTGCCTGAGAGCATCATCCCAACACTTTGTCAACTTTATCAGGCTTATAAGAATGATAGAGCTTTTTTTTGCCAAGGGTCATAGTAACAGGACAAGGGGCAAGAATTTTAAAGAGAGAAAAGGTAGGTTTAGTTTGGACATAAGAAGTTGCTCGTGATGAGTGGTGAGTCACTGGAAGAAGTTATTCAGAGAAGTTGTGGATGCCCCATCATTGGAAATGTTCAAGGACAAGTTGGATGGAGCTTTGATCAACATGATCTAGTGAAAGATATCTTTGCCCATGGCAGAAGAGTGAACTAGACAATATTTAAAGGTGCCTTCAAGGCCAAACCCTTCTACGATTCCAATATACTTCCCAAATTCAAAAGTAGAGTTTTAATTGCGCTTATGGGGTAAGTAGGTAAATGTGTACAATTTCCTCTTATGTTGTGTGTTCCAGTAAATGTTACCAGAAAACTGTTATCTACCAGTACTTCACTTGATCTTACCATTCTCATGACACATAGAAGAATTCAGATTGTTTCAGAACAGAAATCAGTATTACGCAGTATAACTGCTTGATTCTAATTGCCATCCTAATTACTCAGTGTGATTCTTTCAGAGTAATCAGAAAGTGTTTAACTTAAAACAAAAGGCCTAGTTTCAAATGAAAACTTGTATTAACTTAACCACAGGTCATGGCAACTCTGAAATCATCCTAAGAACTTGTTTGACCACCAACTATTTGGTCCTAAAAATTTCCTATCATGAAATTGCTCAGACAGTAACCAAGACCAGAGGTGAATACAGGAATATTAATTACATCCTGTTCCATAGCTAACTTGAACAGCAATGCATAAACAACTGCATTTCCAAACCCTTCATCATTAAACAAAGGTTTAGGGAATGCAAAAGCATTAGAAACCCACTTCTGAAGATCTGGCTTATGACAGGCATCACTGCTTTATTTTAATCTAGCAATTTTGACAAGTGCTACCTAATCCCAGCAAGCAGAAGAGCCACACAAGCCCTTCAGTAACAGCTCCTTCACACATACTGTTTTTATTTCTCACATTGCCTTGAATGTTTTAATTAAAAGATTTATCATATTTAAATCAAATATAATAATTATGAAATATAATGGCTTACACATTCATGAGACAAGTGCAGTTTTACAACACTAAACAATACTAAATTAAGAAGCCAGTAAATTACAGTAACATTCAGCCAAGTCAAATGACCCAACTGTGCCTGATTAGTCAAGGAGCTATGTTAAGAACAAAAGAAGAATGGTATCTGAATGTTAGACTTAAATTAGCAAGTTGCTGCTTTCTCTTGCATAGCAACAAAACACGACAGCATTACAAGGCAAATACCAGTCTGTGCATTATTAGCTCACAAGAATATTCCAGTCAAACCCCTAATGCATGGGGTAATTCTGCATTTTAGAAGACACATAGGAACATACATGGCTGGAAAGCTAGAATAACCTCTAAGTCACTATAACTGTTTAGAGCAAAACAGAGTTCACAATCTCCATGTTTGATATTTTTCTTACCCATCAGAAAACCTTTTTCAGACACAACAGTTTCCATTTTCTTGCTGAGTAAATTCTGAGAGTGAACCACAGTACAGCTTTTCTATGCCATAAATCAATTATACTGGCTGCCATTCACACAAAAGATTTAAAACCCTGGCTTTTTATGAGCCAGTATTCTGTCCAATAGATTTATTGCCACATACCAAGTTTGACATTTTGTAAAAGGAAAAAAAGTTACTGGTTCCAATCACCTAAAGAAATATTTACAAATGATGCTTTTAAGATCTTGTTCTGATATCAGATCTCTTGACATAATTCAGTTTTTCACCATTTATAATAGATCTTATCAGGTACACATGCTACTGCCACAAAGACATGGGGGGAGGGGGAGAAGCAGTAATTTAACTGTCAGATTAAGAAAGATTCAGCATTGTCTGAAAGGAAAAGTCTCCATGAGTAAAGAAAGCTTGACATCAGTATCTGAATTTGTGGTGCAGGACTGTTGCATACAGGCTATGCCAAACAAATTGGCTGCAATGACTCATTCAAATTAGAGCAATCTGAACACTGCTCTGCTTCACACTCATTAGTCAAGACCAGATTAACAAGAATTTAGTATTTGAAGAATTTCCTCATTGCTATCTGACAGCCAGCATAAAGAACAAAAATATTTTTATGAAGTTTCGAGCACTGTTTAGTCAACTAAATCATTTACAGATCACATGTCCTCTATAAGCCCATAGCAACTTCTGTATTGAGTCCAGTTGAGCATCACTCTAATAGCAACCATCAACAAATTTTAAAATTAATATTAGCAGTATAGCATGTGTACATACAATATATGTATAATGAAGGATGACTGGTATGTGCACCTGTCCTTCCAAGAAAATAGTTATGTAGTAGTAGCTCTAGCAAAGCTATATTCAAAACAACTGCACTTATATAGTTAAGCTCCATGAATGTACTCCATGCCATTAATTTAGATTATATCTTTAACTTTTCCTTGATTTTATGAAAATTGCCCTTTTCTGCACCTTTTTAAAGTCTTCTCTTATTTGCAAAGACAGATACAATGCGGGTTCAAACCACACAAAACATTCAAGACCATGGCACGTAGTAAGATGCTCAGAAAAGTAAATAGAAAATACACTTTTCCTTTTGATTCTACCTTTGCATTTGCCCTTTTATTGACTCTATCAACATGTTCAGGGGACCCACAACAATAGCCAAAAATTCTTCAAATTAGGAACTGATTTTATATCTTGATACTGAATTTCCAACACATCCTGTCTACCTGTCCAACTATCCAACTGATACAACTGTTCCAGTTTATGAATTACAGAAGCAGTTAATTAAGATAAATTGTATTTCAGGAAGAGACGAGACACATTCACATCAAATAACAACAACTGGCACAAGGACCAGTACAAACTTGCAAGCCAGTGTAGTATCACAATTAAAAACTTCTCATAGCTCTTGCTTGTTCATTACAAATGTCTACAGTTTCTTCCCTTACACTGGAAGCACAACTACTCCAGTGCTCTAACCATTTGCTAGGAGGGTAAGGAACAAACTATGCTGAATAGAAGAAAGTGATGCTGTTCCACAAAAACCCAGCAGCAGCAGTACGCACTAATCCTATTATCAACATCTTGACAAAAATCAAATGAACAAGAGTACAATTATTTTAATTATTTCCTTTTGCACATAAGAAATGTCAAAAGCTATTAGACCAAATCTATTTACAAAACCTTTACTGAATTCGTAAGATTTCGTATTCGCATAAAACATCAGAGGGTACAGTGACCACATACTTAGCCCTTGATAGGAGGCCTGATACAGCCTTTCAACCAGAATAACTTTTTGCTTATTAATATAATTCTGTGGGACAGCAGTTAGCTCATTTCAAACACTCTGCCAAGGCTGGGATTTTAGAAGGATGTGCTATTTGCCTGGTTATCATGGAGGCATTCAAACTGCTTTCCCTACCACTCGTCACTGGCTCACCCCAGCCTTGGGCACATCTTTCTGGAGGAACTGCACTGTTCACCCCAACCTCCCCAGCAGCAGGTCTGAAATAGTATTTACAGTGCTTTCTTGCTTTGTTTCTAAAACCTAAAAGAGGAATAAGGATTGCCTATATATAAATACTAAAATATAGAAATTTAATAACTTCAGCAGTTCACCTAGAAGGACAGAGGTTTTGAAATGGCACCTGAAAAAGCAAGACTGTCTTTTGAGTATTTAAGTGCCTCTAGTCCAAACTACTATACTCATTCTACCCACATCACATATGACCTGCCCTTTTTAACAGAGCATTGCACGGTGTGAACATGCACACTGGGGACTATCCAAATACCCTGCACAATACGTTCAATTCTGTGATGGCATTAAATTTAGGACCTCAAGTATGTGCTAAGGGTGTGTAAATAGCTAACTAAAAAAAAAATTTAAATCATGATGGGTGGCAACTATAGAAAAACATGCACTGTTAGTAACTTGCAGACAAAAAGACAACATGCTGTCGCCCAGGTATGTGTCATCCAAATTCAACTTGTTACCTCTTATATTAACTCAACTAATTTGGGGCCTATTGAATTGTGTATAAGATATACTCTTTGGGGAAAACTGACTTATCCACTGTGTACCACCACCATCAAAGTTCCTGTTAGTGATAATTTATGGGGTAAGGTTCCTATGCAATATGTATACATCATTATGTCCATTTTTATATACTAAGGTTATTCCTTAGATCTTGCTATGCTTTTGAATTATAATGTCAGAGAAAGAGCAGAATATTTTCAAATACTGAAAGCACAGGAAACAAGACTAATTTTTCCTCTTTTTTTGCAATACTAAGAACTGCTTTTAGATCTGTTTCACATGTTAACTGGACAAGAAGAAGCAGTCCCACAAACTGTGAGCAATTATCAATGCCACTGAAGTCAAGCAAAAAATTTTGCATCAGAAAAGTCTACTTCATGCCCAACTCCACTAACTGCACACTGAACCTACCAAACCATCAAACATTATTTTAACTTTGAGAATTTCTATTGTTATTTCCTAAGAAAACTCAAAAATTCTATTGCATATTGTGTGTTGCTAATACATTCTCTGGGACAGCATCACAAACAACTCAAACTGGTTCAGTCCTCGGTGATCTGTTCTCCCACCTGCTACCAAGTCCATTAACCAAACACGTTGAAAACCGCAGATACCATCCTGGATGTCAGTGCCAAATGGGTATTTCTACAGCAACCTCCATGTCTAACTGATCCAAACCTAAACCTTAGCATTTTTCCCTGCACAGTTGTCCTTGTTCTATCACTTGGCACTAGGTGGTTAAAAAGAGAAAAGCTTTGAGATGTATATAGAGGCTCCAAAACGAAGATCTAACTATAAGACCAAAGGAAAAAAAATCAGTAAGAGAAATAAATTCACTTGAATCCAAGATCAGATTTCAAGCAAAATCACTATACCTGTTTCCTTAGTATAATTGAACAAATTACGATTTAGAAAATAGAGTGATCACTTAATATTTATAAAGATCATTTAAGGAAATTACAGACATATAATTTTGCAGGTACCTTTAACAACCTGCAATTATTAACAATTGTACAGCCTGCAGCACATAAACGAGTTTTTTCTTTGAACTCATTACTGATGAGGAACATTATATCTTCAAAGTTAAAATACCTAATAATACTAGTTTTATAGCAGTTTTAACAGTATTCTTCTAGTAGACAGGGAGATGAGTAGTGCACATAAAGGGAAATTGACAAAGGAAAAAGAGTTCAGTAAGGTTTAAGAGACATTAAGTTTTGAATGTGTTATTGACAGATATGGGTAATTTTGGAATTGGCTGAATAAAAATTACATAGCTTACTTGTGAAGTAATCTTCACAGCCTAGGTAGGCAGATAGTGACCTTAATAGAGCTGAAGATACCATGTGATTTAATTTTGAGAAAAGCTACTTGGTAGCAACCTGACAAACTGAGAAATAAATGCACTTGAGTAGAATCAGAAAGCATTAAGACAATTTAAAAATAGGGAATTGTTATAGAGTGTTCTCCCAGGAAAATTTTTCTACATGGTTGCTTCTACCTGTGTGGACACTTATGATTCCATGATGATTCATGTACTAATCCTAGATATTCATTTCTTCATTTGCACTGACATTTTGTTCAGTATGAAAACATTTATAAGTGCTATCAGAATTAATGCTTGAAACACATTCAGGCCTAGTCAAGTGTCATACACAAAGCCAAAAAAATTAATAATTGAAAATTACCTTAGCACTGTTTTGTATTTAAGATTAAAATTATAGTCTAAGTTGTGATTGCTCTAAATTAAGGCAAGCAAAGTGTCTAAGACTACAGGTGAATATCATCAACATATAGCTACTGAAATTGTTGCAGCATAAGAAACAAAAGATTAATATATCAAGGTGCTACCTAGAATCAATACTCAGTGTCTTTATTGCTACATAGAAAATATTTTCCTCCAGGGAAATCCAGACTGATGATATTACACAATCTATTTCTTAGGTTTTAAGTATGAAATAATTCAAAAATACTCAAGATTCATCAGAATATTGATTGGAGCAATGCAGATAAGCTATCAAAGTTATTTTCTATCAAGCCACCAACAACTGAAATATTTCTTAAACAGCATGTCTTTTCCTGCAGGTCCAAAGCAACTGTTTTAAGCTCTTGGACATGTCTACAATATTCAGGGTAGAAAAGAATTTTCATCAGTCCCATGCAATTCCATGGATACTTAAAGTTTATTAAACCTGAAGGTTGATGCCTATCCTTTTGGTTCCTTACGTGGGACACTCATATGACTTTTGATAACTTACCTGTGTAGCTGATACTTCCTGATGCATTAGCTTATTTAATTTAAATACAGAATTTCAAGTGCACTGTTTTTCTTTATCCTAAAGCATCCTCCTTGAATTTCTTCCTGTAGCACAGAAATGCCTAAACATCCTTTGAAAGCTAATTTGTGCAGTGTTTAAAGATTTGATGGCTTTTAAAATAGGATAAATATTTTCAAGCAAGGGACACAAGTCAACATGTATAGTTTTTTTACATAAATATTTTCAAGCAAGGGGCACAAGTCAACATGTATAGTTTTTTTACACCTGCTCTAAAATACTCTCTCAAAGTAGGAGGTCTGTAACATACTAATTAAGAAGGAACTACACAATTCCAAAGGCAAGCAATAAATGGAGATGTAAAAAGTTGCGTTTAAGAGCAAAGAAGAGGAAGGGGTTTCATCTTACAGTTTCTGACCTTCATGACCTGTTCTTCATATTGCAGTTCATTTGAGTCATCTATACTCACTGAAATAAAATTATGTGTTCACTTCAAACAGTAGAAAGTTGATAAGCCAACCTGCATTGTTAGTGGCCTCTGTGACTAGTGAAGATAATCCTTTATGGTGACTACACACCTTTTGTACACAACACACATAAGACAAAGTTCAGTTCAAACCTTGCAGATCAGTGTGTGTTATGCAACACATGATTAAGCAGTTTATTCAGCCTGAAGAAGCCCTATGTCTGCAAAGGTTCCCTGCAGATCTCAAAGCAACAGAACTTCTGTTGGTGTCTTCAGAAAAAATCACATACCTGAAAAAACACAGTGGATCTGCTTGAGGCTTCATGCATTAAGATCTGTTGTTCTTCCAAGCCTTCCATTTTTATACTTGTAACTCAGCTTCAGAACAGTGTTTAAGAAAAATAAAAGCAAACAGAAAATAGACTTTCTCAGAATGTATAATAAAGCTTCTAGAGGAAAAATGAGATCGCAAACTCCTTCAAAGAGGTTCCCTCCAAGGAAAAATTGAATTGGACTGAAGGTTCCCTGAAGGTCTTGATTCAAAATCCTGCTTTAAAGAAAAAATGAAAGTTTTCTTAGAGGGGCCAAAGGACAACAAAATATAAGGGCACAAGTACACATTTCTCTACAGTGAGATCTCAGGAAACTGTCACAACTATTTTTTAAATTAATTTGATTTCCTGAAACATATGTTCCACAATCAGCATGTTAAACCAATGCATCCTGCACTTCTAAATTATTCACACAGCTAAAATTTTGCAATAAACCTTTGAGATACATATACAAACCAGCTAAATTATTTTCCCTTTAGAATTTCAAAATATTGGATATATATGTAACTCTTATTATACAGCTAAACACTATCTCATTGCAGTTACCAGCAAGCATTTTGGCAGCATCTTGGCACAGATATGGTGCACATGGTACAGCTTGCCTAGATACACCACAAACCACAGAGTATAGCCACAGTCATGGAAGCATCTGGATCAAGCATAAAACCAGAAGGCAAGCCACATAACTACACACCTGTGCAATGATGAGCCACAGCACACACATTATTGATAGCACACAACAAGCTTACTCCCCTCTCAGCCATTTATTTTTCTGGGTTTGTGTGCCTCACTAGCATGCAAGTACGAGGATATACTGAAATTAGTCACTGACTACATGTTTGATTTTCCCCTTTTCTGAGGGAATCCATTAGCTGTCCAATACAAAGACACTTGCTGTCTCCGGTTGTTGTGAAAATCCTGCTACTTATACCTGCCAGCACCTAGCAACATGGATTAGGCAGTAGCAAAAGGATGAAAGAACTCTTTAAAGTCCATTAAAAGGATAACACCTCATTGTGTCTTTTCCCAACAGCAGATTTTTCCTGCAGGTCTCTATCCAGTGAAAAGTATCTTGGTAAGTGCCCCTTTCTTCATGTGAGAATGAGAACTGCATTTCAAATTTGTTACAACACAGTTCAGGTGAGATGAGAGGAAGTTGAAGATAGACATATTTTCATACCTGCTTTGAGGGGATATTGGAGATTAACCTTTCCAGCAAGGCTAACAAAGACATACATGGCAGGCCAAAGAAAGAGAACAACAGGGGGAGGCTACCCTTGCATACTAAGCAAGCCTCCAGTCCAGGGAGACCAAATAGTCCAAGACCCACTTTGTACCAAAAGAGATTTTTTTTTTAAATTATTTTTACTTTTTTTAGTATTTACTCTGTTCTTGCCAGCTCATTGGGTGCACCTGGCACTTTCTCAGGCATGGAAAGGGGGTCACCAGCCCCCAGGGATTTCTCTGTGAAGGTTTTCATGTTTGTCCTGGAAACCTTGGAGCTATCTTTCCAGGTATATGGATGGGGTAACCCCCTTGTTCTCTGTTCCTTCTGCCTGCTAGGGCTGGTCCCTGCCAGCTACCAGAGGAGCAAAGGCATCCCACAGCTTGTAAGATCCAGTGAAGGGGAGGATTAGGGTCAAGCTGGGCTCATGCTCACCACCCATTATCCCTGTGTAGGAAGTAGGAAGCGGGTAGAGCAGGGCTGGCTACCTCTGCTGTCAGAGCCTGTGGCTGACACAGGCAGGATAAAGCACCAAAGTGGACATGCAAGCCCTCTTTTCTGACCTTCAGTCCTTGTAGTAAAAAGCTCCTAAAATGGGAGAGGGATGGGGATGCTTCAAGGTAATGTAGCCAATAAACTAAAAGTATCACTGAGAAACAAGGCTTTAAGGACTACCATCTGATTGCAGGCTGGCCTTCTACCTGCGGTTTTTAGTGACCTTTCAATTTATTCACAGTCTTGCAGATGGTAATTAAGAGTTTACTAGGAGCTTTATCAGAATGCTACATGTGTAGATACTGATGCATGCAAAGTGCACCAATACCTACAGAAGCTCATGAAGTGTTTTTGTATCAGCAACTGCGTTGCAGGGCAGATTGGCACTCCGCTGCAATTTAACTGCTTTCCATTATATTAAGTGCACAGTATAGTAAAACCTCATCCCGTGGTTCCAACTGAAAATAACTGCTTTTCACACCTCATCTGTGGACTGCTTTTTGCTTGGTCCCACACTTGTCCCTCTCCCATTCCTTCTGTCTCTTTAAAATGTGTTTAGCTCTCCATGTCTGTGGAGGTAGAGTGACAAAACATAGGCTGAATTTTATGTAAGTTTTCTGAAAGCTTTCAGGTCACAAACTATGAATGTTTTTTAAGCAGTTTAATCTACCCACTGTAATAAGAGCTATCAGATGCTAGCAGTCGGACAGTTTGCACAACTAATTACATATTATATCACCTGTAAGTAATGATGTAAGAAGACTTTGAAGAGCAAGGAAGTTTGAAACATTTTTTGGTAACTTCCTTTGACAGCTGGTATCTGTAGTGTGGTGGTTTTTTAATTTATGGGTTTCAGAATCTCACTAACTAAATCCAGACAGGAAATTATCTCAGTTCAAAGGTTACATTTTGTTAGATAGGTACAGTCTATCTAATTATATGCAATAATTAAACAGATTCTCATAAGGATTAATTTGAAAACTATTGTTGAAGATGTACCTGATTTATTTCTTTCTGCAATTAAATTGCTGTTTTTCTCCCCTGAATGTTCACTGAGATTTTAAGTTATCTAATCTTTCAGTCCTCAACCATGTTGTCAAGTAAAACAGATTATCCAAGTAAAATTAAATCCTTACTATCTTAGCAAAATTAAGCCTTTAAAGTGTCTGTAAGCAGAATTCTTTGGAAATAAAACAGCTAAATGAACTAAGCTAAGTGGTGCAGTCAATACACTGAAGGGAAACTACCATCCAGAAGGACCTTGACAGGCTTGAGAGGTGGGGCCCATGCAGACCTCATGAAATTCAACAAGGCCAAGTGCAAGGTCTTGCACCTGGGTCAGGGCAGCCCCAGGCACAAGTACAGGCCAGGCTGTGGGGGTGTTTGTGAATGAAAAGCTCAACATAAGCCAGCAATGTGCACTTGCAGCCCAGATGGCCAAGTCCATCCTGGGCTGCATCAAAAGCAGAGTGGGCAGTAAGACAAGAGAGGTGATTCTCCCTCTCTACTCTGCTCTTATGAAACCTCACCTGGAGTACTGCACCTAGCTTTGTGGTCTCCAGCACAAGAAAGATGTGGACCTGTTAGGATGAGTCCATGGAGATGATCAGAGGGCTGGAACACCTCTTCTATGAATTTAGGCTGAGAGAATTGGGGCTGTTCAGCCCAGAGAAGAGAAGACTCTGAGGAGACCTTATAGCACCTTCCAGTACCTAAAGGGATATGCAAGAGAGCTGGAAAGGGACTTTTTGCAAGGTAGTGATAGGGCAAGGAGGAATGGCCTTAAGCTTGAAGATGGTAGGTTTTACTAAGATATTAGGAAGAAATTCTTTACTGTGAGGGTAGTGATGCACTGCAACAAGTTGCCCAGAGATTTTGTGGACTCCCCAGCCCTGGGAGTGTTCAAGACCAGGTTAGACAGGGCTCTGAGTAACTTGATCTAGTGAATAGTCCAAAAATTTCATCTAAACCCACAAATTGAGTTGCATAAGTAACTTTTCTTATCCTTATTAATTTATACATGCATATTATGTGACACATATTGATCTGCAACAGAGGAGTAGAGGTATTACTGAGCTCAGTATTCTCCTTCCCTTGCATTAGAAATTAGTACATTAGAATAAGCCAAAATTAATAGAATACCCCAGTCATAATATTGAGTAGCCCTGAGATGTAGAAAAATGTGGCATCTGTGTCAATGAAAAAAATGCAGTAGCAATATAATGTTACTGGCAGATTTGCAATTCATATAATTTTGCTTGAACAAGGACAAGAGTAAAGCCAGTTTGTTCACCCAGTGGAAGCACAATATAATATTTGCAAATTACAGAAGCTTTATGTACCTTTTCAAATACAGCAGATCCATCAGATCTATCAGTAATACCCATCAGAGAAGTCCAAGACCACTGAATGTAATCCCTTTCACTTATACTAGTCTGTCAACACTCCAGCCAAGGTCACTCACTCACTACCTCACTGTTAGTTGTTAAATATTTGTCTACTTTAGAAATTTATGATACCTGGGTTTGCAGAAGATTTTATGTTAGGAAATAATCTGTTATGCTTTGATTGCAATATGTTTATTGTAATCATACTGTTAGCATAGTGTTTGCAGTTGATGCTCATCAGACTAAAATTTTCCAAAAGAAGGTTAAAGGCTTCAGAACTTTTAAATGTAACATCTCATTTAGGTGAAAGCATGTATGTGTTGAATAAGTAGACTTTGCTAGCTATAAGAAAAACCACAGCTGCAGGTTTTCAGGACAGCCCCTTTAATTGTGTTACCTTTAAGTAATTTCATACACTTCTTTTGATTTATACAGTGGCAAGATAGCTGTTGAAGCATTTTTCAGCATAGCAGAAAAAAAAAAGAAAGAAGAAGAGTTCAATGTACATCTGAAACTCGGTAAGCTGAGATATTACAAATGGAAATTACTTGCTACTTATAGAATTGTTAAAGATCAGCTTGCATGATCTTACTGACATCTTGCATGCCTTCTTACTGACAAACAACTTTGAAATGTCATCAGCGGCTTAAGTTTGGTTTCCTTCTTCCATAGTTATTGCCTTTTTCTGAGAAAACAGAAAGTCACAAGAATCTAATGCAAGATAATTTCCTTTTCTGTCCTAGCCTTCTTTTCATTGTTATTGCTGTTACTACTACCTCAAAAGAATGGAAACTTACTTATTTTTAACAATTGCACTGCTATGGAGCACCTACATTTTCTTGCCTATGCAGAGGATTTGCTTGTGCAAAAGCCATTTCACCAAAACTGTGCACTGGTGTGTCTGCCCAGTCCTGGGCCAAAGTGTCCACTGATACTTTTCCAGGTGCAAGTGAGAGTCAACATTCTTAATAAAGCAAATGTATATCCTGCTTTTCCAAAGTTGACCAGATATATGAGAGGCAGCAAGAGCTGAATTGGCTTGGGGAGTAGACTCAGACTCCCACTTTCACTTTGGGTTACATTTTTTTTCACCAGGACTGTTGCAATTTGCTCTCTACCCATTCCTTGCAACTGACAGCAATTTTTTTTCCTTTTTTTTTTTTTCTCTTACTTTTTTTTTTTTCCCCAGCTAAGTAAGTTTGTTGATCCCAGTGCAGGCCATCATGGCTGCTTCAGCCAGTCCAGCTTTGCACAGAAAATGAAAATGTCACAGACTCCTTCACCATCTATTCATACTCCATGCCCAAAGCAACTTAAACTGGCCAAACCATAGATAAGTATAAACTAGGAAATGCTCTTGAGTAAATAGCATCCTCATAGCCCATTCCAGAATGGAGGACCAGAGAAGTAGTGATTCACAGGCATCCCCATTGAAAACAGCATTCTTCAACAGCAGCAAAGGGGAAGCCTGCACTACTGTTGCTCACATTGGAGGGGCTGTAAAGTCTTTCCACTTCTCCTAAATCCATTTTTATCTAGGAGCTTACCAGCTTTGGATAAGTCTATCCACAAATAAAAAATAAGCCGACTTTGTTGTTTCCATCACAGATCAGCTGTAACTGAATCAGATCTCAAAAGCTACAGAAAAAGTAACTGAAGAACAAGTGCTTTTGCAGGTTGTCTTAAGTGGTGCTCTACAATTACTCCAGTCTTCAAAGTACTATAGCTTTGATTTGAATTTCTCCTCATCTAGAAGAACTTTCTATAATACTAATAACTGAGATCTTAAAAATTACTTAGTACAGCTTTTCACTTCCTCATTTAAATGCAGTCTACTGTAAAAAGCATTGAGTTTTGCTTTCCATCAAAAAATTAATATTCTTTGCTGACAAATTTTCATTCCCATTCTTACAGAGCAAGGTGGTAGTTAAACCCCTTTCAATAATCCTACAGCAAAACCAGGTTTCTGGGTTGCTAATAGCATTTTTTCTTCAGAGGGACAGAATTTAGGCAGTTCAGGTAATACTGCAAACACAACAGTATTATCAATCCTCTTTTCTTCTGTTAAAAAAAAGTAAAGTGGTAAATCTGTTAGTTATATCTACGACCAGCTGCAAATATAGTACTGTGAAAGGAAATATTAATTGCCTAACTTTAATGATTTGCATTTTATAGATAGAGCACTGTGTAGAAAATTATTACAGACTTTGCTAGTCTCAGTGTATTGCACAGGAGAGCAGTGAGACAGGAGTTGATATCAGTGGTAATCTTTTCCAGTTGAATTTTGAAATACCTATTCTTTGAAAAAAAATTGTTGTGATCCAGTGCCTCTGAAATGAAAAATTAGCTTGAATTCTTTATTAGATATGAGAATTATTATTTTAAAATGCGAAAAGGCTTTTAATACTTTGGGTTCACATTTTAGTAAATACTACTTGGTTGCCTATCAAGAACCAGGCTAATGATAATCTGAATATCTCAGAGAACTTAGAACTTTGTCTTAGTTCAAGGGGAGAACTAAGATATCAATGTTGACCAGGAAAAAAAAANNNNCCGCAACCTCCACAGATGACCAAAAAGCGGTCTAGTCAGGGGTGAGAAGGCAGAAAAATCCCAGCTATCCAGTAAATTCCGGACAACGGTGTGTCTCTGCCTCACTCCCCGCGCCAGTCGCTGCAGCAGCTGCCCTCGCTGACCTGCGCAGGAAGAACGAGCCGCCCCCCTCGCCGTTCCCCCCCTCCCCTCCCGACCTGGGGAGAGAGCAGAACAAAAAAAACTAGACAAGTGATCAGCAGCACCACATGAATATGCAGTTTGCCTTTGTTATCCAGTCTCCACAGACAAAGGCGTTGCCTCCAAGCTCTTTAGGAAGGAATTCCACCGAGTATTGAAGCTATAACAAACTTTTAATCAGGAGCAGCATCATACCTAGGTAAGCTCAAAAGTGTGGTTGCTTGAATATCTTCAAATTTTGGTGTGAAAATAGTAAATCTTATGTGAAAAGGGCTAGTGGTACCAAATATTTCCCCCCAAAGCTCTGTTTCAGTTAACACTAGGACTGAGAGGAATCCTGTTTTAATCCTAATCTCTTTTCCAAGAGTCAGAGTAAAGCAGAGACAATAACCACTGAACAGCCAGGCAGTACACTCACCATCTAGCAAGGGTGAATAACATATGTGTAATGAATGTTCCCCTTACTGAGAGAAAAGCAAGAATTAAGTTCCAACCCAGGGCTTGGTGGTGATGGACTTGCTTTGATCTACACATCTAAATGAGCATTTTCTTGTGCACAAAGAAGTAAGCTTCTTGTCTGCTTTCCCCTATCAGTTCAGGTTTCAAATTCAAGGTGCTTGCTTCCTTGTCAAAGCTTAATTATATCCTCTCAGTTGTTTTTCACAATTGTTGAGGAGAGATCAAAAAGTGTAGCAGATATGAATAAGAAATCCCTGGAGTACAAGGTAAGGTGAAGCCTGTGAAATTTCAGAAGGAAACATTTCAACTGAACTCACTTAGCGTTAACGCTGACAGTTTGCACCTTCCTTTCCCACTCTCAGCTGTATATTCTTTTAAATAGGACATCTACTGAAATAGTTCAAGACTAAAGCTGCCATTGAAACCATGAGGGACTGAGGGAAGCTGGATACCCGCATGTACTTTGGAACATTATCTGACAAAATGGTTGCAATTTGTTCAACTCTTCAGATGCAACTTTTATTGACAAAGTAGAGAACAAATTCAGAAAAACAGATCACCACTTCTCATTTCCCAGCCTTGAACAAGCAGATGAGATGATCTATTGAAAAACAGTGTACTACTCTCTTATCCTTTCTAAGTCACAGCTACATTTTCAAGCTGCTCATTTTTAACCTGCTCAACACAGAACTGCAAAAAAAAGGTGCAAAAATGCAGCCTTCAATGATGCACTTGTTCACTTATATAAAGGAAAGATTTTTTTGTCTTGCCACCATGTCCATGGTAAACTTCCATGGTCTGAACTTCAGTAAGCACAGTCAAGCAGATGCCTTCTTTGTATGGATCAAGGCACTTAACTAAAGTGCTCAAGAAAGTTGCTTGATTTTTCACTTCAGTCTGATACTTCCAGGAAATATTTCGAAAACCAGCTGTTTTAAAACTTAAGAAGTGTCAGAACAATGTGAGCATAGTGGCATACTTCACTAACACCAGATAACCCTATTTTCTATTCTATTATTAGATTATCTAAATAATTTCATTTACAATGCGGCAAACTGTAAATCTTTTCTGCTAATACAAAGCTAATCACAGGACCATATCTTCAAGTAAATAGTGATTACATTTCCTCATTAACAAGCTGAGGAAAGACTATGCAGAATGCCAATATGACAAATCACTTGTAAGAGTATTTTGTCAGTTTAAAAAGGAATGTTTCTTCAGTAAGAAAGGAGATCCAGTTATTCTGTTTATTTTTTATCAAATAAGATGTAGCATTCATTACTGCTTTTCATAAAGTAATTTTTTTTTCAATTTTGCATTACATGTCAGTATAAGTATTGTCAGTTCCAAAAAATTAACAAAATTATCTCACCTTTTGTTGACTTCTTCAAAGGTAGACTTGCTTCTCTTGTTCATTACCTGTTGTTTAGAAGGTTGCTTTAATGTTTTTATGTTTTTATGTTTGCAAGCAATTCTTACCAGCTACAAAGGCAGTTAGTGTTTTAAAGTACCAGAGAAATAAGCATGTCAGAGAAAAAGGTAGAATCACAGAAATACAGACACTTCAAGTAACACAAATAATGGTCTGTTACTGAACCCTCATCTCGTTCCTAAAGGCTGCTAGCACTCTTGCAATTTTTACTGCGTTACCATCTAAGTACTGTTGGCTGAATTTAATTTCACTTTTCATTTTCATTTGTCAGTCCTACTGTGGCATATCAAATAGAAAAATTGGTTCCTATGTGTCTTTTCTCTAAGACTTGACAGCTCAATATGAGGGATTAGCCTTAATGGGAGGTTAGTGATAATCACAAGGGAGTTCCTCCTGCAGCCACCACCCTGCACAGCTCCAAGCCCATTTAGCAAACACCACCTGCACTTTGGTTACAGTATTCTTTGTGTCCTGGATTTGGCAATGCCAGAAGAAGTTTTTGTTCTTGTAACAATCCAGCCTTTTTTGAGACGACATGCTCACAACAGAAATATCTTGCAGCTCAGCACAGTCTGGGCAGTGACAGGACCTGGACTGTGAGCACAAAAGGTGCAGATAAAGCCACAGTAGTCACCTCATTTTCTCTAATTGAAAGTTATCTTTTGCTTCATTAGGTCTGTAGACAGACATTGAATTTAAAAAAGTCTTTCTGAAAAATTACTCTTTTAAAAACTTTTCAACTTCCTCTAGACTCAAATAAATTTCAATCTGTAGCCACCTCTTCCCTCCTTTTCAGTCAAATTAACCAGTTCCCCTCTCCATTTTGAAGTGTGATGGTTCCTCAGGTCTCGATTCCATATAATAATTTCTTAAATGTGCAACATTGTTTATATCCTTTGGCAAAGATATATGTAAAGGTATTTTCACAAAGGTAGCATAAAAGTAATTAAGAAATTCCAAGGGTCTATTTAAGTTCTGCCTCTCAGCCTCCAAGTCAACATTTAGAAAATGAGATTTATTTCCTTATTATTACAGAAATTATAAATCCATAGTTCAACTATTAAGCCAATTCTAATTTGAACTAATGGAGGTTAATCACCAGAAGTGGTAGCACTAACTTCCAACAACAAACTGGTTGTATGGCAAGAAAAACTAAGTGTACTGTCTTATTCTGTCAATCCACCATAAGCCTTTATAAACACATTTACTGTAAGCAATATGTAAGAAATTAGTCTAATTCAGCATCTTTAGAGCCTGGTCTGTGCTGCAGACTAAATCCTGGACAATGCTTTCCAATGCTATTGGAAACTTCCAGTGTGTTTAATTCAGTATTCCTTCCATATAGTCTGCAACTGTAATTTTCAGTACCACAAAATTCGAAGTCTATAGTTCTGCTACAGACTAGTGTTTTGATTGACAAGGGGTCATGCTGTCAATTAATGCTACCTACTCTTTGAGCTAGAGCTCCCCTTCAGAAACCTGTGAAACAATGGGCATCCCTCTGACTTGACACTCCTGACTGCTGGAAGCTACTACTGAGTGAATCTGTCACAAAAAGCCCTTCCAAGGTTGAGCTTCACTTCCTATGAAAAATCCTATCTGTCCTATGTCTATGATGGCTTGATGAAACTTTAGTTCCCACATGTGTTTTTGTCATCAATATTCAAGAGCCATCTAGTGAACACAGGATGTCTCACTGTCAGTTCTTCTGCTAACAAAGATGACATATTCAGCTAGCTGGAGTAAGGGAGGGTCTGTCATGTGCAGACATTTGTATATAGGACATTCTCATATGGCAAGTGTAATATCCAGTGTTCAAATTTAAGCTTTCAGTATGATTTCATGCTACGTCAAGTACAAGATAGAACCACAAAAAGAATGACTGAGTGCTATCCATGTCGTTTTGAAATGCAACTATAATCACAATTGAAAGTGCCAAGCAATATTTGTCTACAGCCACAGATACCTCAGCCACAGCTAAGTAGGTCTTGCTAGAGTCCGTGAAAATAGGGCACTTTGGCTCTAACAATCTGAAAGGGCAATCCAGATTAATATAAACCTTTTCATCACTCTGTGTCTGTTCACAGTCAGTATAAATTCACAGTTTTTCAGCTTTTGTATTTACAGCACACAGGACTTTAACTACAAGAAACAATTTCCCTTTCTGCAAAGGTGTCTGAACTGTGATGTTTCTGTTATTTGAGTAAGAGTTTCTAACTTTGATAGCCTTTGAATCCTAAAATACCCTCAATATGCTGTTCCATTGATTAAAATATAACAGTTACCAGTGTGACAAGACAAAGAAATAAAAGTGATAGAAAACTGAACATTTGGCCAAGAAATTCAGTTTAAATATGATTTTAATGTTCTTGATGGTATTCACTGGTGCTCTTTCACCTAAGGATAGCAAGGACCCTGAGTACTAAAACACAAGCAGTTATGACAATGGCATGGCAGGCCATCTCCCAAAACCAGCAACATACATCATATATTTAAAATGCCTAGCTAAGGTAAGATCCTGAGGGATGGTAAAGGGCTACATTTTGTCCAGTGCCTACTTCTCCTTTAAGTTTTGAGAGCACTAGCCTGAGGTACTGGGTCTTTTCCATCACATAATACAAAGCACATTTTCACTAGTTCTGTGGCAGAATTGTTTCACACACGGTTCTGAGCTGAGGTATGCCTCAGGTGGACCTACAGCTCATGCTTAAATAAACTAGCACCTTTTTACTAGTTAATGGTCTGCTTTTCCTGCAGTACAATAAACACACATGCTACCTTTTACTGGATTTGTAACAGTGTGCCCATCACTTCTCCCATGTTTTTGGGTACCAGATTTTGATACATTTCTGACAACCAATATGAGTAGAGATAACAGGACATAACACCATCTGTTCAGAGCTGATATTTTCTCTGCAGAATCAGTTTATATTGTGCAACCAGTTCTTGTCATCTGTTATCTCAAAACTTTTAATATTTCACTTCAGTTTTAGCTATGGACACACAAGATGCATATTTGTGACTGAAGAAGCAGATCAACAGTTAATGACTGGCTGTAGTTCTACATTAAAGAAAAGACAAGTCACTTCTACCCAGCTCAGCCAGTAGCTTTCTGCAGCTTTCTGTGTTAAGGGAGTATTGCCAATTCTATCAAACCTGATAGGAAAATATCATCTAGAAAGTTCAGATGCATTTCCCCTCTGCCCCCCCCAAAAAAAAAAAAAAAGAAAAAAGTCCAGAAGATCATGATTTTCACTCTTGATCAGAAATTATTTGTCAAATATATAACTACCAACATATACTCCCTAGCCCTTATTATACAGGTTAAATAATTTAAGAGTACATGGCACATATTTATTTTGCACTTCTCCCTTTCCTTCTTATTTTTAAAATTCTCATGTTTACAGGGACTCTAAACTCATAACTGTTGCTCAGTTTTTGATTTGAAGCCTTTTGGCAGGGCAAACTCAATAAAGATTTTCTAACCACTGTCAGCAATGCATTGGTGCAAGAAAGAATAGTAACCAGTCTATTGATTATTCAGACAGACTGATATAATATTTTTCTCTACCCATGTACAGAATATTTCACCAGGCAAATATCCGTGTCTTAGTAAGATTGGAAAAAATATATTTTAAAGCAAGATTAAGTTGTTAGGTTTGTATAATCATGCATAAAATAGAGTGCAACTGCTTGCCATAAATAGACAGATGCCTTCGGCAGAGCTTGAAGAAAGAGATCCACATTTCCCTAAACAATAGGGATTATTAATCCCAAATTCTTGTTATTTAGACCTTTGACTATGATCCATGCTGCTTTGTTGTTACAGCATCAATCTTACCTGGGTGGCAGAAGTGCTGCTGCTCTACAGGACAAGTTTCAGGGAATTGATAAAAGCAAGCAAGCTGTGCCCCGACAGTGAAGATTTTTCCTTTTTATCTGGAGTCCCACTACAGTCCTTAGACTGTCCCACAGGCCATGTGCTATGAGCATGCCTCCTGCCTTTTCCTAGATTTGGACGGCACTATTGCAACCATTAGTTTCACTGTCATCATGTCTGGCTGGCATTGTCAAGGCACTTGGAGAATGAATTTCATACATTTCTGGTTTAGGCCATTCTGTCAAGACAGAGTAGACAGATACCTATAGTTTCATTGCTGCCAGCAGCAGACCACTGGGTTGGCGTTTACCAATCAAAAGAAACATCGCCTGAAGAATTTCCTCTGTCCAAAGATAAAAGGAATAAAATACTTTCATGGTAAATTTGCCTGAGTGTGTTCAGTTATTCCTCTTCAGGCACGAAATAAGAAGCTCTTTGTAGAGATCATATTCCCAAACAAAGAACCCTGTGGGAAGAGCCAGATGCACAAAGGTAGTTAAGTAACACATCTTTATCATAACTGTCACAATATTCCCAACCAGAATATATTTTCACAGTTCCCTAAATGCTGAACTAGCTTCTGCAGCTATTTATCACATATTGGTCAAGCACGTGTAGCCTGTCTCCTAGGGTGTGAATATAAAAAGCATACAAATACACAAAAACAGAGTTTGTTGCCTGTGCAATATGTTATTCACTGGGTCAGCAAGAGGCTCCCCTCAAGTGCTGAAGCTGCAGCTGCTGTGAGGATTAGGAAGTCTTAAGCAGAGAGTCAACTTCTGAAGACAGTGTGAATTTTTCTATTACTATATTCCAAAGGCTTTTGACAGCCTAAGGGCTAGTATGACTCATATCAATGGCTTTTATACCAATGTTTAAACAAAGAAAGTTTACTGTTGTGTTGAGTACTTGCAGAAGTTTTACCATAACTGAGGACTTTCTTTTGCTATTCTAGCACCAGGTCTCTGCTGGGCACTTCTAGGAGTCATTCTGAAAATCCCATCAGTGAGAAACACCAGACTCGGGAAGGATTTGGGGGAAAAAGCACCTGTCACACTGCCTCACTGTTGTGACTCAGGGCTTTGCTTCTCCAGTATTTTCACATAAAAAATAAACTCATTCAGTTTCATAGCCTCTGAACCTCAGCAATGAGGCCAAATGCTTGAGTCATTTAAAACCCACTGAAGAAAGCAGAAACACAGCTGCCCCCTGCCAGCTGGAGACTTATTTCATTTATTTACCATTCATTTTAGCACACTGCATTTTCAGGTAAACCACATACAGCAGAGATGACCATATCATAATTTGTTTTTCTTCTTTTAGATCCCTTTGATTTTAAAACCGTTTGGTCCCCCAGTTACATACCTCAAGAAT
Source organism: Sclerurus mexicanus (assembly GCA_013396755.1). Lineage (NCBI taxonomy): Eukaryota > Metazoa > Chordata > Aves > Passeriformes > Furnariidae > Sclerurus > Sclerurus mexicanus. Next base: position 52,638 of record VWZF01003632.1, on the reverse strand, counting down.
TTGTCAATGGCCACAAGTACCCGTCTTCCAGCCCTCTAAGAGTCCTTGTGTGATTGTTTGCTCTAATGTATTTATGCATGTCAAAGAGAAAAACGGCTGCTTGTAGCAAAACCAAGAATAAAAGCTGAATGAGTGGCTCGGCTGTGATGTGACTACTGCCTAATGCCATAGCAACCTGACATTTTAAAGATTTCATGGAGGCCTAAGGAGGAGCTCTTAAGCTTTGAACAAAGCAATGCTAACTTCATTTAGGTACATTTAAAGACTTCCCTTTAAGTGATCCCTTGCAATATCTGATCTTACATTCTTGCTTGAACTTTTTCATGAGATCCAGAAGCAGCCTGCATTTGCAAATCAAGATACACACACAAAGCTAAAGTTTAGCTTTATAATCTGCCTTTCCTAATTCCCCTGTTTCTAACCTTTCCTAAGTTTTACTCATGTATTTTCCCTTTCATCTTCCCATGTTTAGCTGGGAGATACATGAAACACAAAGACTAACCAAATAGGGATATAGTCCAAAACCCAAGCCTTTAGTTGACCAACAGCAAATTCTAAGCCTCCTGGGACCCAGCTGAGCTCCAGCCTTCCTCCATCTGTAGAGACACACTTCCTAATACTTCTCAAATGCCTCAGTTGTGCAGGCAGCAAAATGCTTATAAATACTCTGCTGAGTTGTAATTGTTCTTACACATATGACACATACCTTAGTACAGCTTGCTCACTGGCATTGCGAAAATGGGAAAAATTAATACCCTTGTCATAATTAGAAAGTTCATCAGACTACAGTTTAAAATCTCCTAATCAAAAAAGCATGTGGTGAATCTTACAAAACCCTTACCTTCCAGTATTTTGACCTCAATTTTAGAAAAGCATTTCAAGACTTAGAGAGTCTGTCATATTGATGACACCAAATCTTAGCCCTTCTGTGTATATACAGAAAATAAGTTGTATTGCATCAGGGGAATTTAATTCATCTCAATTGGTACAAGCTTATTCAAATGGCTACATTTGATATACATTTATCTCCTTTACTTTATCCTCTCCCTCCAGAGAAACTATGCTTTACCTTAAAAAAGTAATACAACACTATTAAAACAAATCCTGAGATATTAAAACAAATTTCTAAAATGTGGCTGCTGAAGACAGATGACCTTTTTTCCAGGAAAAAAATAGTTAATAGTCCAACCAAATGTTAATAATATTAGGGTCAAACTAAGTATGACTTTTAGTCCTGCAAGCACTAGAATTCCACAGCTGAATATTCGTATTTAAGTTTTGTATTGCAATACACAGTTTCTGTTTCCATATTTCCATGACCTTTTCTCCAATTTGTAGCAATTACCCAGACTGCAGGTGTTTGCCTTAGACTAGATTTTTCTATTATTTCTGTTCTACACTTGACACAATTAAACTCAGATAATTATTCCACCCTCTCACATGATGCATTGCCACCTCTGAGCTCAAACTTGCAGATTTGTCAGTGCAGATAGGACCAAATAGAGTGGGCCCAATGTTTCCCATATCACACTTGCTGCACATGAGGAGCACAAAAAATGTGGACACAAGTTGTAAATCTCCATAAACTACTGCTGAATATGTTACTGTAAACTGGTCCTTTCCCATCACAGCTGACTCTGTTTAAGGTCATCACAACATCTAGACTGGAGAATATCTGTGTGTTCTTTACCTAAGTGTGTTTTTTTTCAGAATATTTTTCCACACTACTTGGTGTAAATTACTGTGTTCTTTCACAGACCAGACAGAGGTTGAGAAATCCAGCCTTTGCTTCACTCTCTTTGTACATACACACCTCCCCAACCTGTAGTTGAGTACAGTGTTTTTGCAAAATATCCTCTTAAAAGGACTTTTTTATTTATGTTATATTGTTCAGCTGAATATTAAATGCTTTTCCATCCATAGCACTCATATTTTACCTAAAAAAAAAACAAACACAAAAGAACCCCCACAAAACAAACAAACAAAAAACCAACAGCAACAATAACAACACCACAAAACCAACCTTAAAATGTAAGGGCGAAGATTTCTAAGTCCCTAGTTGATTGCAATTATTGTATCTTCTTTCTTTTCTAGTAACTCAGAGTAAATTTATCCCGACTCACAGTGTGGGTGATGGAGGGTGAAGGAAGCCATGGAAACTGTGGGGCTACCCTCCTGGCTTACAGGACTCCCAAAGAGTGTTTACAGGTTTCATCACACCAGACCTGGATTTTGTCAACTCCATAAGCACAAAAATTAGTTCCATCCAGCACTGATTAGCAATAGTATTCATAAAAGTTTTCTTTACTCTGACTTGTGTTTTGCTAAAAAGCAACCTGTGCCATTTCTCTAGCAAAATTTGTCTCTAAACAGAAAGGATTATATCTGACAAAGAATATCTTGCCTAAAGCTTACTGCCCCCTTTGCTCTTCAGCATTTTGTAATTAGCAGTTTACAAAAATGCAGTTGTGGAAGCAGAGCACTACTTTTCCCCCTTTTCACCATTTTTCCTAATTGCCATGAAACCTACACAAGTGATACTGTAGTTCTCAATCATTCTAAAGCTTTCTCTCTCAACACTCAGAGGCCTTTCCTCAGTAAGGTAGATTAATACACTTTTCCAGTACCTTTGGGAATTTCCCTACAGACGATAGCAATTTGTTTTGCATCTCTATTTGTGATCAAAATCAAACCAGTCCAAGTCTTAAGATTCAAAATACTTAATTTTTTAATTATGACATTACACGCAGAAGAGAAAGCTTTCCTTGGAAACTTGGTTCAGTTTGTTACTAGCCCCACAGGGTGCCTGAGAGCTAATGAATTATCCTAATTATATAGCCCAGTGACAAAATACCACTCCGTTCAGGGCAAAGCAGAGGGTTGAAAAGGTTAAGATGACCTTTTCATCCTTCTGCTTTGCCCTGAATGAACCTTTCCTGCACCAATCTCAGATAACCTACAAAAAGGAGAGTTGAAGTCTGTATTGCATCCAAGAGGGCCCAAACTTGAGAAAAAAGCAGGAATCTTAAATGACCTTTGTAGAGAAAAAGAAAGGTTATCAAACCAAAAGATGAGAGGTTATTTACTTTTAATTTTGAAGTAAAACACGTGCAATTAGTTCAAATTACATTAGGCATCACACTCTCAACAGTTAAGACACTTCTGATCACCATTTAGTTGTTCAAAGTACTAACTCAAGTATTTAGCTTTACATTTACAACATAAAGTATCTAATTAGTTGAAGAGTTTCTCGATGTATGCAGCTACCATTTCTTTTCAAGTCAAATTATTTTTGCTACCTAGGGACTGTGTTTCATATAGGGAATAGTTTTCATAATATATTTAATTAACACTGAAGTCCTGCCTGCCTTAAGCTGTGGCTGGGGGTAAGATGCAGTACAGGATCTTGCCCATTTCAGTAAGAGAAGTTACAGAATTTAAGTACAACTTGGTAAAGAAACAAAAATCAGAAATGTAGAAGAAATTCTTTTTGGTTCCTTTGATATACAATAGAAATATTCCCTTCCTGCATCATCTTTTATAGAGAATACAGTTGCATTGACAGAAATCAATCCAGAAAGGAGTTGATTGAGGAGGTGTGCAAAGGCAGACAAAAAGCTCTATTTTTACTACAGAACTTTCAGTGTAGTAAGTTGTGTAACAGCAAGTGACTTCATGTACTATTTAGCTTGTGGAGTTCTTCAAAGAAAATAATTAATCCAAATGAACATTTCTGTAACTTGTATTTTGACTTTCTTTTGGTTCATGTACAATTTCAATATGTTCATTTCCATAATGTTATTATTCTGACATGAGTGTATCATTAATTAATGCCAACATGGTTTTCAAATTGCAGACTGAGAATGAGCAGCTACTCAGAACATGTTTAAGACATCCTCCACTGAAATGATGCGTAAGGTATCTTATTCAAGAAAGCAAATGTTGCTTGCTAATTCCAACTTAAGGTATCTGTTCATTAATTGCTGTCTGTGTGAGATACAGCAGAAACTTTACTGGTTTTCTTGTAGCTTAAATTTTCTAATGAAGCTGATTAGGGAATATTTCTTATTAAGTCCTTCATTTAATAAATATACCTGTTCCTTAGAAATGCCAGAGAAGCTTGTTACACGGATAATAGTCTTTAAGTAATTAAAGTTGATAGGAGCCTATCAGAATTCTTTTTCTAGTCTGATAGTATTTACTCTGGTCCTAAGGGCTTTCTAGTTCATTTTCTGTGTAAGATTTTTGGTCTGTGCTCTTATCATTTGGGTACATGTCTAAGCAGTCAGCTAATAACACCTCTCATCAAAAGACACCTCATGTGGAAGCAGAACTGATTATTTTTTTGCTGCTGGTTCTGTTGCTCAGAAGAAAATATGATGGATGATGTAAAAGATACACCTCTCTAAGGTTCAACAAACAATCTATGGCATGATACTAATTCATAGCTTAAATTTCCAGTTATTGGTTTCCACCTCTGTTTCTTAATTTTGTTTCAGGAATTTACCAGTTAAGAGTTTGCAGGAGAAAAAGCTATCTCTGTTATGTGTTTCTAGATAGACCCTGCCAATGGAGAGACTTCCTATGGCAAATATTTCTGGAGATAAATAATTTAAGCCCCACTGCTGAATATATATACAAAGAAAGGAGGAGGAGTAAGGGAAAAAACTGAGCTGTGTAACCAAAGCAATATTTCCCAACAACATCAGGCTTGTGGCAGCAGCTTGCAGGGGGACTGGCTGCAGCTACCAACACTGGGAGTGCGAAACAGCCTTTCAGTAAAATTGCTGACACCTTCCCATAGGGCTGGTGTATTAGCAAGACCTGATGAAACAATGGCTTTTTGATACATGTTTCTAAGATTCTGTTCCTGAGCAAATCTGTTGCACTTGTGGGCAATGGAGACAGGCTTTCCCCATGGTGGAGATGGCAGTGCATGCTCACAGGCTGGCAGGACTGCAGCGTCACTGCCCCTGCTGCTCCAAAAAAAGGCTTTTGACTGCCAAACGTGATGAGAAGTGATGGCTGCAGTACATAACTGAGCAGGGTTGGGACCAAGAATTCCATCTTCACTTGTGAGGCCCTGAGAGAACTTCTATTCTTGCTCTCTTCCAGCATTACCAAGAACCTCTATTATGAGGGACTTCGATTAATTTTGTATACATCTGACAGTGGTTTTCTAGTTACCTGACTGAGAATAGAAAATGCACTGCCCTTCCAGTCTTCCTATAGCCTACTACACATCAGGTTTGAAATCTACTTTTGAAAAGCCCTGGGTTTTTTATACACTTTTATCTTCTATCAGTAATTTCTTGCTACTGAAAAGAAGAATGAACTCTTAATTCAGGTTTTCTTTGGGAAGGCACATAGAAGCTAATGGCAGTTTTGTTTCTCAGCATTATTCATGCTCAGTCAGACACAAGGTCATTTTGCTCTCTTAGTTTATTGCACGGATCTAGGGTTGCCTACTGCAAGCTCCCTCAAGATAAAAACGAGGCATGCCTGATCCCCATTAGTTTACATAGTGACAGTATCTCACAACTATCTATTTGCCCACCAATCCAGAAATTCTACCACTTAAAGCCCCTCCAGTTTATATTACAATCATTATGGGGAAAAAACCAAATCTGAAGCCATAGTTAGTAGTTACACACAAACTTCACAGGTTTCACATACAGCTGAATTGCACTTGTAGGAGAGTACCTGAGAAAAATCCTGCACCACAGGAAATTTACTGTGGCTTCCATGTCTCACAGAGTCTCTTCAACACAGTTATTTCTGCTGACAGGAACCAACAAATTATCAAAATCCAAATCTAAACAATGCTACTGCAGGGCACAATTTAGGATAAGGGCAGACTTGGGAATCCTTATATAGACTTTATATATCCACTTCAGTATAAAGTATTGAACACGTTACCTTTAACTCTTTCAATGACTTGTGCGAAACTGAAAAAACATTGTTTTCAGGAGCTTAACCATGGATTTAAAGTCTGTGCCCCATGATCTGCAGTCTCCACTGAGACCTGAGTCAACAGAGATAAGTCAAGAGACCACAGCCATGATAATACTAATCCAGAGAAAGAGCCTGTTTAAGCTATCATCCAGTCTCTAACAATGATCATATGTGGATACTAAGTCAATAAGAATGTCATGGGTTTCTCTGATTAGGGTTTTTTTTTTTTAAGAGGAAGATTGGCTTCTGTTGGAAGCCTCTGGAAGTTTCCCTCCATCCTACAGAGCAGAGCCAATGAGGGCCAGCTCCGAGGAAAACTTCCTGCTTTTGAGCCATTAAGTTACGCCACTGTGTGAAAACATATTTAAGAAGCTGTTGCGCAGTTAGAAAGGGGCAGCCATGGATTAACAACATCACAACGCAGACATCAAGGTCAGTGCAGGAGGAGAAGAGGAGAAGGAGGGGGAGGGACCCCACGGATCAGGGAGAGGACTTAAAA